>CM035788.1:6364665-6813842 GCA_020466265.1 Siphamia tubifer
AAGACAATTTACAGGATATAAAACATGTTTTTGAAGATGCTCTTTTTCTCTTTATCTTTCTTTTTCATACTTGTAAAAACTGGACACTGTACAAACTTGAAAATTGGGATGAATTAACCCTCCTGTTATGTTCATTTGTCAGGAACAGCAATGGTACTGACCCGGTACATCTTTAATTATCCACAAAATATCCAAAACCAAAGAAATCCTAACAAGCGCCAGTTAATATTTCATTATTAATTCTATTACTAAATATTCTATCAATATCCAGTGCAATAGTGTTCCTTACCTCTAACAGGTAATGGTTCAATTAGGACAATTTCCTTGTTTTTCTTGCGTGATGCATGTTTGGGTAGACCTGTTCAAAAAATGCTATTGCTGTAAATATATTTTATATCACAGATCCCTTTGTCATTATATTTAGTTGATTCAGTTCATGTATGACATATATGATGATGATGATGATGATGATACATGATGCCTAAACTGACACCCCAAAAAAACTGCCTCAAATTTTGCACATTTTTGCTTTAAAAACAACCATGTCTGTCTAAATTACTTTGTCATTATATGTTTAATTCAGGTTTAATAAAGCACATTGGAAAATAATTCAACTAACAACGCACCATTAAAAAAATAAAGCAAAATGTGCCTATATATATATATATATATATATATATATATATATATATATATATATATATATATATATATATATATATATATATATATATATATATATATAAATTAGGGCACGTGCAAAGGTTTTGAAAGTTTTCAAAAGTAAGTTTTTTAAAATGAAAACATTTCACTAACTGGTCGATACTAGAATGACTCTGGAGACACTGGTTTGTGTGACATTCATGTGCGTTTGTGTTTCCATAGGTTTTGAAAATGTTTCTGTCAGTAAAATTGTAAATGTTCTACTTTCATTCATTATAAAATGAACGTCAGTGGATTCGAAAACCTGTTTGAATTCCTTCTTTAAATATCTTTACAAAAATATCCGTGATGGCCATTTTTTTTAAAGCTATAAACCATCTTCTAAAATAGTTGGTTGGGTTTTAAAGAAGATCATGTTTGAGGCAAAAGTAAGAATAACTGTTTGTACTAAAAGGAAATTATTTAAATAGTAAATGTTCTGCACTTATAAAGCACTTTTCCACCTTCATGGAGCTCATAGTGTTTTACATTAGCCTCAAATTCACCCATTCTCACACACCAGTAGGTTTCTAAGGTTCTGTCAAACCTACTGGGAAACTAACGAAGGGTTCAGTGTCTTTGCCCAAGGACACTTCAACATATGGACAGCCAGAGCCAGGACTTGAACTGCCAACCCTTCAGTCATTGGACGACCCACTCTACCAACTGAGCCACAGCCTCCCGTTTAAAAAGTGTGAAAATCAATGAATCACATTAATATCAAACAGAACTAGAGTAAAGGAAGTAAAAGTAAGAAGAAGAGGAGAGAGTGAGAGTGAGAGTGAGAGTGAGAGTGAGAGTGAGAGTGAGAGTGAGAGTGAGAGTGAGAGTGAGAGTGAGAGTGAGAGGGAAAAAGAAAAGAAGGTGAAAGAAAAAATGACTTCAATGTTGTCTTCCATTTGGACAGTTGTTATTGGGTTTGACTTTTGCATTGTGGGGTTATTTTGTTGTTGTTGTTTTGTTTTTTCTTGTGTAACATAGCAGTGAGGTATTGGTGCTAAATAATCTTCGGTTTCAGCCCTAAACCTTTTCAGTAAAGCAGTGTATTTATCATGTGTGAAAATGTGTCTTACCTGCCGTGTGCTTGTGCCGTGTTTTGATAAAATAATAAAAAAAAAGAACTACTTCTTCTTCTTCTTGTCATTTTAGTCCAAAACTATAATTACTTGATGTTTTAACGTTACTAATATTCTGACATTAATTCTTTCACTCGTCAATACTTTTACTGAATAAAGCGTCTAAATATTTCTTCCAATATTGTGTTAGTTTAACGTGAAGATTAAAAAAAAAAAAAAAATCAACTTTGTAAGTGCAGGTGAAAATGAAAACACTGTAAAAGGTTTTTGTTCCGAGGGTTTTGTCGTGTCACAGCGTGTGTCGGTGACAGCGACTGAGACGGAGTCGATGTGTGTTTGTTCTGTCACACAACGCTTTGATCAATCACAGCGCTGCCTGACAGTTACCATGACAGCCAGTCACATGATCACAGAGTGCACCACAGGTGTGTGTGTGTGTGTGTGTGTGGATGTGACCTTGTACCTCATGTACATATACACACACACACACACACACACACACACACACACACACACACACACAGTTACAGTAAAACAGAGGTGGATACACTCACTGTTACTGTTTCACATCAAACCTACAGAGAATAAACTAAACACGTCCACACTGATGAGATTAGGAACAAGTTGACCAATTAAAAAGCCTCTGGATGGACACACACACACACACACACACACGGTCCTGTCAACACCATGTTCTAGTCCAGGTTCAACATTTTGACCAATCTGAGGATTCGAGCAGTAAAACTCTATGCTATAAAAGTGTGTGTGTGTGTGTGTGTGTGTGTGTGTGTGTGTGTGTGTGTGTGTGTGTGCTTGTATTCTTCTCTTTCTAACTCTAACCCTCTGACAACATGGGGACCAAAATCCAGGTGCCCACAAGGGTTAAATATAAATGAAGGTCTCCACGAGTAAAATATAAATCTGTGAACTGTCCAAAATTCCTGCTAATTATTTTTTAATGCATTTTATTCTATTTTCTGTGTGTTTTAGTGCATGTTACCGTACAGTCATGGGGAAAAAAACCCAGTTTGGACCCACGTTAACCCATGTAAAGTTCATATAAACACTATTTCTTTCATTCTTGAGTTGGTTTGTTCATGCAAAGTGCAACATGATTCATATAGATTAAAAATGTACAGATGTAAAAAAAAAAAAAAGGTCAATCACTAAACCACAGACACACACTTTTATCATCACATCACAAAAAGAAGAAGAAGGAGGGAGCAGAGAAAACAGAGTGAGTCTAACCTTTGTGTTTGCCTTGGCATTGATCTGAGCCTCACCTCTACACTCAGGTTAGCGCACACACACACACACACACACAGGCCCAACTTCGACCGCCTGACTGGTCAAATTAAACCCAGATCAGTGCAGGGCTCCAGGGAAATCACACACACACACACACACACACACACACACACAGAAGGATGTCTCTGTACGACACTTTTGTACAAAATTCCACATGTCGTGACATTTGAAAGGTTTTATACAGGGACGATAACACACATGTATTTCAACCTGCACTGCTGTGGCCTTACATTATATCTACACACACACACACACACACACACACACACACACACAAACCCAGTGTGTGTGTGGTAGTTGTGCTGTGTCAGCGCCTCAGACAGACAGCGCTGTTGTTGTGAACCCACAGAGGAAATAAAATCACAGCCCCCGTCTTTTCAAACCACAGACAGATCTGTTCTGTTCAGTTCTACTGCCTTGTATCTGGTCCGTTCTATTGGTTCTATTCTGTTCTGGTTGATCGGTTCTGTTCTATCTGTTCTATCTGTCATCATAAATACAAACAAACAGTTGACTTTTTAGTTGGCTATTATTTTTATGTTTTAACATCTTTTTATTTTCTAATATTATTATTATTCATAATAATAATAATAATAATAATAACAATCTTTATTTGTATGGCACCTTTCATACAAACACTGTAGCCCAAAGTACTTCACATTGATTAAAAATTAAAGTAAAATTTTTCATGACATTTGTTTTTATTTGACAGAGAAAAAAAAAGTCAGTATCAACTCCAAATATTGGCGGTCAGAGTCAGTCGAATGTAAAAGGTTATGTCTTGTTTTTATTTTGGGGGCTTTAAAGATGGACACACACACACACACACACACACACACACACACACACACTGAACCTACATGACTGAAGACGTTGGAAACAATAACTGTGTTTATAAGAGTGAAGTTACTGTAACAGTGGAAAATAAGAGACAGGGGGGGGGGGGGGGGTCAGGTGAATGATAAATGAATGGAGGCAGAGGAGAGCAGATGGGCAGACGGCAGCAGGGGATGAATAATGGACAGTTAGAGGGTTCAACACATTTAACAAGAGCAGTCAGAACCATCAGTGTTATTAAAAAAACAGGTAAAAAAAAACACGTTATGAATTAAAACAAAGTCCAAGAGGAAAAGATAGAATAAAAGCAGCTGATTCTACTGCTGGACCCATGTTCTGACGGTTCTACGGCTGAAACAGCCGCTCCTGAGCTGAGGTTTATGGTGCAATGACTCCATCTGCTGGACACGTTCATACAACAGAAGCTTTAGTTCTGGTTCCACAAACAGGTTCTAGTGGATCAGAACAAGAAAAGAAGAACTGAATAATAGAGAAAAAATATGACTGATAACAAGTCTACTCAGTCTAGGTTCTGCAGATCCATTGGGTCTAGGGTCACATGTTCTCCTTATGTACAGAACCATTGGGTCTCGGCTCACAGGTTCTACTTTTCTACAGAACCATTGGGTCTAGGGTCACATGTTCTCCTTATGTACAGAACAATTGGGTCTCGGCTCACAGGTTCTACTTTTCTACAGAACCATTGGGTCTAGGGTCACATGTTCTCCTTATGTACAGAACCATTGGGTCTCGGCTCACAGGTTCTACTTTTCTACAGAACCATTGGGTCTAGGGTCACAGGTTCTCCTTATGTACAGAACCATTGAGTCTCGGGTCACAGGTTCTACTTTTCTACAGAACCATTGGGTCTAGGGTCACAGGTTCTCCTTATCTACAGAACCAATGGGTCTTGGTTCCTTTTCCTCAAACAGACTAACACTCATTAAGGGTTTGACTCCTGGGCGTCTGTGACTCAGTTGGTCGTCCAATAACTGAAAGGTCAGTGGTTCAAATCCTGGCTCCTACTGTCTAAGTGCCCTTGGGCAAAACACTGAACCCTAAGCGTCTCCCAGTTGTTCTGACAGCACCTACTGCTGTGTGAATATGAGTCTAATGTAAAACACTTAAAGCATCATGAAGGTAGGAAAGAGTTAAACGAGTTCAGTCCATTTAACATTCTTCTGCTTCTGCTGGATCAGAGCGTTGATCATTTTAGTTCTAAAACTGTTACAATACGCGTCTCAACACAGCATCTACGATTTGATATATGTAAGATATGTGAGTGGCAGCTCACAAGGAAATACAATTCACACACAAATCATAATACAGAGTGATTAAGGGGTCGTTTACACCAGGACGATTGCGGTTAAATACGACAGTGCATTTTATCGGAAGTGCCTTTCGTTTACACGATGCTAGCAGCAAGAAACACACATGTTCACGTCACATACACTTTCACGTTACAGGTGAAGCAATAAACGTGGGACAAACTGGATCCCACAGATCTTCCAGCTGCATTAGCATTAGCATTAGCAACTCTAGTAAATGTACAGGAGTCGTTTCAGCTATTGTACAGAAACTACACACATACCATAGCTGCAGGTGGACAATTACATATGTTAAAAACATAGACTATCCAAAGACTATCCAATCATATTTCACCCACTGTCATGTCTTCGTATAAACAAGGATTTCCTCCTGAATACGCTCGTCTAAACACAGATGAAAAACTGGAGATGAGACGATACTTTTGCATTTTCCATCGTCTCCGTATAAAAGTCCATTCTTATTCAACACATTCATTTTATTAAAAATATGCCGTTCAATTCAATGAGCTGGATTCTTTTACTTATCAAATAAGACCATGAAAGTGTCGTTAGTTCAGTTTTACAAAATGCGTCTCACATTCAGTCAGTGAAAAAGTTAAAGGTGTGTTTACAAAGTCATTTCTACACATTTATAACACTTAACATTTGCTCAGAATCTATTTAAACAGATAAAGTAATGAATTTGTAATGTAGTTAAAACAGAAAAAGGTTCTGTCATTTTAAAAGACACCTGTGCAAGGTATTGTGGGATATACTGTTGGATATGTATGTCAGTGTATGTGTCTGTGGTATGTACGGCAGCTGATAAAAGTACATCAACAGCATCAAAGAAAGAATGTCATTGTACAGCGTATAATAACAAATAAAGTACTTTACATGTTAATATAATAATAGATTTGTCTCGTCATCTGAACCCACGTAATCCTCACTAGGGTCACAGGGGTCACTGAAGGGGCCTAATCCAGCTAAAGTGGGTGAAGGCGGGGTCAGAGGTCACCCTGTATGAGTCTCCAGTTCATCTCAGGGCTGAACATATATAGACAAACAATCACTGTCACATTCACACCTATGGGTGATTTAGATTAACCAGTTAACCAGTTAACCTATCAGTGCATGTGAAGTACCCAGAAAATAATAATAGTTTTTTGTGCAATTCCAAAAAAGTTACGAACATCTGCCTCAGATACAAAAAAAGAGCTTTTATGATCCTACACATAACCATTATAAAACAGTGTAAAAAAAAAAAAGGAAATAAATAAAACAGTATAAAAACATAAATAGAATAGAAACATAAATCAACCTCTTGCATATTTTCATTTCATTAAATACCTAAAAAATATCAATACAGTATTTCTTAGTATGGATGAAGTGAAATATAGTGATATTTCGCAGAACAGTTATTATTATTATTATTATTAGAATAATAATAATAATTATGATTATTTTAGTTCTGAATGTGGAATTTGAACTAAAATGAGTTTGACATCCCTGAACTGTAACATAAGAACTTCTGACTTTAATCAGTTCACACACACACACACACATTAGCATTCCCAGTCAGTGTGAGTGGGTTGACAGTTTGACAGTGCGTCGTCCCTGTAGTCCTGTGTCAGCTATTCATCACCAGGTCCCAGGACACCACTGACACCCCCCCCACACACACACACACACCACCCACCCCCCCAGTCCCTTCTCCCCACATGGAGTCTCCACCCCCTTCACCCACTCGTCACCCCCCCCTCACCTACTGCACTGACATGAGGCTCCTTCACTTGTGTTTGTTTTATGCTGTTTCCACCACATGGTATCGACTCCACTCAGGTACTATTCCTTGACAGTGTTTCCATTACAGATACTTTCATACCTGGACGTCAACACCAGGTCCCATCAAGATCATAAGGATTTGGTTTCATCAGCCTCCAAACACAGAAATGTCTCAACCTCCAGAACCAACCATGGTGTAGTTTTACAAACTGACATCATTGTGTTATGAACTAAACTAACTGTTGTTGTTGTTGTTGTTGTTGTTGTTTACTCTAACTCTGAATCTAGTTCTTTAAAAATGTTGATTCACACATTGATAAAATGATGCAGAAACAACTCCACCAATCAATAGCTGTGTTTCCATTACCCTTGGAAATTCACAAAATGCAAATAACGCTATAAAAAAAACTGTTAATGGAAACACCTGGATTTTGAAAAATAACTCAAATATTGAAAAAAAACAGTTTTTTAAACTTTCCTGCAGTGGTTTTTCAGATGTTTCGATCTTGTTATATTGCAAAATCGCAATGGAAAAAGTTTTTCCAGACAGGACATGATGTACATGGTTACATGGTCACATGATCACGTCTCTTGGAGTGAAAATGGTGCAATATACATGGACAGATGAGGAGACGGAGACATCTCAAAATAATTCATGAGAAAAACCGTCAATGGAAACACGTTCAAAACACAAATATACTTTGTTGAAAATGTAAGAATATGGCTATTGTTTTGCACAAAAACTGTCATGGAAACGCAGCTAGTGTCTGCATACATCATGTTTCAGTATCACTTGGAACCTTGGCAGAACCTCAGTCAAACATGTGGCCCCAGAGCCAAAGCCAGACCACCGTAGGGTCCAGTCCAGGACAGGTTCCATGATTTACAATAAAAATATAGAATTATAATAACATGTAAATAATGAATCTCACTTTGCTTCTTAGTTTAATATGGAAAAAAAGGTGCCAGGCACAACAAACCCCACCCCCTCACAAACATTTGAGCTCTTAATGGACATGTCCTTCTCAAAACATGAGACTATGGCTTTGACCTTTGACCTACATTCAACAAAATTTAATGGGATATATTCTGAACAACCTCACACTTTTAGTTCAGTGGAAACAAAGAAAAACTAAAGCCTTTCTTGGGTGGTGGCCGAATAATATTTAGCATTTAAATAATGAAAAAAAAATACTGTGTGTGTGTGTGTGTGTGTGTGTGTGTGACTGTGATGGAAGCTTAAACTATTTAAATATATGTGGATGAACAAATGTCTGTCTCACTGCTTTTCAGATTTCTTAATTGGGTTTCTCACCTGTACAAGCACCTGCAGGTGACACACACACACACACACACACACACACACACACAGACGAGATATTTAAGAGACAAAGCTTCCATCATAATGAGTGTACACACACTGAGTGGGTTCCTGTGGAGAGTGTGGACACACCCCTCTCTCTCTCTCACACACACACACACACACACACACACACACACACACACACACACACACACACACTCACTCCATGCTTCCTCTACTTGTGTCACTTTAGTTTGAGCCTCAGGAACTAAAAACCACAGATCTGATCACCATCCTTCCATTCTTTCTCTTTTTCTTTGTCATCTCCTCCTCCTTTTACTTTTCCTCCTCCTCTCTTGTTTTATTATTATTGTTTTTATTATTTATTACATATATACCTCCTTGATCCCTGGTTCTATTCCCACACCAGACCTTTCTGTGTGGAGTTTACATGTTCTCCTTGTGTCTGCGTGGGTTTTCTCCAGGTACTCTAGTTTCCTTCCACCATCCCATTAACCGGTTAACTGGTTAAATAGTTAACTGGTTAATCTAAACTGTCCATAGGTGTGAATGTGACAGTGATTGTTTGTCTATATATGTTCAGCCCTGAGATGAACTGGAGACTCATACACCGTGACCTCTGACCCCGCCTTCACCCATTGTAGCTGGATTAGACCCCCGGTGACCCTCATGACCCTCGTGAGGATAAAGCGGGTTCATATGATAACACAAGATATCTCATTGGATCATAATCCAATTGGGGGGGGGGGGTAATTTAACAGAAACACAGATTTTTTTTTTGTGCCGCCTTTAAGACAACAATTTAAAAAAAACATAAAACACATTTGCATATTACAAAGTCCTAGCTGAGTGTAAAATGTATGTCCATATATTCTTTGTCTTTTTCATGTACATCTGCAGAACAAACATGTGGAGCTGACCTTTGACCCCTGACCTCACATCCACAGACGTTTTACACTGGGAAAAATATGCCCCTCTAAGAACAAGCCAAAAAAAGAAATAAAATCTGCCAATGGAACAAGTGAAGATGATCCTTAAATCAGATTTTCCAGATCTATTGTCTATAAATCAGTTCTTACATCTGACTGAAAAGTTCTTTAGGTGATTCTGTCTGATTATCTCCACCAAGGAGGTTCTGTTTTTGCCAGTTTGTCTGTCTGTTACTTAGTTAGTGAGATAAGTCAAAAAGTTATGAAACGGATCTTGATGAAAATTTCCTGACGTGTTGGGAGTGTCACGAGAAACACATGATTAGATTTTGGTGATGATCTGGAAGAGATCCTGGAATCTGGATCACTTTGAAATGTATTCTCCATTTACTGCAATGTAAAATTTCAAAGTGACTGATAAAGAAAACTCAAGTCTTAAATGCTGGTTGGTTCAAGTTTCCAAGATAAGTCTGGTGTAAAAATGTGAAATTCTTAGAATGAACAAGAAAATAAGTTTTAGTCCAAATGAATATTAGTGTCAGATCTACCAGATCTACTTCCAAACACTGTCTGCACATTAGGATCCATTCACTTTACAGGTTCTTTCAAGTGGAATATTTACTAATCCATTGTATACATGAACATAAACCAGCATATATATTAAAAACATGAACTAACCAACACTAAAGTCATTTGTTTTATAAGTATGATTTAACACATTTAATATCTGAAGCAGATACTTTATAAAAACTCACAAAGCAGTGATATCAGTAAAGTTTTGTGCGTACTGTATATCCATATAAAAGTGAGTATTGTATGAAATAACCGTCCTGGTAGAAAAAGCAAACGTGGTCTTTGGACGGGCCATAGTACGTCACTGCTCCTGTGTTTTATTTCTCAGTCAAACTTTAATATCTACCAGTGTGAGACACTGATCAGCCGAGTATGATCCAATATGTCACCAGTGTGTGTGTGTGTGTGTGTGTGTGTGTGTGTGTGTGTGTCTCGTTAGCACTGGGTATAACAGTGGAAGTGATGGCAGTAATGTGGGAATGACAAAGGAGCTCCTGCAGTGATGCTATATGAAGATGTGTGAGATCAGTGCCACTTCTGCAACATGTCACATCCCCCAGTGTGTGTGTGTGTGTGTGTGTGTGTGTGTGTGTGTTCACAGTACAGGTATGACGGACACAGTCTCCGTGTTAAAACCTGTCTGTTAGAATTTACACTTTCAAACCAATTCAAGTATTAAATGCTTCATACATAAAGTGAGAGAACGTTGGAACTGTGTGACTGTTCTAATGAATCCCAGGGTTAGAGGTTTTTTTTATATTATGATTATTATGACTATTATTATTAACAGAGGTTGAATAAAACATTCACTGTACAAGGAGAAGACAGAACATCCAGGAAGCAACAGCTCCAGTAAATCAAAAATACTAATTTAGATTTGAATTAAGTTTAAAAAAAATTAATTTAGCAAAACAAAACAAATATTTTCAATTAAGCAAAACACAGCAACAAACAAAAACACAAAACAAACCAACAATACGTGCCATTTTAAAAAAAAGTAAAAAGTAAAAAATAAAAAATTCAATTAGACAAAAAACCCCACCTTGGATTAAGTGGAAAAAAATAATCTTTAATTAAGCAAAAAACTAAACAAAATAACTTGAATTCAACAACAAAAAAGAAAAAAAACAACAATACTTGAATTATAATGCAATAAATACAATTTTGAATTAGAAAATTATATATATATATATATATATATATATATATATATATATATATATATATATATATATATATATATATATATATATATATATATGTGTGTGTGTGTGTGTGTGTGTGTGTGTGTTCACAGTACAGTATGACAGACACAGTTAAATAAATTCCAGTATAAAAGGCCTTAAATAAAGTGAATGAATCTAAACTCTTTCTCTAATGAATCCCAGGTTCATTTAAAACGACTTTAACTTTATCTTTATTTATTACATGTGGAAAAAACGCTGTTGGATTTAATTGTATTTATTTGACTTGTGTGACCAGTGTGTATCATGTATTTTCCTCTATGTTCATGAAATCTTTGAGTAAATTTAGAGATTTTCTTTTGCTTAATCCATAAAAAAATACACTTTATATGATTTAATATTTTTCCAGTACCGGGATCGTTCGTGTTTCTGATGTAAAATGATGCATTTTTGCTAAATTTAACAGAAGTAAAACAAATGTGGGCTGTGAAAATGAGGAGCAGACACTTTAATGTGACACTAGAGGGCGCTGGTGCTTCAGCTGTAGCATTAAACAACAGTCTGTGTGTGTTTGGAATGAAACTTCTTCAAGGGGGGGTGGGAGTGGGGGGGGGGGGGCATGGCATCACAAAAAAAAAGAACAAAAAGAAGGTTTAAGATTAATGCAGAGTGTCCATCCTATGAGCACATGCCCCTGTGGCTGTTCTGTTGTAGATGGATCTGTTGTATTATCGCTGTCAAACTCAGTCTAGTTCAGGAGCCACATTCAACCCAGTTGGATCTGAAGTGGACCACACCGCCAAAATAAAAGCTCAAGAACCTACAAATACATTTCTCTGCAAAATACAATAAATCAATACATTTTAAATTGTTAAAATATTGGAATTTACTATTTTAACAAACAACATGTGAATAATAACCTAAAAAAAAGTGAAGAAATGTCGTCTAATTTTCACAATAATGTACCTCAATGGAATAAGACATTTACTAATTGTTTTTTACAAAAAGTGTGAGTAACCTGAAAAAAACAATAGTTTATCTCAGTGTAACAATTGAAAACAAAGAATTGTTAAAATATTAACATTTACTATTTTAACAAAAAACATGTGAATCACCTGAAAAAAAAAATTAGCAGTTTCTTCATAAAAGAATGCAAATTTCACAATAATATACCTTAATGGAATGAGTGGGAAAAAAATTACCTGAAAAATTTGCAGTTTCTTAAGAAAAATAGGTGTGATTTAAACAATAATATAGCTCAATGGAATAATTGAGAGGAAAATCCATTATAAAAATATAAAAATTTAGTATTTTAACCAAAAAAAACATGTGAATAACTTGAAAAAAATGTGACGTTCCTTATTAAAAATGTGCAACTTTCACAATAATATACCTCAATGGAATAAGTGCCAAAAAACATATAGGAAAATAAATATTTATGCACATTTTCACAAAGAGAACATGTGAATAACCTGCAAAACTGTTTCTTTAGAAAAATTGGTCCAATTTTCACACTAATATACATTAATGGGTTCAGGTTAGTTATTGATTTTCACAAAATGCATTTATTAAATTAATGCTTTTTATTAATGACCTAAAAAAAAAAAAACTCTTCCATGATTTAACTTTAAATCATGATTTGTTTGTGGAACCTGAACTAAAATCAGTTCATTAATGTCTTCAGTGGAAAATTTTAACATATTTCTGCGTGTGTGTATGGAGGGGGGGGGGGGTTTGACCCACGGGCCCCATATGTTTGACGCCCCTGCTCTACAAACACTGGTCTTTAAATCCTCTGAAACTAAACTAGAACAACATTCAGAGGATTCAAAGAACAGTTTAGGGCTGAATTCTAACAACATTAAATGAATGAAACAGAAGAAGCGTGGAGTTCATAGACCTTTATTTCAAAATAAAAGAGCAGATAAAAACATTAAGGCAGACGAGCAGCAAGCGTTCAGCTGCAAAAATGGAATTCAACTGTACAAGGCTTGATTCATCGATTAAAAAAAATTGAAAATTATAAAGCCAGAGAAAAAACTAAAGAACACAGTGTGTGTGTGTGTGTGTGTGTGTGTGTGTGTGTGTGTGTGTGTGTGTGTGTGGTTTTTCTTTTCTAACAGGGTCTGAAATAAAAACAATAATGACTAATGTCAGAATATAGTTTATATTTGGATAAATATTGTATTTGTTAATTTGGATTAATTTATTAGAAGAGCTGTCAAATGATTAAAATGTTTCATCACATTAATTACAGGGTTGCTTTAGATTCATTTGGATAAATCATAATTAAATATGAATTTTTAATCTGTATTGTCTCAGGTTTCCCTCAAAAGAAACATAAAAAAATGCTTCTAAATTTCAGAAAAAAATCCACCAAAAAATGTGATAAAAAATCCCAAACATGTATAAAAACATGAAAGTGCAGTTAACATGTTTATTCAACACAATAGTTTGAAATAAAACAACTGTAAACTACTGTTCCATTTAACCGTTATATTTTTTAATCAAATTAATCATGATGATAGATTAATCAACTTTAATGCTTTAATTTTGTCAGTACTCATCATTAGATGATTTTTACTCCACTTCTGTCAACATTGATTTTATATTCTTCTTCTAAAAGTTTAATGGTATATTACACAAAACTGCAACGAAAAGACCTTTTTTCACAACTACATTAAGGTGGATTAAAAAAACCCAAACATGACGGACATTAAAACTAGAGAAGAAGAAGAGTTTTAACAGAAACACGGTATGTGTGGACGCCACATTATTATAACGCCCACATGTGGAGCGTCGGGGATGTAATGGTTTTGCTTGCACTGTCGCTACCCGCAAAAGGTCTTTCGTGTTAAAGGTGTCATTCCACTGAAAACCACTTTTCCACGCTCCTTTTGGAATCTGAGTGGTCACCCCGAGTTACCGACACATACTGGTGTGTCCCCTCCACTGGTTATATTTACCATTTATATAAAACACAGAAACCAGACACTCAGAAAAAGCCTGTCCACTACACGTCACCAGGACATTGGCGTCACCCACGTGGGGTTAAGCCTGTCCCCCATTGCAGCAAACCTGAAGTAGCATTAGCATTAGCATCTACAAGAGAAGATGGCGCCACAGTATCTGCTGCACAAACTTGGAAAAAAATGGCGGATCAAAGTGGTTCATGTGCTCTGTGTGGAAATAAAGCCTGTTTTTTTTTCCCCTGCATGTTTTTAAAACAAGCGACGGCACCAAACATAGCTGGATGATACTCTGGGATGGTAAACACACACACAGAGCGAGAGGAGAGAGGTGGGGGAGGGGTTTCTTCACACATTCTGAGCCAATCAGAGACGCCTCATCACCGCGTCATGGACATGTATGAATGTATGAGGAAGTACCGGTAAACTGTTATTTGTTATTTTTCTACCCTCCTGTTATGTACACTATAGGTTTGACCTTTCAGGGTCACTCAAGGTCAAAGGTCACAATGCCATTTTAGTACTATCTTTTACTACTATCTGTCAATAGTAGTAACTGAGTATTTATCAGCACTGTTTTTGAAGTTACAACCATTTAAAATAATGTGACCTTGATTTTGACCTTTCAAGATCACTCAAGGTCAAAGGTCATGATGTAGTTTTGAAGCCTATGCCAGTTAATAGTAACCAAGTCTCTATCTCCACTCATTTTTCTGTTATAGTTCATTTTTAATTGTTTTTAGGTATTGACCCATTGACCTCTGACCTCTTGGATAAACAATAGATCAAAATCTATACACACACAAGATGCAGAATTTAAAGACCAGCTTTTTAGTGTTTAATAGAAGTCTGTAAGATGAAGAGTTTAAAGTTATATCCCAAATTTTATTTCGACCTTTACTGTGACCTTTGACCTTCATGGAAATTGGTCCAGTAGGTTTGGTGTAAAGTTTCTGACAAACAAATAAATAAACTTAGCGCACCAAGAGCTTCACGTCTGTAGCAGACCCCATGGCAGAACACTGGCCAAACCAGACACTCTCCTCATTGGAAGTTCTATTCTTAGAGACGTGAAGCACCCAGCGGTGTCTGTCAGGTGTTATCCAGGGGCCAGAGTCGTGACATTGAAGGAAACCTTAGGCTTTTACAGCAGAGCAGGGCTAGCTTCCGCCGCATCGTGATCCACGCTGGTGGTAACGATGTCCGACGGAAACAATCAGAGGTTCTTAAACTGAACGTAGCATCGGTGTGTAAACTTGCTAAGTCGATGTGTAACACCGTAGCATTCTCTGGACCCCTGCCCAATTTGGCCAGTGATGAGATGTACTCTAGGTTCTCATCATTTAACCGCTGGTTGTCTAGATGGTGCTCAGAAAACGATGTTGTTTTTATAGATAATTGGCGTACATTCTGGGGAAAGCCTGGGCTCATTCGCAGAGATAGCATACATCCCACTTGGGAAGGTGCCTCTCTCTTAGCACAAAATGTGGCTTCCAAATTTAGCCTGTCAAAATGACAATCCAGAGTGCGGGCCCAGGCGCAGAGTCGTAGTGTAGAACACTTCTCTGTGCATCCACTTTACTCTGAGCTGTCACAAACCCACCTTGTAGCAAATAACAGAAAGAATGCGTCTATTCCTTGTGTAGTTAATAATAAACCCCGTATAGTTAAAAATAAACCTAATATTAAAAAACCTATAGGAGTGAGATCAAATAATTTAATAAAAATAGTTTTAAGTAACAATCAGATTAAAAGAACACCTAACAATTTTATCCAATGTGGACTGATCAATATTAGGTCTATTTCTTCCAAATCGTTGTTAATAAACGATCTAATTAGTGATTACAAAATTGATATTTTAGCTCTGACTGAAACCTGGCTTCAGCAGGATGAATATGTCGCATTAAATGAATCCACGCCACCAACTCATGTGAACTATCACACAGCCAGAACCAGTGGCCGTGGTGGTGGAGTGGCAGTAATATCCCACTCCAGTTTAGGTCTCAACCCTAAAATTAATCATAAAACTAATCCCACTTACCACTCCTTTGAAAGTCTAGTTTCATCCATTACTTTCCCCAACTGCAGAAACCAAAAACCAGTCCTTTTTGTCATAGTCTACCGCCCTCCTGGCCCTTATTCACAGTTTTTATTAGAAGTCTCTGACTTTTTATCCAGTGTAGTCCTGAACTCGGATAGGATTATAATAGTTGGTGATTTTAACATACATGTCGATAACAAAGCTGACTCTCTTAGTAATGCATTTGGTGACTTACTAGACGGATTAGGCTTTATCCAAAATGTTAATAAACCAACCCACATTCACAGACATACTCTCGATCTGATCTTAACACTTGGTGTTGAAATTAATGACCTCGTCGTTTTTCCCCATAATCCCATACTCTCAGATCACTTCTTAATGACCTTCCATGTTTTGTTTGAGGATATTTCTACCTCAGTGATTAAAACACAAATGAAAAGGATACTATGTGACCGAGCTGTCTCAAAGTATAAAGAGTTAATCCAGTCACTATTTGTGTCCATGTCATGTGATTATGTAAAGGACACATTTAGTCCCAGTATAAGTGATGAGTTAGTCGATAGTACCATGCTCACATTAAAAAGTATGTTAGATATAGTTGCCCCCCTTCAGTTAAAAACTACTAAGATTAGATTAACCTCCCCATGGTACAACGCTGACACTCGCTCCATTAAACAAGCAACACGTAAATTAGAGAGGCAATGGAGGCGATCCAACTCAGAAGATTCTCTCAATGCCTGGAAAAATAGCTTAATAAAGTATAAGCAAGCTTTGCGTACAGCCAAAACTAGATATTACTCATCCATAATAGAAGAAAACAAGAATAATCCTAGATTCCTGTTCAGTACTGTAGCCAAACTGATAAACAGCCACACCTCCGTGGAACCAGTTATTCCATCCACGCTCCATCCTGATGATTTCCTGCAGTTCTTTAACAATAAAATATCAACTATTAGAGAGAAAATAGACACATTTCTCCCAAATATTAGATCAGAAAATGTAGTGCCTTCAAACCTGGGCCTTTTTATAAATCCCTCTGTAACACTAAATAATTTCACCACTGTAGACCAAACTGATCTCATATCTATTATCATGTCTTCCAAATCAGCCACCTGCCTCTTAGATCCAATCCCAACAAAACTCTTTAAAGAGATTCTGCCCCTAATTATTAGCACTGTCCTAAATATAATTAACACTTCATTAATTACTGGATATGTGCCGCAGTCATTTAAATATGCTGTTATTAAACCAATTCTGAAAAAGGCTACCCTAGATCCTGACATTTTAGCCAATTATAGGCCTATATCCAATTTGCCCTTCCTGTCAAAGGTTTTAGAACGAGTAATAGTTAAACAGCTGTGCCAATTCCTGCAGGATAATAGTTTATTTGAACAGTTTCAGTCTGGCTTTCGTGCCCATCATAGCACTGAAACGGCGTTAGTTAAAGTTACTAATGACTTATTATTAGCCGCTGACATCGGATTAATATCGGTCCTGGTGTTATTAGACCTGAGTGCAGCCTTTGACACCATTGACCACAGTATCTTAGTGCACAGATTAGAATATGATATAGGTATTAGAGGAGCAGCCCTCTGCTGGTTTAAATCATATTTATCTAATCGCTACCAATTTGTTCACATCAACCAACAATCATCGCAGTCCTCCAGAGTTAATTATGGCGTTCCTCAAGGATCAGTCCTTGGGCCTATTTTGTTTACACTATATATGCTCCCCTTAGGTAACATCATTACAAATCATGGCATTAAGTTTCATTGTTATGCGGATGACACACAGCTATATTTATCGATTAAACCTGGTCAGACCAGGCAAATAGATAAACTAAGTACTTGTGTACAAGACATAAAAATTTGGATGAGTGCCAATTATCTCTTACTGAACCCTGAAAAAACTGAAGTCGTTATAATTGGTCCTAAAGATGCGAGAGACTCCCTAACTGACCAGATAGTTACTCTGGACAATTTAAGTGTAACACCCAGTGCCACAGTTAAAAATTTAGGAGTTTTATTTGATCCAGATCTTTCATTCAAAATGCATATCAAACAAACCTGCAGAACAGCCTTCTTTCACCTGCGCAACATAGCCAAAATTAGGAATATTCTGTCTAAAACGACTGCAGAAAAATTAATTCATGCATTTGTTACATCACGTCTAGATTATTGTAACTCCTTACTTGTAGCGTGTCCTAAATATTCCCTAAAAAGCTTGCAACTGGTTCAAAATGCAGCAGCAAGATTATTAACAGGATCAAATAGAAGAGAACACATCACCCCTGTGCTCCAAACCCTTCATTGGCTACCAGTTGAGTCTAGAATTAAATTTAAAATCCTCCTCCTTACATATAAAACCATTAATGGTATGGGCCCCTCTTATCTCAAAGATGATCTGGTTCCGTACCAACCCAATAGAACCCTTCGTTCTCAGAATGTAGGTTTACTGAAAGTTCCTAGGGTTTCTAAAAGTACAGTAGGAGCTAGAGCTTTTAGTTATCAGGCCCCTGTCTTATGGAATCATCTTCCCTTTAATATTAAAAACGCCGAAACAGTCTCTACATTTAAAATTAGGCTTAAAACATTCCTGTTTGAGAAAGCCTATGGTCAGGTTAGTTAAAAATTATGTGACTCATATATCATGTATACATGATGTATGAGTCACAGTTCAGTCTAGGCTGCCCTAGGAGTTAGAATGCTGGGGGAAGTACAGACACTGAGTTCTTCCTTCTCTTTCTCTTCCTCACACCTGTTTCTGTAATTTTCATAACATATCTTTCATACTAAGTCTGTTCATGACTAGTCACCTGGTGTCCCCTTTCCCCCCTCCCCCCCTGGGGGGAGTGGTGGCTCTCCTGACAGTGCCTGCACGGGAGCCATGGACGACAGGATCTGGAGTATCTCGCCTGTGCTGACCTGTGACCCCGGACCACCGCCCCTGCCTGTCTGGACCAGCCCCCCCTTCCTGCTTTTTACATGGACGTTCATCTATAGCCTGTCCGTCCATGGGAGTGGATCTCTCCTTCAATGTGGTTCTCCTCAAGATTTCTTCTTTTTCCCACTGGGTTTTGAAGTTTTTTCTTGCCGAGAAGGAGGGTCTAAGGACAGGGGATGCCTGGGACTTTTTCATGTATTTCTGTAGCTTGATTATGTTTTTGTAAAGCCCTCTGAGACGACTTTGTTGTGATTTAGGGCTTTATAAATAAAATTGAATTGAATTGAATTGAAATTGAATTAAACAAATGGACAAAAAAAACAAAAAAAAACCCACCAAAAACTATACAAGAATGATTGCATTTGTGATTTAATGGAAAAACACTTTTGTTCTTGTAAATATCGGTAAAATTTTACGCAAATATAAATTGAAAAAGTATTATTTTTATCCCAGACCCTGTTAGAAAAGAAACACCTGAATTCAGTGTGTGTGTGTGTGTGTGTGTGTGTGTGTGTGTGTGTGTGTGGTATTTGAGTGTAACGAGTGCTCGCAGGACAATTTTCAGACATTTACTTAAAAACAATAAAGTGCGAGTATCATTGACCTTCTGTGGCTGAAGGACGTTCCAACTGAGAGGAAAATAAAAGTTAAAAACACACGCATGAAGCAGCTAGCCTCTCTACGACACTTATCCACAGTCGACCCAAGTAAGAAATGAGCTAAAGTCACTGATTCGCTGCAGTAACAACATTTTTAGGATTTCCTTCACATCAGAGAAAACTACGACGACAAATGAAGGCCAAATAATAAAATTAAAAACACCTGCCGCTGCCAGAATAAAGTCACAAATTATTGAGATAAAACCATTTTTTTCAGAATAAAGTAAAATACACAAAGAAAATAACGGAATTTTGAGGTTTAAGGCGCCGCCCATAAATAATAAAGTTGTAGTTTTAAAAAATAATAATAATAATGTTGCATGTTTGAGATTAAAGTTATTGTATTTTGAAATTAAACCTTTAACATTTCAAGAATACAGTCATAATATGACAAAGTCATTTTAAAAACCTTGATAATTTGACAAAAATAATATATGATATTAAAGTTAAAATATTTCAAGAAGTAATATGATATAATTTATCAAAATGTACATTTATGAGATTAAAGTTGAGATATATGTTGAGATTAAAAATTTAACATTTCCAGAATATAGTCATAATATTATGAAAATAAAATCGCTTTAAAAACTTTAGCTTTTACAAAAATAACATTGTACATATATGATATTAAAGTTATATTTTGAGAATAAAGTGGTAATATGAGAAGTCGTAGTTTTAAAAACCATCATAATTTTATGAAAATAACGTTGCATGTTTCTGAAATTAAAGTTGTCACATAACAAAAATGAAGCTGTGATATTACGAGAATAATGCCGTAATTTAAAAACAGGTGGGAAAACTATGATTTCCAACAATAAAATAAACTATAAACAAACTATATTCACATAATATTGTGACTTTAATCTCATAAACATACATTATTTTCATATCAAATATTATGAATATTTTGGAACTTTATTCTTAATTACAAGTTTTCTATTGACATTTTACTACTTTAATCTCATAAACGTACGAGATTATATTCATTATAATATGAGGTAGTTTTTTTTTAAACTGCAACTTTAATTTCACAATATAATGCTTTTATTGTCATAAAATGACAAGTTTCATATCGATATTTTGCGACTAATATCATAAATATACAACATTATTTTGTTATATTATGAGGTAGTTGTTTTTTTAAACTGCGACTTTATTCTCGCAATATTACGCTTTTATTCTCATAAAATTACAAGTTTTATATCAATATTTTCCAACTTTAATCTCATAAACGTACAACAGTGTTTTCGTTACATTAGGATTTAAAAAAGAAAAAAAATACGACTTTATTCTCATAATAACAACTTTACTCTCGTACAATTAAAACTCCTTGGATTCGACCGTCTCATAAAATGACGGCTTTTATCCCTATATTTTACGCCTTTTTTCTCTTAGCAATAGGTGTTTTTATTTCCATATGTGGCGCTAACAGTCCACCGTAGACACCAAAGTGAGGTTTTCTGCTGTAGTTCGTAGGTTTGCGACACTTTTCCGGTCGTATTTACAGTCACATTTTCAGCGGTGTGGGTTAGCATCGCACACAGGAGTTCGCAGGTTCTTTATGGACGTTTGGGATGAAAAACAGATATGATGTCGTAGATGCGACTGTTGGTTTGAAACTGTAGACGTGGAGTTCAATCAGTTGTGTGTTTTTAATTAAAGTGCAATATAAACTTAGATTTTCAGGAGTTTTCTTTAACCCTTAAAGGCAGAGAACGACTTCTGTGGCGACTTCCAAATTAATTTGTCTGTAAATTTAACCTTTTCTAGATCATTTATTTTCCTCTGTATTTGACTTTTTTTTTACAGATCAAAATCTGTATTGTATGTTTTGAACTTTTCAGTCAGATATATAAACAGATTTATAACCCCAACACATCTGGAAAATCTGATTTAACAAATCTGGTTCTAATGGCAGAAGTTCTGCTTAATTCAAGTTTTTTCTTTGCAAAACTCAAGAATTAAATATATATATATATATATATATATATATATATATATATATATATATATATATATATATATATATATATATTATTTTTTTTTTTTTTAAATTTATTATTTGCTTTATTCAATCTGACAATAAAACAAGTAAAAATGATCTTGCTCAAATTTACCAACACCATCACTAACGTTGGGTATACTTGAACTGATATAAATACAGTTTTTATCAATGCATGTACAAGTACAACACTGTTTTGCTAAACTGTAGTGTTCTTCTTTAATTTCCCCAATATAATTAGAATTATTTTTAAGTACCATGGGGGACCCTTTAAAAAGGCAGGAACACAATGAAAAATCACATGACAAATGTGAGTGAAGATCACCTGACATTAAGCGTTCTAGTGTTAAATCAGATTTTCCAGATCTATTGTTTATAAATCAGTTCTTATAAGTCACTCAAAAGTTCTTCTTTTTGTCTTTTACACTAGACTAGAATAGACTTGAACAGAAGGACTTTATTGATCCCATAAATGGTGAAATTGCTTTAGGTGTGATTATTTTAATTGTTAATTAAAATAGTGCAATTAATGGGGGGCAGGGACATTTCTATTTACATGTGCAATCATTATTATCTATTTATCTACCCGGTTTTAAAGTACTTTTCGGCCACTGGATGCACTTTCTTTTATATCAGGATTTTAATATTTATTTTATTTGTTTTTAATCGTGCCGACTATGCATTGATATTTATTTTCTGCACTGCATCTATGACGTTTTGTGTGAAATTAAAAATTATATATCATACCATATCATTAAGTGTGATGAGTTTTTTGTACAAGAAATTAGAAAAATACACTAACCCTAACCCTTGGTCAGATTCAGATTTTTGCAGTGTTGAAGGGATGGGACCATGTCATTGGCTGGCAGGGCCGTACCTAGCTCTGTGGGGGCCCTTTATTTGCAGTGTGTCTCTTAATGTCACATACTCAGCATTTTCAACTCATAAAAAAAAAAAAAAAATTCTTAATAAATTCAGGTTTAGGAAAAGTCAGATTTACAGTTTAATTTTTGTGCATAATAACAGTTAAACATGTCTTAGACGGAATGAAATTAGAGACAACAGTGAGTATTTTTGTGTGTGTGTGTGTGGTGCGTAAGAAGCTGCTGTCGGTGTCGACCGGCAGTGTGGTGTCACTCCTGGAGAGCCCAACCTCCAGAAACCTCCTACACCTCCACACCCCAACACCAAAACACATGTGACTGTTTCCAACCAATGACAGACCGATATATGAGGCCGATAATTATGGTTTTGTATTTTGTTTCTGCTTGTTTCATTGACTGATATGCTCATTTTCCCCTGCCATGATTTACTAACAGGTGAAGGAAAAAGAGGAAAAAAGAGAAAAGGAAAAGAGAAAAAAAAAATGGGAGGAAAAAGTAAGAAAAAGGGAAAAAAGACAAAAGAAAAAATAAACCAAAAAGGAACAAAATTAAGAAAAGGGGAAAAAAGAGAAAAAAAAAAGACATCAAAAACGGAACAAAATTAAGAAAAAGGGAAAAAAGAAGAGAAAAGGGAGAAAGAAATGGAAAAAAGAAAAAGGGAAAAAAGACGATAAAAGAAAAAAGAAACCAAAAGGAACAAAATTAAGAAAAAGGGAAAAAAGAGGAAAAATGAGGGGGTGAGAAAACAAAAACAGAGGAAAAGGAGTGGAAAAAGAAGAAAAGGGAAAAAGTAACACAGGGAAAAAGAAAAGAAGAAGAAAAAGAGGAAAAAAAGAGAAAAAGAAAAAAGGAACAAAAAAGGAGAAAAGGAAAAAGAGGGGAAAAAAGGGCAAACAGAAAACAAAAAAAAGTCATTTATTAGTTCTGTCACCATTTCTATTTTCTAATTGTAATTAAAGGAGATTTTCTGACTTTTGTTTTCATGTAACAGGTTCTAAATATAAACAGTTTGTTTTGGCCATGGGCTCAGGCTGAAAAAAAAAAAATTCATCTATATCGGTCGATCACTAGTTCCAACAGCCTGGGACACTTTCACACGTTTCAACGACAGACTCCAATGGTAACCACGACAACCAGCTCGGGTTGTTGCTTTGTTTTTCATTTTGTTTTGTTTTTTGGAACAAAGTAAGAGTTTCTCTGAATGTTCGCTCTTTCGGCGAAAAAAGCAAGAAGCACGAAGACATGAGTTAAAAAGTAGATACGTGTGTGTTGTCCATCCCGTCAGTGTCTTTAGCCGCCGTGCGTCCGTCCCTGCGTCCGTCAGTCCGTTTTTTTTGGCCCAGGCCAGGTCGTCTGATCGCGGCTTTTGTCCCGTCAGTTGTTGGATCAGTTGCTCCATACGTCTCCAAAAGCCCAGCTGGTCCAGGGGATAGTTACACCAGCCTTTGGTGAAAGGGATGATGGGAAATAGTGAGGAGTTGGTGAATAAGAACGAATGGGAGGGGGGGGGGTCGAGAGAAAAGGCAGGAAAACCAATCAGTGCACAAGAAATTTAAATGTGTCACCACGTGGAAATAAACTGATGCCAAGAACAACAAACCCCCGCCCTCTCACAAATGTCACTTGAGGTCAAAGGTCATGGTGTAATTTTGGAGGTTGCATGTAGTTTCCTATCGGTCAGTAATAGTAACGGATTCTATCCACTTTTTTTCTATTCTCGTCCATTTAAATTTTCTAGGTAAAGACCCAGTGACCTATGACCTCTTGGGTCAACAAAGAGGTCAAAGTCAGTCTAAAAAGGTTATGATGCCCTTTAGGAGCCTACATGTAGTTTGGTATCTGCCAACAATAGTAACCGAGTTCTTATCACCACGATTAAAAATTATGCGATCTTGATTTTGACCTTTCAAGGTCACTCAAGGTCAAAGGTCATGACATCATTTTGAAGCCCATGTCAAGTTTTGTATCTGTCAATGATAATAACTAAGTCTTATCTCTGTTCATTTATCTGTTAGTCTATTGTAGTTTTTTTAGGTATTGACCCAGTGACCCCTGACCTCTGTGGTCAACAAAAGGTCAAAATCTAAACACGCATGATGCAGAATTGAAAGATCAGCATTTTGATGCTCAATGGAAATATGTAAGATAAATAATTAAAAAACTATATCCTGAATTCAATTTTCACCTTTATTGTGACCTTGACCTTTGACCTAGAGTCTTTACATTTTTCCTTCAAGGTTCTGGTGTCAATACTAGAGAGCCCCACTGATAACATGATGGGGAAAAAATCATGTAACTTTTTTTGGCTTAATTTAAGCAAAAACTCTGATGTAACATTATCCCGGTAAAAAAAAAAGAAAATAGAAAAAATATTAAAAAACAACAAAGAAAACAGTTGATCCAAAACACACTCAATTATACCATTTTATTCCTTCAACCAATGACAATCAATGAGGAATCATATTGATTAGGTAAATCGATAATGGAATCTGAATCATAAAGTTCTTATTGATTCCCTAAATTGATACCAATATTGTACAGCTTTCATCAATATCATGTGACTTTGTTTTTTCATATGTTCAAGTCACCAATGGCTGTAGAATGTTTTATAGTGTGCTGTTATTGCATGTTTTATTCAGAGTGAACGAGGCCATGACACTGAACCACATAATAAAGTGAATATGAAGTCAACATTCTGACTGTTCATCTACATGTTCAACAAAAACATGACATATTAAACATTTAAAGCCTCTAAATGGATGCGACTGTTCAAACATGTCGGTTTGTGGTTTGAAACTGTAGACGTGGAGTTCAGTACGGGGACAATGCAATTTCATAAAACACATGATTACACATGGTTAAATGTTTTTATTATTAGCCAGAAGGCTATATGTACGTGAGGAATAAAAACACATTTTTTTATTGAAGTGCAATAAAAACTTAGTTCTCTGCTTTTAAGGGTTAAAAAAAATCCTGAAAATCTACTTTTGTGGCAACTTCCAAATTCATTTGTCTGTAAATTTAAACTTTTCTAGACACTTAATCTATCACACTTTATCACACTTAAACTACAGAGGAACTTTTCAGTCACATTTAAGAACTGATCTGGAAAATATTATTTAAGAAACCTGACGAAGATTAGTAAGTTTCTCTGGTTCCAACGACAGCCTTTTTTTTTTTTTTAACTTTATTTATTTTAAGTATTCCTCACTGATATTTTTTAAACTTATTTTTATCTCAGGTATTTTTATCTAAATGTTACTCGTGCATCTCTGATGCTTTATGACAAATGAACTGTTTCTGATGGGTTTTTTTTTTTACTTAATTCAAGATTTTTTTGCTTAGTTGAAGATATATATTTTAGCAGAACTTTTTCTTAAAAACTTAATTATCTTTTAAATCTTTTTATGTCTCTTATCTTAATTGTATTTTACTGCATTTTAATAATGTTTTTCATTTTAATTTGTATATATTTTATGTACATGAAATGTGCTAAACAAATACATTTGCCTTGCTTTGGTTAATTTCAGAAACTGTATTTATTTGTATTTAAAGACTCACTGCTGCCTTTGACTAAAAGTCTTCTTACTTCTTCAACATATAATTTTCTGGAAAAAAAAACTTGTTTTTAATAACTTTTTACATGTTTCTTTTATAATGTTTTAAATGTGTTTCTTTTTTCTCTATCATTGTATTTTATTATCTTTTGAATTGCTCTGCTGCTCAAACGTTCTATATAAATAAACTTGACTTGAACAAATTTAGATTTTTTCCAGTGTGACAGTCACATATAAGGAAGCGTGTACTCACCCTACCCTCATACCCCCACCCATGCTGTGTTTGCATTGGGTTCGTGCAGTAGCTGTGGAGGTGTGTGTATGTGTGTGTGTCCCCGGTGCCCCCCCCCCCCCCCCCCCCCCCCCCCCACTCTGCTGAAGACACCACAGCAGCAGCCAGAGGTTTTGTTTGATTTCACTCTTTCTTTCCCTCTGTCTTTCTTTCCCCTTTTTTTCAATGCCTCCAAATCCCTGCTTCCTCTCCTCACCCTCACCCCCACTCAGCCCTCCCACCCTCCCTCTGCCTGTGAAGTCCTATTTGTTAGAACAGACAGCAGGTTAGCATTAAATATACATGGGGATTGTCAGCCGGTGGCGAACACAAAGGCAGCTCTGCGAGCCCCAGTGGAATCCCAGCCTGGCCCAGGCAGCGAGGCTAGGGGGAGCGGGGGGCCGTCGCCGTCCCCTGTGGACCCCCACCACCAACCAACACACTCACTCACCACCCACTCCATGTGCGCGCAAACACACACACAACACGCACACACAACACGCACAGGTTAGAAACCCAAGTGGAGGTCAAAAACACTGGTACACACAGATGCTCAAGTATGCAGATGCACAAAACTCTGTGTGTGTGTGTGTGTGTGTGTGTGTGTGTGTGTGTGTGTATGAGTGCGCACACATACACTTCCGCTGTGCCCCCCTCCCTTTAACTCACACACATCTGTCGTCCACAGGGGGCACAGGGTGACGTACAAACTGATCCCCCCTGTGTATCCTCCCTCTTCCCTCTCACCCAGATGCACACAGAATACTGAATGTGGATCTATTACCCAGGCCTGCACTCTCTGAAGACACACACACACACAAGCAAACACAACACTTTATTTTAGTTATTTATAAGAATCTGACAGACAGACGGACAGAGGCGGCACCATTTTGTGTGAAATTGCCTAGAATTGTGCGGGAAAATCATTGTGGAATAATCAACCTCAATTGTGTCTAAAATGGCTCCAGAAAATAAACAGGAAAAAATGGTAGAAGATGGAGTTTCAAAGGTTTAATATCACTTCTGTACAATTTCTAATTTGTTTTAGAAAGTATCTGATTCAGACATTAAATGTGTTAAATCATACATACTTTAATCAGATCAATCACAAAACCAATGACTTGAGTGTTGGTTAGTTCATGTTTATAATATATATGATGGTTGTTATTCCACATATATGATCCTTTATGTACATGTATACAATGGATTAGCAAATATTCCAAAAGAAACAACCTGTAAAGTGAATGGATCATAATGTGCAGACAGTGTTTGGAAGTAGATCTGACACCAATATTCCTTTGGACTAAAAACTATTCTCTTGTTCATTTGAACAATTTCACATTTTGACCCCAGACTGATCTTAGCATTTAAGACGTTTTCTTTATCAGTAACACACACACGTAGGTCATCCAGTAACTGAAGGGTTGGTGGTTCGAATCCTGCTCTGTCCTAGTCAGTCCGTTGTGCCCTTGGGCAAACACTTCACCCTCCTGCCTCTAGTGTCTGTATGGTGTGAATAGGCAGCCATGCTTCAGATGTAGTTTACCACCACTAGAGTGTGAATGTGAAAGTGAATGAATAATGAATCAGTTATGTAAAGTGCTCCAGGTAAACTTTTTTGCCCCCTACAAGGCCTACAAATAACCATGAACAGGCATTACAAGTGGGATGTGGGAGTGGGAAGGCCACTCCCACATGTGAACTCGGTGTACGACAGCTGGTTACAAAGGAGGTCTGGTCGTATAGCAGCAGACCCCTCCCACCCAGGTCACAAACTGTTTGTACCTCTTCCCTCAGGAAAGAGGTACAAACTTATAGGAACGCATACAAATAGACTAAGACACAACTTCTTCCCCAGAGCTGTGAAATCAATCATTCCACCTCCTCACACACACAGCCCCCCCCCCCACACCCACTCAGTATCAAGTCCGGCAGACACACACACCCTGTCACTGAAATTTGAAGTTTGCACTCGGATTCTTGGGTCACTTTATATATATATATATATATATATATATATATATATATATATATATATATATATATATATATATATATATATATATATAAATATATATATATATATTATTATCATTATTTATTTATTTTTTATTTTTTTAAGATGTTCCATTTGGATCATATGTGTTTATATGTGTGTATATATGTTTTTTGTGTCTTAATGCCAAGAGCGACTGGATGAAATTTCATTGTGCCATAATGACAATAAAGATTCTTGAATTTTGCAATTTGTTACAGGAATCTACGAATGATAGAGCTGATATTTACCTTGTTTTTTTAGCTAACCCTTTTCAGACTGTCATTAGAACAGAGTGTCACGGTGTCTTGTCTTTCAAATAAATGTGACAAAAAAACAAACCTCTGTTTTCAGGAACAACTAAACTGTCAATATATGTCCATTAATTATAATTTTTTAAAAGAAGAAATTCTTAAAACAGTGGGTCATCGAAAAAAAAAGTAAAAAAAAAGTCTTGATGACCATACGAAAATGCCGTTTATATTGTTGTATAACATTAATATGTATATATATATATATATATATATATATATATATATATATATATATATATATATATATATATATATATATATATATATATATATATATATACATATACATATATATATATATATATACATACATACATACATACACACACATACTTTTCATTAAGCTAGAATGGATCAACTAACATGTAGGATTAATAAAATATTCTTATAAAAATTACAAGAACATGGAGACTCTGCCTTCTGATGATAGGCTGTCTGACTTGGGGGGCGGGGGGGTGGGGGGGGTCATTACAGACCAACCCTGTGCTGTGAACGCTTTGTTCTTCTACTCACCTGTAGTAATGCAGTAGTACGTCTCATGTGGCGAGACGTGGTGTATGCGGTGGTGTTTCCGTGGCAACACCAGATGCCAGTCCTGGAGCAGCGTGACCCAGCGTGGGAGGCCGAAGTAGGAGTGACTCCACTTATGGATCTGATTGGTCAACGTTACGAAAACTGCCAGAGCGAAGACGTAGCAGTCCCATGGATAAGACGTAGCCAAGGCCTCTGGAGAGGGAGAGGAAGAGGAAGAGGAAGAGGGAGAGGGAGAGGGAGAGGGAGAGGGAGAGGGAGAGGGAGAGGGAGAGGGAGAGGGAGAGGGAGAGGGAGAGGGAGAGGGAGAGGGAGAGGGAGAGGGAGAGGGAGAGGGAGAGGGAGAGGGAGAGGGAGAGGAACAATTTAATTTACATCAAACAAATACATTTATGCGAGATAAAAATGACAAAATATAAACTTTTTTAAGTGAAAAAATAAAAAGTACATGTTTCTAAAACACAATGACCCATAAAAAAAGTACACAGTACACTGTCAAAGGTCAACTCAAGAGGTGTTTAGGAACTGGATAGAAACAAGTAAATGTTATTTTTTAACGGAGGGAGTGAGGAAAGAAAAGCAAGACCCCCCCCCCCCCCACACACACACACACACACACACACACAGGAAGCTAAAGTCATTGGTTGAAGAGTGATGACGAGGGCTGGAAGAAGAACATAAACCTCCCTCAGAGAAGATGAAGGGGGGGGGGGGCAGAGAAAAAGAGAGGGATTAAGGAGATATATATATATATATATATATATATATATATTGTTTTGTTTTGTATAAATGTATTTTCTTTTGTTTACCTGTAAACCTTTTAATGTCTCATTGATATTTTGTTGGTTGACTTCATTTAAATTTCCCCGTATACATGTTCAAAGTAAAGGTTTCAATCAATTCAATCAATCAATATTATCAACTGTAAAAGAGCATGAAGTGTTTATATCACACATTAATGTACGGTCAGAGGATTTTTCCAGCAGCTGGACATGGATGGAAGAAAAAAAACAAAAAAAACCCACAGCTGATCTGAGTGTTCTTCATGTCAGAGCTGATGTGATCTGACAGGTGACAAACCCGTCAGTGCCGAGACGTGCGCTGGGAGCAGCTGCGTGGAAATAACCGTTAACGGGAGAACAATCAATATGTGCTGTTTTAATTATATATCCAATTTAAAGACTGATGTAATATTAATAATGTGGAGCAGAAAAGAGTCCATATTGACTTCTGACGCAAAACAAATTGACTACATTTTTTTGTACCTGAATGAAATAATAATTATTTAACCAGGAAAAAAAATGGAAAACCTTCAAAAGTATCTAAAAATAAAGTGAGTTAGTGTAGATAAAGTGTTTGATCAGGTCGATGAACTCAGTTTGTGGGTATGAGCAGGAAATTTAGGGAAAATGGGAAAAATTATTGAGATTTTTTGAAAAGCATAATTATGACATTAAAAGTCAAAATTATGGGATAGTCACAATATTGAGATAAAAGTATATAATATATATATTATAATATATAAAGTCACAGTTTCTCAATGATTTTTCCTCTGAAGTGACTTAATTTTCGTACTCTCACATCCGTTTAGTTTGAAAAAGTAACATGTTTATTCTGAGAATGTAAGGAGTATAAAGTACAGATATTTGTGAACAAATGTAGGGGGTAAAAGTAAAAAGTTTCAGGGAAATTAAATAATCACACACAGTACACAAATTCTACTCTAAATTCACCCTCTCTTGTTGGTTTTAGGTGATTTTCTCTTGTTGGTTTTGGGTGATTTTCTCTTGTTGGTTTTAGGTGATTTTCTCTTGTTGGTTTTGGGTGATTTTCTCTTGTTGGTTTTGGGTGATTTTCTCTTGTTGGTTTTAGGTGATTTTCTCTTGTTGGTTTTAGGTGATTTTCTCTTGTTGGTTTTGGGTGATTTTCTCTTGTTGGTTTTAGGTGATTTTCTCTTGTTGGTTTTAGGTGATTTTCTCTTGTTGGTTTTAGGTGATTTTCTCTTGTTGGTTGCTCATTGTGACTCAGTCCAAACTGGTTGAGAATGATTGTGATGTGTTCAGTGTGTGTCAGGTTCAATTGAACTTAGATGAGAAAATGTTGAGTTCATTTGTCTCTTACATCGCAGGACCTGTCATGACTATCGCACACACGTACATTGCGATGTCGATGCTCAAACAATATAATGTGCAGCTCTAGTGTAGGGGAAAACCTGCACAGTTTCTTTGGCCATGTTTTTTTTTTAAAAAGTTAACCATCCAAATCCCAGAATCACAGCTGGACGTCTCATCCTGCTCGTGTGTCCAGCTCCGTCCGTCTGTGTGTTAAAGACCATGTGGCTGCAGACGTAAAGTCAAACCGTGTCCTGGTGTTCTTCACTCCATCCTTCTGTCAGCTCCACTCACAGCCCTTCGTCCTCCTCGTTCTTTGGCTAAATTGCAGCGGTTTTGACCCCAGTTCAAGTGCAGACATGACGACTGGAGACGCCACCTCGCTGCGCTCGAACCCCCCCTCCTCCCGTCCACCTCCGTCTTCGTCTTTGTCTGGCGACCGTTTGACACCGCCAGGAGCTTGACATGACAGGTTTAGATGTCATCTTACTGCTCCGCGACCCTCAGCCCTCCGCTGCCGCCGCCTGCCCTTTGACCCTCTGTCTGAAAGTCTTAGCGGTGACTGACCTCTGAAGGTGTGGACATGACAGGTGGACGTGTCACCGCGTCTCCATCTTGTGACCTCTCCGCACCCCGCTGCGTGCGACATGACAGGTGTGGATGTCGTCTATGAGCGGATATCACTTCCCCTCCTCGCCGTTTAATCCCCCCCCCACTCTCACCCCTGCCCGTCCTCTTTGGCCGCTCCCTCCTGCAGTTGGACAGCTGACCTTAAACACTTTCCCCTACATGTCTTCATTTAGAAGACATTTCATTTTGTTTCTTCTTACTCTGGGTACAAAACTCTGTGAACATTGTTCTGGTATTTTGGGCTTCTCGGGAAATAGGATTAATTTTTTGGGATTCTGTACCCAAAAATTTGTTAAAAACAGCTGTCAGACCTAACTCAACTAGAATGGGGTTCCACGGTGTTATAGCCTAGCCATGCTACAGCTATTCATTACATGTATAGGTCTAGGAATGCTTCATAGTCAGGGGAGGCGGGGCTAATCCTCTGTATGCAATAGGACGGTACTACAACCCATCAGTGTAATCTTTAGGATGACTTCGTTAGACACTGGAATGTTAACGCAGGAGTCTGGAGAAAGTTAGGAATAACTAAACAAAATGGTGGATTATGGAGTTTAATGACTGTCGTCACTTCTGTACAAAGAATTTAAAAATTGTGATGTTTTCTCACATTCTTCACTCATCTTTGATAAAAGGAAATCTCCACCCATTCCTCTTCTTCTATGGTTGTTTCCAGTTGGTTCCCTCTGAATCGTCACTTTGTTATGCCCGCCCTCTGACTCTATACTTCACTGTGAATCGTCGGCCAGTTTCATGGAAATCTAGCCAAAAGTTACATTGAGCGAAACTGAACGACTGCTGTAACATATTAGATGTGCTCCTGCTGGGGGGGGGGGGGGGGGTCTAGGACGACTAGACTACCAGTGTTACATCATATTGTCAAAAGTATTGTGTCACATGCCTGGACTCGCATATGAACACTCTATCCCACAGTTAATCCAAAGGTTCTAATCTGACGTGGATTTAATCTGATGCTGGTTCACTCATTGCAGTTATAACAGCTTCAACTCTTCTGGGAAGATTTTCGACAAGGTTTAGGAAAGTGTTGATGGGAATTTTGACCATTTCTCCAGAAACATAAGTAAGATCACAGTAACGAGGGACAGAAGGCCTGGCCCTAACCCTAATTCTAACCTTAACTCTGGCTCTCAGCCTCAGTCTAATACATCCCAAAAGTGTTCTATGGGGTTAAAGGTCAGGATTGTGTTCAGGTGAGTCCAGTTCGTCCACATCAAACTCTCTCATCCATGTCTTTATGGACTTTACTTGATGATGCACAGTCATGTTGGACCAATAAGGAACCACCCACACACTGGTTCCACAAACTTGGGAGCATGGAAATGTCCAAAGTCTCTTTGTCCAAAACGTCTTGGTGCTGAATTAACAGCTTTTGGACAACACAGCCTTCCCACTGATAAGGTTTAGCTGTGGAAAAGCTGTATCACTGATAAATCCATGCTGCCATACCATAGATCTCAATCAAAAAAATAAAAAAGTTATGGTAGTCAACCATCAGGTGGCTGAGCAGTTATCACTCTCGCCTCACAGCAAGAAGACCATGCTGTCCTTTCTGTGTGGAGTTTGCATGTTTCTCTCCTTGTGTCTGGATGGGATGTCACTTCAGTATATTTCAAGGCAGGTGAGTGAATACTTTTGGCAGAATAGTATATCTTTATGTGTGTGTGTGTATGCTCCCTTAGCCTTAGCAAAGCCAAACTGTGCTTCATCAAACCACCTCATTGAATCAAACACTGTAAAGTTGACCTTGATGACACTGTTCCAGCACAAGAGTGTGACACCCCCACACTCTGCCCTTCAGGCCTGACAGGTGGGCAGGTCACCTCCTCAGTAACAGGTATCTCTCTTTCTCTTTCTCTCTCTTTCTCTCTCTCTCTGATCTTTGTGCCCCTGAACTTGTCAGGTCAATGCACGTGGCTCAGAACAAACACCGCCCTATGTTTTCTGATAATCAGCGGTCACGCTCGCTAACCTCAGACGCTGCGCTGCCTTTGGCGTCCTACGACTCCAACCTTCTCACATCATTAGCAACTGGAAAACCGAGGGTGATGGAGTCACAACAGAAACATAGATCCATTGTCTCTGTACGTCAGCGTCAAGTTCCATCAAGAATTCATATGAAGTTGAATGTGTGAGGTCGTTAATTTATGACACAGAAAGACTGAGGTTCTGATGAAGAGTCTGCTGATAAATGTGAAAAATATTGGGAAAAATGGAATGTGTGTTGATCAAACAAATCCTGGAACTTCTATAATCTTATATTTATATGTTTATTTTGCACGTTTTGCCGAATTTTTTTTGCACCTGTTTGTATTCTATTTATCTTAGGATAGAAACGAGATGCTCTAATTGTTTTACTTCTGTGTAAAATTCAAAGGTAAAGATCCTCACGAGACATGGAAACGAGTATGTGTGTGAATGTGTGTGTGTGTGTGTGTGTGTGTGTGTGTGTGTGAGTGTGTTACCTGGTGTGTATGTGCTGAACTTGTAGGCCATGTGAGCCAGCGGCAGGATGGGGATCATACAGTTGTCACCATTGGTTTCAATGAAGTCATGTCGAGTGATGGCGGTAGGGTCGATGTGGTGCTCCCTGAATGGACGGATAAATGCCTGCGCAGAGACACAAACACACTGGACATAAGACACTGAAACAGAACTGATTCACAAGGAAACACTGACGATGACAAGGATGAAGAGAAGGTAGAGATTGAAGAATAATTTTAAATCCACAAGTGGTTCCAGGCACAACAAAGCCCACCCACTCCCAAATGTTTTAACTCTTAACGGACATCACTGTCTCAAAAGTAGGATTGCACGATATTAGAAAACAAAATAAGACATTGCAATTTTTTTATTCCTTATATATAGCAATATGAAAAAAAAATCCTTAGGACTATTAACAACCATGTCAAACTGGTCACAGATACAGAACATGCTTCTTATAACCAAAATACTAGAATAGAAATGTAAATTTAATTATAAAAATAAAATAAATAGCAAAAATAATTAAATAAATTCATCTTAAAAATAAAAATATATAGAAATAAATACAAAATAATAAAATAATTGCAAGACCTGTGATGTGACTATTGTGTAAACGTACATTGCGATGTTGATGCTGAAACAATATATTGTGCAGCTCTAGTTTGATCTTTCAAGGTTGCTGAGGGTCAAAGGTCATAATGCCATTTTGGAGGTTACATGTAGTTTCCTATCTGTCAACAATAGTAACTCAGTACTTATGCTGTGGCTCAGATAGTAGAGCAGGTCATCCATTGACTGAGGGTTGTCAGTTCGCATCCCAGCTCTGGCTGTCCACATGTCAACGTGTCCTTGGGCAAGACACTGGTGTGTGTGAATGTGAGGCTTATGTAAAGCGCTTTGAGCACCATGAAGCTGGAAAAGCGTTATATAAGTGCAGTCCATTTATCACCACTCTTTTTGGAGATACGAGTATTTAAAGTCATGTGACCTTGATTTTCACCTTCAAGGTCATGATGTCATTATTAAGGCCATGAAAGGTTTCAATACTAGAAACCAAGTCTCTATCTCCACTGGTGTTTCTGTTATAGTCCACTTTATGCAGAACAGACAAGTACAGAATGAAACCTAATGAAAAACAAGTTCCACATCCTCATACGTTTCAACAATTTACAAGAACTAAAGAAAAAGAAAAAAAAAAAAACGAACCACCAAAGAACAGTGAATGTTCTGACAAATGAAAACTGACAGTGAAAAGAACTGTTTAGACTGTTTACGCAAATGCAGATCTGACACACACAAACACACACAAACACACACACACACACACACACACACACACAGACTCAGAACTCAGTGGTGCCCAGCATCGTGCGCCACCCTGAAGCCCATATCCAGCATCCTAATAAACCACAGAGCAGCAGTCGACTCCACCAGACACACACACACACATGCACACATACACAAATGACCCATGGACGCTTCACACACACTGGCAAATGTGAGCTTCAAAACACACACACCTACATTGTGCAGAGGCCGACACCTGTCTGTGAGAGCGTGGGGGTCTGGAATAAAAGCGCAAATCTGAATCTCAGAAGCACAAAAGAGGAAAAAGAGCAACACACTCGCACACAGGATAAAGGTAATTTATGTCCCTGTGAGGAAAAAAAAGCCAAAAAGGACAGTTTGCATCTGTATTTTCCTGTGTGTGTGGAAACATCAGCATGAAAACTCATTATAGTCACCGTACACACACACACACACACACACACACACGTTGGTAGGTGCCACTGCAGACACATATCTGTTGAAATCTCTACAATTATGTATCCATCTCCCTTTTTACCCCCCCTCCATCCCCCAGCCCTCACCCCCTCCCCTCAGTCAGATGAAAGGCCAGCTAAGCCACGGAGGTCGTGCAGAGCGGGGCGGCGGCGGCGCTCCCAGTTACCGCCGGTAACCACCGATCACGGCGTGTTCTCTAATCCCACACCGTTTAACGGCTCCGCCTCGCACGACGTCCGTTAATCACCGGCTCACATCACCTATCGCCCCAGCAACCGGCGCCGTCCCACTGCTCACACAGACACGCCCTCACACCCCCTTCTCTTTTTTTTTCGTCCTCCCGACCTTTTAACTGGATTCTGACTTTTTCTTGTTTTTTTTTTTTTGTTCTCTCACTGCGTTTGTGTCCAAGTCTTTGTCCCTGTAGTTTTTGTTAGTTTTTTTTTCAAGGAGAAACTCTCTATTTTTCACACACATTTTGTTTCAATAATGTAAATACTGTCCAATAAGGTGATTCTCAATTAGTTTAGGCAGATTTGTCCCGATATGAAGTCGAAGGACAAGAGTGAAAGATAAAATATGAGAGAAGAGGTGGTGAGAGGTGGTCACCGTCCCTGGTGACCACCTCCCCATGTGACGCCCGAGTCAAATATCAGCCAAATTGGTGTTTGTATGCCTGATCTATCGGCATCTTAGTAAAGGCGATTTTGTAGGGGGCGCTATAAAGCAAACTCACAATTTCTATTAATAAACTGGTGTAGGACCGAGAGATAGTCGTCCGAGTCAAATTTCAGCCAAATCCGTGTTCGTCTGTCCGATCTACTGCCATTTAACTAACAGTGTATTTGCTGAATCTGTAGGGGGCGTTATAGTGCGAAATAAAAATTTCGTATGACAAACAAGTCCCAGGAGACAGATGTCTGAGTAAAATTTGAGCTAAATCGGTGTTTGCATGTCCAAACTACAGCCATTTTAATACAAGTACATTTCTAGGGGGCGCTATAGTACAAAATCAGAATGTCTTTAGCTAAATGGATGTAGACCTGGGAGAAAGACGTCTGTGTCAAATTTCAATCGGTGTTCATATGTCAGAGCTGAAGCAATTTATGTCATGCAACAATGCAACTTTTCAACAAAATTTGAATGTTTGATGTCCCACTTGTCTAGATGTAGATCGTGTTCACCGATTTTGAGCTCATTTGGCCCAACAGCCTAGGAGGAGTTTTTTTAAATTCCAATGACAGTGAAACTCAACGTTTTAAAATTTTTAATCCAAGATGGTGGACTTCCTGTTGGTTTATGGGCGTGGCCATCATTAGGTTTTTTTTGTTCATCATCATATGATGAACGTGTGTCCTGATTTTCATAGCTAACTTTACTAGGGCGTGATCTGGCCTAATACAAACTATTTCACCTTTTCTAGGTTGCGCTGTAGACACATTTCTTTACAGACTTTTACGAGACCTATAAATACTTGCAATTTTTCACACTTCTCAAGTGTGTGCAAAATTTGGTGAGTTTTCATGCATGTTCAGGGGGTCAAATTTGAGCTCAGAGAGCAGAATCAGATCAAACTGCAAGCAGTATCAATAGGCCTAATGAAGTGAAGCTATAAACTGCATCAGGATTCTGTCCATAAAGAATTGCCCAGTGTTAATTTTGTCAGAAAATTTAGTTTTAATCTCTTGATGAAAACGTAATTTTAGTTTTAGTCACAATTTAGTAATCTAAATAATTTTAGTGTTAGTCTAGTTTCAGATGACCAAAAGTCATAACATTTTAGTCGACAAAACCTCAAATCATTTTAGTTGACTAAAATGATTTTAGTCGACTATCATCGACTAAACAAACGTTTTTTTTTCATTTTGTTAAAAATTACGTAAAAGTCAATGTATTTATTGTAATGTTTTAATATGTAATACACATAATTACATATAATTCATTCCACGTGAATTAACAGCTATGGTATTATTAAGAGCCTACTCTGTTAAAGTAGCGGTGCATAATCAAAGCAGAACAAAAACCAGAGAAACATCAAGGCAAATACTCATCATCTGAACTCGCTTTATCCTCACTAGGGTCACAGGGGTCACTGGGGGTGTAATCCAGTTACAATGGGTGAAGGCGGGGGTGAGTCTCCAGTTCATCTCAGGGCTGAACATATATAGACAAACAATCACTCTCACATTCACACCTATGGGTGATTTAGATTAACCAGTTAACCAGTTAACCTATCAGTGCATGTGTTTGGATGGTGGGGGGGGGGACTAGAGTACCTGGAGAAAACCCACAGGGAGAACATGCAAACTCCACACAGAAAGGTCTTTCACATTTGTTCCAGTTATTCAGATTTTTTGCAAAATTATGCTTTGTTTTAGTTTGACTAAAAGAAAACATTTACATTGACAAAGATAAAACATTTGACTTGACAAAGTGATAAGTTTTGTACCCAGTGCTTAGATCTATCCTATGAATCAATCGTTGTTGAAATCTGTTGGGAATTGTGGGAGGAGAAGCAACTTTAGTGAATTGTGGACGATGACGCCGGCAGACGCTGATGACAGACGGACGCAGTGTGACAGTGATGTAATGTCCGGATGAGCTAAATAAAAAATATTTCAGCTCAGGTTGGTCCCACCAGGAGGAGCAGAAAACCTGAAGGCCTTCTTTCCCAGTTCAGTTCTAACTCTGGGAACAACAAACTTCACAAAGTTCAAAGATCTTAAGTTCTGTACTTAAGTTCTGTTCTGTTCAAGACTAAAAAAAGAGGAGAAATAACCAGGAATTTTGCCAAGGATGTCTTTGTAGATGAAAATGTACCAATGTCTAAGACCCATTGACTTTAGAATATAAAGTACAATGATGAGAGAGAAATCTAAAGTGAGTGAAAAATCTCAGAGTTCAATAAATAAAATAATAAATAATAAAATAAAACAATGGATTAATCCACATTGATGTGTTAATTTTGACAGCCCTAAACAAACATCAATATTTCAATCAATATTTAAGTTTAATGGTAGAGTGATTTTTTTTTTATTCAGTGAGATATGATGAATGTACATTGTTAGATGTGGTAGGGAATTATTATTTACAGTCGGAGCAGGAAAAAAATATTTAAGAAATTTAGAAGTAGAACATTTAAAATCAACAATTTAAAAAAAATCAATCTTGAGAGAAATTAAGTTAAAAAATGTATATAATTTCTGAGGCATTTTAGAAACAAAGGTGACAATTTAACCCAAAATAACCAATGTAATGTAATTTATCCAATAAAATAAACTATATTCTGACATTAGCGGTTATCATTTTTAATCCAGACCCTGTTAGAAAAGAAACGCCTGAACTGTCTGTCCCCAAACTGTCAGCACATCTGGCAAATTTCAGTGTGAATCGAGCGTCATTGGGAACTAATGAGCGTGACTTTTTCCTCAAAGCAGCGTCATTAGAGGACGACTAAATCCTTGTTGAGTCAATTAAAGCTCAACGACATGATGACGAGAGAAGAACAGCAAAGACTTCCTGAGGAGTAAAAAAAAGTTGGTTGGTGTCAGTTTGTCAGCAACTTTATGCAAAAACTAGAAAAGAAAAGAAACGTCACATTTTAAAGAAATGTTTGAGGTAGAGCTTTGACCAAAAATCATATTCGAATTTTGGAAATTAATGTAGTTATTCAAATAATATTCTAATATTTCTAATATTTAAAATAATATTCGAATATTTATTAATTATATTACTTTGAAAATGCCTCACTAACATTGGCATCAAATTTAATATTATATTCAGTCCAGCAGGAGGCAGTATTCAGTCAAATATGTTAAATATTCTGGCGTGTTTCCAACCATTACTGATGAAACATGCAGTGTCGGAGTTATGAACATTATTATCGGCTGACACTTTTAACGTTACATAATCTACAAACATCTTCTGTCTGTTGCCTTGTTGTGTGTGAAAGACTGTTCCTTAGTTTTCCTGGTTGCCTGTACTGATGAAAGCCTCTAAACTGTTAGCCTCATTGACAATCAAAAGGGAACGTTTACAAAATGAGCAGGTACAAAAACAGACAATATGTAAAACGGTCACAGATTATTTTTAAGTGCTCACTTTGTTAAAGGGATAGTTCACTATTTTTCACTTGAATCTGTATGGGTTCACCATCTTTACTCTGGTGTACCCACAGTGACTTACCCCGACAGTGTCCTGTGAGTAAAGATATGGTCCAGTTTTGGTCAAAGCGAAAGTAGTCCCGGCAGGTTTCCTGGGCTCACAAAAATAAAAAAATTCTTCTGAAAACAGTGATTTATTTGCATAACAAAACCGTCACAGAACAAAAACTCACACCTCGTAATTGCTTTGAGCTACTTTCCGCACAATAGCGATTAATGCGCGTTGTCAATGCTAACAGCTGCCACAAACACTGCCGAATAACTGATGAAAGTAGTTTGCTACGGCATGCATTGATCGCTATTGAGAGAAAGTAGCTCAAAGCAATTACGAGGTGTGACTTTTTGTCATGTGACGGTTTTATTATGCAAATCACTCATTCAAACACATACTGTTTGTAGAAAACACATTTTATTTTCATGACCCAGGAAACCTGCCAGGACTACTTTTGCTTTGACCAAAACCGGACCAGAACTTGACTCATAGGACACTGTCGGGGGGTACCAGAGTAAAGACGGTGAACTCATACAGATTCATGTAAAAAATAGTGAACTATCCCTTTAACTTATGAGTTCCGGAGTATGAATCTCGAACGTGTCATCTACCTCGGCCATTGTTCATGAATGCGTGGGGCTGAACACGACCACTCTGCCGTTGGTTACGGGTCTTCAGGTGTCCAGATAAACCAAAAGTTAATAACGTTTGCCTTCTATTACTACAGTATTAATACTACTACGATTACTGTTATTGACAAATAGAAAACCCTCGAATAGGCTTGAAAATGGTGCCATGCCCTTTGACCTTGAGTGACCTTGAAAGGTCAAAATCAAAGTCACATTATTTTAAATGGTCGTAACTACAAATAGTGAAGATCGCAATAAATAACTACAATAAAAAAAGTAACTTAAACTTTTGAACGATTCATCTTAAAGACTTCCAATAAGCACCAAAATTATAGTCTTTCAATTCTGCATCTTGTGTGGATATATTTTGACCTATTGTTGACCCAAGAGTTCAGGGGTCACTGGGTCAATACCTAAAAAAAAAAAAAAAAAAAAAAGAAGACTATAACAGAAAACCAAGTGTACTATAGTTGACAGATATGAAACGTGACATGGTCTTCAAAATGATGCCATGACCTTTGACCTTGAAAAATTTATATCTAGGTCACATGATTTTAAATGGTTGTTAATCTCATAACAGTGGCGATAAGTACTCAGTTTCTACTGTACTGTTGACAGATAAAATATATATAGACTGTATCATAACCTTTGACCTTAACTGCCCTTTAAAAGGTCAAACCCATAGTCCCATATTTTGAGAGGGGGGGGGTGTCTATTAAGAGTTAAAACTACTGCGAGTGGCCAGGGTTTGTTGTGCCTGGCTTTTTTGTGTATGTTAGTGTTTTTTTGTCACATTCAGGTGAGGTAGAACAGTTAACAGTACCCCTAAGAACACAGAGATTATAACGGGGGGGGGGCATATTGAAAAAAAAAAAAGAAAAATTGTAAATATCCGCCCAATCTATCAGCCAACCGATATATCAGTATATCACTACTTTACATTGACGTCTCTGTGGCGTCTGTGCCCAGATGACTACTACTACTCTGAACTTTGTCTGATCACAAAAAGGCCTGAACTTTCGTAAACGGATACTCATGCACACCAGAGATGCAAAAAATAAAAAATAATAATAATAATAAGCAAATGACAAAACAAACAAATAACAAAAAGAGACAGTGGCTTCAAATGTGCAATGGAGCTTTAAAACTGCAGCCGCTATTAGCCTCAGGTGTTCTCTACCGTGCCTGGCTTTGATATTCAAACTAACCTGAACTGGAAGCGGCCGAATCCAAAGCCCCACAAAACACACAAGAACGCAACTTAGGTGGATACAATGAAACACACACACACACACACACACACACACACACACACACACAGAGTATTTCTAGGCAGCCTATTGTCCCTCTGTTCTCCACAAAGCTCCATTCTTCTCTTCCAGTTAAAGTCTTTATTAAAAGACTCCTACAGCGTCCGACGCACCATGCAAATCTGCGACTGCCGCTGTGCCTTTGGTCCCAGTAACTATCGTCAACCCATCATAAATAAACATCAAACCACCTTCAGATAGGACCTTCAGAAAACAAAAAGAAAAAAAAAGAAGAGGAAAAAAAAAAGCAGATGATTGGACAGCAACGACGCGAAAAACGGTGAGTTTAGATCCTTGATCATATCTACAGCATGAGTGGTGTTAGAGTTGGTTTAGTGAACGGAGTGTTGAACCTATTGACAGTAAAGGTCAGAAATATGACAAGACTGAAGGGTTGTGTTAACACAGAGAGAATAAGAAGACAGGGGGGGGTCACACAGACGGCCCACCCACCAAAACTGGCCTGACAAAGGGTCTAAAACAACCCAGGAGAAAATGAAGATATTAACAATTATGATGTAAAAACCATGATAGTTAAATACCTTAAAAGTACCAATATAAGATCTCAAGTAAAATCCTATTATAATAACTAGAGCTGTAAAAATTAATGCATTAATGCAGATTAATCCATCATCCTGACTAACAATGTTAACACTATTAAATGGAACAATTGTTTACAGGTGAATAAACATGTTAATTTGGTAATACTTTATAATACCTACACACATTCTACTATGTATTAAACAATTGTTAATGTTTATTGATGTACTGCTTATGCACAATTTATCATAAAACATTTGTTCACATGGCTACAAATGCTTTGTTCATAGAAAAGAACAAATACTTTGTTTATGATAAATTGGTATGAACAAACATTAACAAATAGGTAATAAATGGTTAATACATAATGAACAAACCTTAACAAATGGGTAATAAATGGTTAATACATAGTGGATTGTGTGTAGGTATTATAACGTGTTAACGTTAATTCCACATATTTTAATAGTTTTTAATATATTTAGGATTTGTCATCTTTTTGTGTTAAGGGTTGTTGTTTTTTGTTATTTTAGTGGATTCTAGCATGTTTTATATGTTTTTTCTCTCTGCTTTTGATGCATTTCTTAGTGTATTCTGTGGGAAATTTGAGTACAAACACAAAACTGAAACTTTTGCAAGATTGAGTTTTCTTTTCACCCAAGCACTTCCGTCTGAAAATATCACATTAACATGAGGCGTATGTTAGTCAGGGATTCTGCAAACACTAGGCTACAACAAGCATGTTAAGTACAGATATACTGATCGCTGAACTAAAATGAGTTTGATATCCCTGATGTAATATTAAGCTTATCTAATCACTTAGAATATTAATTTGTAAAAAAAAAAAAATAATTGTAAACTAGTGTTATCACAAACACTGTCTTAAAAATGACAATAAACAACACACACACACACACACACACACACACACACAAAAACCTGTTCCAAGCTAATAATGTAAAAACAACACCAAGGCACAAAAGGAAACATCTGTATATGTATTAACACATGGTGGTAATTATTGTTGTTGTTTTGTCACTTGGCCTTAATTTTAATTCAATGAATATTTCATAGTTTCATAAAGTGAAGAATCAGGAGACATGATACAGTCCCGTCCCATTAATCAAAACAAAGTTCACATGAGCCAACCTGCATCCTGCACCTGATCATACACTTTTTAATTGGTGAAAATGAGAGTAACCTTTTCTCTAATTGGCTGTGGGGAATGTGGAAAAAAAAAAAACAAGAAAAAAAAAAACAGTGTATGCATTAATGTAGGTGATTTGTTTTAATGCCGCCTCATTAAATGCACAGCCATGTTTAAACACACTTAATGTATATATGCATGTGTGTGTGTGTGTGTGTGTGTGTGTGTGTGTTGCCACTGTATGATGGTGGGTTGTGCAGGTTCAATATGAGGCCATTTACAGCGGCTGTTATGGGCACAATGAACCCCAGCGTCCACAGGGACAACCGACCCAACACCATACCCCACCCCCCCACCCCTCCCACTGACACTGACATTTAGTTTCCAGGTCACTATCACCGTCCCGAGGCTCTAGGGATTCAGGTGCGACCGGCACGCTGCCATGGTGACGTGGCCTCAGGAGACAGGGAGGACACAGCATCGAGTTCTTTTTGGTGTATAAGTGAACAGGTCAGGAAACGTGAAGCCTGTTCCTCTGAGAAGGAGACGGTAAACAAGTCCAAAAGTAAGGAAGCCCTGCGCTGGATGGAAAGTACCCTTTCCTCTAAAACTGGAGCATCAAACATACAAACAGATGGACTGGGGGCTAAAACGGGCCCGCCAAAAAGTCCAGGAAGGAAGATATGAAATGCATAAAGTACAGTGAAGATATTAATGATGTCAGTTCAGGTTCTACATTGAGCCCAGTTTGATCTTAAGTGGATCAGATCAATAAATTACTATCATAAAAACCTAAGAATAGAATAGAATAGACTTTATTACCTCTGCCAAGGAGGTTATGTTTTTGCTGGAGTTTGTCCGTCTGTCCTTCAGCAACATTACTTAAAAGGTTATCGATAGATTTTGCTAGAATGTTCAGGATATGTTGGCAGTGTCACAATGAACAAATGATTACATTTTGGTGGTGATGCAGAAGAGATCATGGGTTCTGGATCACTTTTAAATGTATTCTCCATTAATCACAATGTAAAATGTCAAAGTAATGCAGAATCCAGGATCTCCACCAAAATGTCATCATTTGTTCCTTGTGACACTCCCAACATATCCTGAAAATATCACAGTCCATCTATAACTTTTTGTTGCTAAAAGTGAGACAAACAAAGTCTAGTGAAAACATAACCTCCTTGGTGGACCTCCCTTAATTCGGAGGGGGGGGGGGGTGTTTTTCTAGTTGTCATTGTACACAAGTTACAACGAAATAATGACAACTAAAAATTATTCACTTTGTTTTAGTGCAAACTTGGTGTCATTGTTTCTAGGCTGTTCTACCAGTATTTTACTGGTTAGACCCAAACTCAAACTGGGCTGAATGTGGAACCCACATGAACATGAGTTTAACATCCCTGCCTTCGGTTGTTTGTACTCAGTAGGAATGGGGATAAAAAAATATATATATTTTATCAATCTTGCATTGATTTTATTTCAATTTTGAGTATTCGATTAATATTGGGTGAGATCTTTCAAAGCAGAACCTGAGTATCTGATGGTCAGCTCTGTCCCATGACCTCCTGTAGAAAACGGGGCATGTCGGTCTCACTCGCACCTGTTCTGCTGCATGAGGGGCACAGTGGAAGTGTGGGTGAAATCTGTCTGCCCCCCCGCCCCATGTGAGTAGAATCCACCCGCCATAGAACAAAATAACGACGGTGCATTAGTCCATTCAAACCTGATGAAATGTCAGACTCATTTCCTTCTAATATTAATATTGCTCCCAGTATGGATGTGTTAAATGGCTATTGTAGTCAAATAATCAGTAATAATCATGATTAATCAATTCAGAACCTTAGGAATCAAAATGGTTATGGAAAATAGCCATCATACCCAGGCCTAGACCTGTGTGTTTGACTGTGCACTTACTGTATTTATTTATTATTTAACTATCTGACATATCCGGGGCAGAGGTGCAGTTCTGTAAGACGTGTCTAATTTAATGTCAATAATTTTTCGTAGTAAAACTTTACTTAACAGAAAGAGGTCAACTTGCTAATCCCTTTGTTCCTTGTACAAACTAAGCTAACCACTGTAAGGTTTGCTATTTGAAAAGCCCTAGCTAATCATTTTTCTCTCATTTGTAGACCCACACACAACACAAACTCTGACATACATTCCAATCTATAATCAGTTATAAAAGAAAACAGATTTCACGCATCATTTATTCAGCTAAAGCCCTCATACCATGTTGTGAATGTGAAGAGCAATTAAAGCTTTTCCTTTCAACTTCCTGGCATCTCCTGAGTTGTTCAGCTGCGTTCTAACTGGACACTCTGCAGTGATTGCCAACAGTAAAAAAAAGAACCAACAGTTCCACTTTTCACTGTAAATATAAAACACAGTATTTCCTCGCTTCAGTTTAACATCATTTCAATATTTACTTGTTCAAATCCCTGGAAAATATTCTTATTTGTGTACAAGAGTCACAGGTAATTTTCTACAAAAGGATCATAGGCAGAATTTACAGAGAAACTGTAAGAAACCAGCAGCCGACACTGGTCCATGAAGATATTTATGCTCGAATTAAAACCTTTTCTGTTGTGATCAAATTATTTCTACATCAGGAAAAGAAGCACAGAAGACAGAAGGCTTTATTTGATAAAATAACAGTTACTAAAGTATCTAAAAAGTACAGTGTACTGGTACACGAAGAAAAGCTGGATAGAAATGAAACAACTGTGTTGATAAACATGAAAAATTATTTTTTGAAACAGACCGTGATATCAGAACAAACCCAGGAGAGTGAGCTGCACTGAATCAGTTTGGAATAAATGGTCATTTCAGAGGAGAATGAAAGGAAATGAAGGTTTACTTTATAGGAGGGCTGTCAAAATTAATGCATTAACGCAGATTAATCCATCATAATGTGACTCTGAACATCTCCGCAGACACATTTCAGACAGTTTGTCGCAGTAGTTAGCATTGTTCATACGTAAATGCACAGATGAAAAGATGGAAGACACTAAACAGTATGACGGAACAGTTCACCAGTAAAAAAGTATTAGACAAACTCTGCAGAAATGAGTTTTCTTTGGACTGAAACGCTTCCAGCTTAAAATACTACATTAACACGAAATATACTCTACATAAGTCAGTGATTCTGCTAGCACTGCAGCTAACACGTTGCCTAGCTTGCAATAAAAACAAAGTGTAGATATATTCCCTTCTTTCTTGAGTTTCTTTGCTCATGAAAAATAAAATACGGAACTATTTAAAAAAAAAAATCAGATTACATTTTTACATTAAAAAGGATTTGTATTTATTGTGATTAATCCAAATTCCTCCACAGGAACCCTGCAATTAATCTGATTAAAATGTTTAGTCATGTGACAGTACTATTTATTTATTTTTTAACAGTCACTAAAGTATCTAAACAGTACATTGGTACACTAAACAAACCGGATAGAAATGAAACAACTTCGTCGAAGGACATGAAAAAGTTGCTTTTTGAAACAGACAGTGATATCGCAATAAACCCAGGAGAGTGAGCTGCACTTTAACGCCTCTTATGTCGCAGCCAAATCCATTTTGAATAAATGGTGATTTCAGGGGAGAATGGGGGGAAATGAGGGTTTACTTTGTAGTGAACTGACAGTGGATTTCATTTACCCGGACTGTGTGTGTGTGTGTGTGTGTGTGTACCTTGCCAATAACAGGGATGTCCACAGATCCCCACGTATCCGCACCCCAGTGTACCATCCCTGACGCAAAGTCTGCTGTCACTATCCCCAGGACTGGCAGCCGAACCGAGACAGACATCGCCAGAGAAAGAGAGGGAATAAACATACAGGAACAGAAGAGAACATTAGATACAACCAAAACCTCATGTGGAAAAGCAACATAGACGTGGGACTGAACTGGCTGATTTAGACAAATTCACACACATTAAACAGATGACTACATGGAAACTACAGAGGAAACTTTTATCTGAAAATTCAATGAAGAAGATTCAATTAAACAGAGGAGAACGTCTGCGTCTCACCGATGCCAAGGACGATCTTGTAGATGTGAACGGTGGAGAAGTGGAGGAGGAGGAAGGAGAAGTTGATGATGAAGAGGAAGAGGCACAGAATTACACAAACCCACTCCTGGAGCCGTTTACCTGGAGACGAAACCAAAACACATGACAAGGGTTTACTGCAGTTTACTGATGTGAAAATGGAAATAAATGAGAAAACCCTGAAATCATACAAACAGAAACTAAGGCGGTCACATGATTAAAATTTCAATCAGATTAATTACATGGCTGCTATGGATTAATTTAGATTAATCATGATTGAATATTAATTGTGTTTCATTTTTCAGACTCAAGAAAGAAAATGAAAATACCTGCACTTTGTTTGTTACAAAGCTTCCAGACTAACGTATACTTCTTGTTAATGTAGTACTTAAAGAAGGAAGTGCTTCAGTGGAAAGAAAACTTCATCTTGCAGAGTGTGCAAAACACTTTGTCGGTCAATTCTTCTGTCTCATTAATCTCACCCAACATTGGTTGGGTTAGATTATGTCCGTCTGTCTGTCTGTCACAGAGACATATCATACTATAACTCAATGAATACTTGAGATATCACCATGAAATCACATGGACATATACACATAGCTAATCTGCATCAGATGCAATGATCCATTTGAGTAAAGGTCAAAGGTCATGGTCATAATTAACTAAAAGGTAAAAATCACATTATCGGTTATAACTCAAGAATGGAGGGTCACAGAACTTTGACATTGGTACCAAAGGATGCGGAATGAAGCTTTCTACAATTCTTATATTTGGTGTTATCACCGACAACCAACAGGTTTTGCAGTCTCTGGAGGTCAAAGGTGGCATGTCGCAAAATTAACTTCTGTAACACAGTGTGTATGTCAAGCATAGACACATCACTCTATAACTTAATCAATACTGGATATATTATCATAATATTACACATATTGATGCATATAAACATAATGAAATGATCAATATTGCAAAAGCTCAAAGGTCAAAGTCACATTTAGGAGAAAGGACAAAACCACATGATTGGATCTAACTCAAGAATGGGTTGTCATAGAAACTTGACATTAGCATTCTCTGAATACTTGTTTGATTTTGTTTGTTGAAGAATTTAAAATAATAAAAATAAAGTATAAAAAAAGTTTGTTTTCCACATACATCTCAGGAAAAACAAGCGAATCCACATTAAGTAGCTAGCACATTCCAGATGTTTTGTCTCCAGTTGAGCCCCACCCCCACAAAATATTTCATATTGTGTGCAAACTGTGAATGTGTTTATAAATATAATTTTGTGGTGCAAAACTGCACCAGACATATCAACTGTTTAAATAAACAATCATATTACAATGACAGCTACACTGCAGGTGAAACTGAAAGGATTTACATCAAACATTTAAGAAAAAATGTGAATAGAACTTAAGATTTTCTTGTGTTTTTGGAAGTTTCACACTTATTTTAACCAATAGCTTCTTGAAGTCAATACTATGCACTTAAGAAACATTTTTGGATAACAAAACACATTTTTTGAATTGGATGGTGAAGAAATGTCGACGTTTTGTGTGTGTGTGTGTGTGTGTGTGTGTGTGTGTGTGTGTGTGTGTGTGTGTGTGTGTATGTGTCTGCAATGTTAATATGTAATCAGTCAGATAGAGACAAGTGTAGTCCAGGCTGCGGGGTCACGACCTCTCATATGTGAAACAGCGGCGCTGACGCAGCATCGGGCCTATGGAGGTGGACCCACGCTCACGAAGGGGGGAAAGGGGGGGGTATCTGCAGGGACGGGGGCCAAACTCATAGGTCAGCGCTATCACATAAAGGACAGAAGGACAGGGACCAACTAAAAGCAGATTCTCACATCAGCAATATTTCGAGGGGGTCAAACTACGAAAAGGCCCCGAAGAGTGTGAATTATTGAAAACACACACACACACCTGCAGTGACCGATCCATAGCTCATCTAATATGGCCGAGCACAATGACCAGCTGTGGGGTTTCAGTTACTGTCCCCATCTTCTGATAAGCTTCTCTGTCTTCCCTTCATTCTTACACATCAGAACCAAACAGGAAATGCGATATCAGGATATTTCACAGACGATAAAAGATACGGACTGAAACCACAGCTGTTCTGTTTTTAAGTCTTTTGTCCTTTATCCACCCCCACCCCCACACTCCTAATCCTTCTATCTTTGGAGGTCTAATGTGCTCTTAAAACTTTAATGTGTTCAGATCCTAATGTATCACACAGCATTAGCAGCCTATAAGATATTCATGACATTTTTTTTTCCTTTTGTTAACTGTGTGTGTGTGTGTGTGTGTGTGTGTGTGTGTGTGTGTGTGTGTGTGTGTATATATGCCTATAGACCTGAGCGACTATGAATATGCTATCAGCCTCTCATAAGGTATCGACTCCACTGGTCACAGGAGATTTTAATATGTGATTATGGATATTTTACGAATCGTCAAACGTGACCCTTCACCTTCTGAAAATAGACGGTAACTTGTTTAAAAAAAAAAAAAAAGAAAGAAAGACGACTCGTTCTTCTTCAGACCCAAGTTCAACTCAACTCAATGAGTTCCACTTCATAACTTCAAAGGTGTTTCATCTTTTGTTCCTACGCTCAGATGTTGAGTCGATATTTTTTAAAATACTACAACATGATACTGGTTTAGTCTGTGTGATGGTCTGAACAATAAAAGTGACATTTATTGTCTTTTGTTTTCTTAGAATAGAAAAACAGAACAGAATAGAAATAAACTCAATAGAATAGAATACAATAGAATAGAATATATCCGTGTTCTTGCAGATACTGCTGTTCACACTGAAAAAAAAGGGTTTTTTGGTGTAGTAATATTTATTAGGTTAACGGTCACAATTTGTATTTTGTAAGTGTAAGCATCAGTGAGAACTGGAGTCATTGAGGTAAAATCAAATCTTTCAATAGTGTAATGAATAAACTGTGTGGGAAGAGTCCGTTTAGGCTTCAGACTCGTTGCACATGAACCAAAACAATTTGAATAGTGTTGAAGTGTGCTTTGACTCATATTAGCCTTGAGATGCAGGGACAGTTTGTGCAGAGTCATGTGACTCACATAGTTTAGGTCATGTGACAGTGCACTACCTTGCAAGTTGTAAATATTGGTTAAATGACCAGATGTCCCAATTAGGCTTTATTACCTCCACCAAGGAGGTTATGTTTTTGCCAGAGTGTGTCTGTTAATTAGCAAGATAACTCAAAAAGTTATGGATGGATCTTGATTAAATACTGAGGGTAGGTTGGTCATGGGGAGACCTGGAAATGATTAGATTTTGGTGGTGATCCAGGTGGGTCAAGATAACTCAAAAACCTATTTGACGGATTTTGATTAAATGTTCAGGGTGTGTTGGGAATGTCACAAGGAACAAATGACTACATTTTGGTGGTGATCTGGAAGAGATCCTGGATTCTGCATCACTTTGAAATTTTACATTGTGGTAAATTGAGAATACATTTCAAAGTGATCCAGAATCCAGGATCTGTGCCGGATCACCACCAAAATTTAGTAATTTGTTCTTTGTGACACTCCCAACACATCCTGTAAATGTCATCAAGATCCATCCATAACGTTTTGAGTTATCTTGCTAATTAACAGACAGAAACAAACTAGCAAAAACATTCATCTATATAACTATAGAGGAGTTTCCACTAATGCAGAAACAACTCCACCAATCAGGTGCCGTGAACTTCACCTCGCAAGAGACAAAGAACATATCAGCCAATGCAACAGCCTGATACCGGTACAAGGAAAATATATAAATAAATATATATCTCGACGCGATATACATCAGTTGGCCAACAGTTCAAATATGGTGGATGATCTTTACATGAACTTTGGAGAATCTACAAACTGGTGAAAAGTGACTCACAACTATTAAAACCTGTCCAGTTATTACTGCACGGACAAAGTCAATTACAACGCTATGTTTCCACCGTGAAGCCAAAGTCTGGAGTATGACATATATGTGTGTGTGTGTGTGTGTGTGTATAAAGTAGAGTAGGTGATGTGTGTTTTCAGTCCACGCAGCATCAGTCCATGAGGTTAAGTAGAGCGCAGTTAGCTCTGTTGTCTCTGAGCTTCATGTGACACCATTTCCTCCACTCTGCCCTAAGGTACACACACACACACACACACACACACACACACACACACACAAACACACACACACACAAACATACGGACACACACCTCCAGGGATCGTTACACCAAAATTCACTCACTTGGACTCGCAATGTGACACAAACACACATCAACATACTCTACAAGGCCTCACACACATACACACTCTGACACTACTACTGATGGATTTGCACACTCACACACACACACAGTGCAGGGCCGTGGAGCAGTGGGGCGGCTGTCAGGTGATGTGCGTCAGTCCTTGGATCCTCCGGCTCCCTGGTGAGGGGAAGGAAACTAGGACAGGCCTCCGCAGAGTGTGCACACACACACACACACACACACACACACACACGCATATAAGCCCCTGTCCCTCAGGCCATGGCATTGCTGGATATCACACACAGCTACAGACAGACACACAAAAGCAGGCCTTATGAGCACGTATGTAAGAACGGACATATGCTACACACTCATCCTGCAAAGCTGCACACACACACACACACACACACACACACACACACACACACACACACACACACACACACACACATTCAAGTACAACTTCTGCTGGCATTCAAGCATCAGAATTAAACACTTAAAACAGGCATAAATACACACACACACACACACACACACACGTCTACACACACTCTTCGGGCCAGAGGAGCACACTCATTAATATCGTTCTGACAACAACTGGCTCCCTGGCAACCTCTCCGCCATCGCTCACCCAGCAGCACCCCCCCCCGCCTGTGAGCGTGCACGTTGGTGTGCACAGGGATTTAACCTGGGCGGAGCCGGGGGAGGGGAACGAGGGGTGCTAATAGGCTGAAATTAATCAACGCCGGCTGATTCGCTGTCTGGGGAATGAGTGGCGGGCAGCAGGCAGCAGACACAGCCTGAATACTAATGGACTCATGGAAGACCCCACCCCCCCCTTTTTACCTCGATCTGCTGTTCCGACAGGTAACACCAGGAAGTATGGCAAGGGAACGTCACATTTATATCTGGATGATACAGAAGTATGGAACAGTGATGAAACTTGAAATCCATTTACATGCACTTAGAAAAATGCTAATTACTGCCTTAATTCAGCTAATATTGAAGTTTTAAAAGTCAATATATACACTTTAGTTCACAGGTCTTTCTTTCAGGGGCCACATTCAGCCCAATTTCATCTCCAGAGGGCTGGACCAATAACATGATAACATAATAACCTATTTATAAATGACTAGAGATAAGATAGATAAATACTCTATTGATCCCCAAGGAAATTGTGCAAATTTTTACCCAGTGACCTCTGACCTCTTGGGTCAACAATAGGTAGAAATCTAAACACACACGATGCATAATTAAAAGACAGCATGTTGGTGCTCAATGGAAGTCTGTGAGATGAATGGTTCAAAAGTTGTATCCAAAATTAAATATTAACCTTTATTGTGACCTTTGACCTAGAGTCTTCAAATTTGTCCTTCAAGGTTCATATGTCAATGCACACTGACAGTGAGAACAAAAAGAAGCCATACGAAAAAAACTGAGTATACAGGAATGAAAAAGGAAATTCCTGATTTGACCTATCTAAACACATTTTTGGAGACCTTGACCTTTGACCCCCATTCACCAAAATGTTGGTTTCTATTCTGGACCATCTCACACCTTTCTTGAAAATGTCATGGAAAGTGATCCAGTAGTTTTTGCATAAAGCTGCTGACAGACAAACCAAACCAAAAACAATACTCCTCCCCTTTGAGGTGAGGGGTACTTCAAACTTTTGTCATTTGTTCCTTGTGCCAGTATAAACATTTCCTAAAACTTCAGCCAAATTAATCTAGAACTTTTTGAATTATCGTGCTAACAAAATAAACAACAACAAACAAATATAAATGTGAGCAAAAACATAACTCCACCAATTTCTTGGCAGAGTAACAATACCCCTTGCCTTCCCTCTGGGGAGCAGGACAATAAAATAATAATGGATTAGATCTCTAGAGTGCTTTTCAAAGCACGCAAAGCACTTTACACCAAACTAAACTAAGCAATAAAATAATATTTATCTCAGTATTAACTATATTATGACATTAGTCGTTATTGTTTTTATCCCAAACACCTGAATTCAATGTGTCCACAGACTTGTGTATGATATAGTGTATATTCTTAGTTAGGACATATATAACAAAAAAGTATATATAGTTTAGGAAAAAAAAAATCACAATTTCCTTAAAGTTTAATCGTCGAATTTTCTTCCTCAGTCGATGGTTAGATGTGGTAGAAAAGTCAGAGCAGGAAAAATATTATAGAAATTTAGAGGTAGAACATTTCAAATCAGTCAAAAATGGGAACAAAAAAAGTCAATTAAGGTTCAATATATATTTTTTAATTATTATTCTGAGAAAAAAAAGTCTGTTTTTAACCTCACTGGACCACATCACACCAGTCCTCAAATCCTGACATGGTCTTCCTGTGGGTCAAAGTTCAACATCTTACTCCTGGTCTATAAAGAACTAAATGGCTTTGGACCCAAATACAGCCAAGACCTGCTGGTTCCATATGAAGCATCCAGAGCCCTGAGGTCATAGGTCATCAGGAACAGGTTTACTGTGTGTTCCAAAATTCAGAACCAAACAAAGTGAAGCATCACTCAGTTGTTCTGCTTCTCACCTGTGGAACAAACGACCTGAATACGTGAGGTCTGAGAAAAACTGTCAGTTTGTTTAAATCAGACTGAAAACAGGTTCACAGGTGCAGTGTTTACAACTGTTTCTGTGTTTACCTGTAAAGCAGATACACAAACACTGCACCTGTTGGTTAAAAATAATCTAATTTTACATTTACACAAGTATGAACCTTTACAAGACATTAACAAATAGGTAACAAATGGTTAATAGATAATGAACAACCCATTTATAAATAGGTAATAAATGGTTAATACATAGTCAATTGTGTGTAGTTATTATACAGCGTTACCGTTTTATGTAAACCACCTTAAATTGTCCTGTACATGAACTGTGTTATACAGATTAATTTGCCTCAGACTTGTGTCCATGTGGTTTATATTCACAGACACATTGTTGTTTTTGTCCATAACCTGTGCTGTTGTCTGTGTCATGTAGCAGTGATGTGTGTTTAAGTCCAACAGGCTCATACCGTCTTTAATCTGAGGACATTAGGATCCACATCTGTCCCTTCCTTCTGTTCTGCTGTTGCTGAGCAGAGTACGAGGTCAGAGAACATTGACGGAACATTGTAATCGCTACGTTTTTTTTGTATGACAAAAGTTCACTGCCTGGCCAAAAAAAAAAAGTCATACATTGGAATATTTCACTAAATCACCTTTGGTTTTAATTACACTGGTCTACAAGTAAAATGCTTCCAGAATAAACTAATGACATTTGAATACATGTGTTAGGAATAAAGAAAACTTAAGTCTTAAATGCTGGTTGGCTCAAGTTTCCAAGATAAGTCTGGGGTCAAAATGTGAAATTCTTAGAATGAACAGGAGAATAAGTTTTAGTTTAAATGAATATTAGTGTCAGATCTACTTCCAAACACTGTCTGCACATTATGATCCATTCACTTTACAGGTTCTTTCTAGTGGAATATTTACTAATGTACTGTATACATGTACATAAACCACCATATATATGGAATAACACACCATCATATATATTAAAAACATGAACTAAGCAGCACTAAAGTCACTTGTTTTCTGATTTATCTTATTAAATTATGCACATTCAAAGGAGACGTATTATGCCGATCTGCATTTTCTACATACTTACAATGTTATAATGTTCGACTGCAAACCTCAGCTACTTTACAAAAAATGAACTATAGTGTTTATGCTTTAATCCTGCAACGTAGTTTCCTGCCACTCTAAACAGCTCCTTGTGAGATGCGTACAGAATTTGACATCAAGTTGAAGCGTCCAATTGGGACGAATGCTCCAACAGCATGGAACTGGTCCCAAAACACACCCACCCAGCATATAATTCAAACTGTAACGTAACAAGAGTTAAAAACAAACTGAATTTTATCTTTGGACATGACTCCACAAGTGCTTTTTTCACAGACGTGGTGTTTAGTAAGTGCCTTTGTGGGAGGGAAACCTGCGGGTTAATGACACCGTCTACACCCCCACCCAATTCTAGTTTTCGATATTTTTTGTTAGTTTTCGTTAATGATAATAACCTTGGCGAAGGCGCGAACAGAACAGAGAAACGACTGCAGCAGCTCTGCCTTTCTTCTCCCAGTCTCTTTCTGACTGCGTCCCCTGGTTTCGCTCTCGGTAGACCGTCTTCAGATGGGACTCAGGGAGGGTGAGGGAGATGTGGGTGGTAAAAGTGGGTCACATGCTCCGAGAGGATGGAAACGGAGGAGAGAGCGAGGTAGGGGAGGGGAGAGGTGGGGGGGTGACAGTAACAGCAAAGGATGGGATGAGAGAGAGAGAGAGAGAGAGAGAGAGAGAGAGAGAGAGAGAGAGAGAGAGACAAAGAGGGTGAGGGAGGGGGAGGAAGAGGAAGAGGGGAGGTCGAATTCCCTTGTTTGGAGAGAGTGGATCAGTCACAGGACTCTTTTCCTTTCATCTGATCTCTGCGGACCAGAGAACCTGGGACACACACACACACACACACACACACACACACACACACACACACACACACACACAGCCCACACACATACACACACACACACTGGCTGGCACACACACACAAAACAAACATCCAAGCTAAGTAGACATACAGCAGATGAAGAAACGATAGACAAATCACAATATGTATGTCTTTATATACACACACACACACACACACACACACACAGTTCTGCCAGACAAACTTAATAAATCCATTACCCTGTAGATTCAACAGCAACAAAGAGAGGAATGTGGCAAATGAGATTCAATAACTGCATACCGACACAATGGCACACACACACACACACACACATATATAAGACACAGACAAACAGATGCATATATCCAGGCACAATAACACACACACGATTTGAAGCCACATGAGAGTCCGTAAGTAGGCCCTGCTCCAGCCTCCCTCCCCTGTGGAGTCACACAAAAAGGATGGACAGATCCCATCATGTGTGTGTTCATTTGTGAGTGCAGTGTGTGTGTGTGTGTGTGTGTGTGTGTGTGTGTGTGTTGAATGCCATCCCCTCCTCTCCTGGGCTTTCAGCTACCACCATATTCATCTGCGGCCCTCATAAGGATAATTACACACACATACACTCGCACAAAAACACACGCATTGAAGCTGATCTAAAAAAAATACAACATTCCTGGATCCTCTCTCTCTTTCGGTGTGTTTCTCTCTCTCTCTCTCCGTGTTGGTCAAGGTCAATCGACAAATCCTGCCTGGAAGGCTCGCCTAAAGCCATGGATGCACCGTGTGTGTGTGTGTCAGTGTGTGTGTCTGTGTGTGCAAACTGTGTGTCATTGTTGTTCTGGGTGTGTGATTAGAGTCGTCAGACCTGCATAAAATAGTCACATTTGTGAAGAAAAAAAAAAGGAAAAAAAATTACTTATTCGGGTAAAAACCTTGAGTAATGTTGGAAAAACAAATAATCCAGAGTAGAACATGTTGCACAGAAAACAGTTGAGGCCAATTGATCAGAAAAATCAGCCATGCTCAGAAATTGGCCAATTTTTACGTTATCGACCACGACTCATTAAAACACACACAGTCACACACTGTGACACACACACGCACACACACACACACACAGAGTCACAGAGTAACACACCCAGTTATACACAGACACACACACACGGTAACAATCACATAGAATCTCACACACACACACTTGTATATGTACACAGTAACAGTCACATACACAGTCTCACACACACACACACACACGTATATGTACACAGTAACAGTCACACACACACAGTCTCTCTCTCTCTCTCTCTCTCTCTCTCTCACACACACACACACACACACACACACAGGTCACAGGATGATACAGTCCATGTGACTCTGAGGACCTTACACACACACACACACACACGATTTGGGTTGTGACCCTTGACGTTGGTGACCTCTGTGACCTTTGGGTTGGCGGTTCAGTGAGTCGTGCTGTGTGTATAAATGTGTGGACGGTCACATATGTGGACACACACACACACACACACTTCATTTGTCTTCAGTGGACAAATTCAGGTCAGGTTTCACAGCTCAGACGTGTCACTGTGTTTGTCAGCGTCGAGAAAAATCAAGTGTTCCATGCGTTTTCACTGTTGGAACTGAACAAAGTGGCGTGGATGCAGAACCACTCCTCAGGTTTAAACCTAAGTGTGCGCCTCCTGTTTTTATATGAAATGTATGATAAATGAGGGACTGTTTGCTGTTAGAATATTCCCTCTGCTCTGTGTGCTGTCCGCCGTTTTAGTCCCTATGTTCACATTTACAGATTCCACCTACCTTAATGACCTTGCCCTGCTTCTGTTGTTATGGTAACAAGGCCACGGCCTATGGGAAAAGAGCTTTTGACGGTCTTAACTCCGGCAGCAAAAAAAAAAAAAGATAAAAATCGATGACCCAACGGTACAAAACTCAGCTGAAACTGACTTACTGCCCGAGTTCAAGCACACAGGGCTGCAATTTATCTCCATGTGCAAAACACTCTTTATAATTCACAGTTACGTAATGATGCCACAGTCGTAAAATTAATTTAGATGCTTTCCTGAAAACTCTGAAATGCAAACACAGATGAAATATCTACATCTACTACACATATCTGCAGGGATTTGATGCTGCGTGATGTTCAAACTTTAGGAGCAGGGCCACTCTTAACGAACTGGGGGCCATAAATGTTATTATACAACCTGACCCCCCCCCCCCCCCCCCCACACACACACACACACACACACACACACACTCACTCACACAGTATAAATAACCCTTACTCATCCCAATAATTTCATATCTACGATAAAATCGTCATATCGGTAATAAAATAAATAAATATGTATAAATCTCACCATATTTAATCAATTTCAGGACTGACTTGAATAAAATTTAACTGTGATTCATCAAAAATTAACTGCATTTTATCAATATTACATTTCATTTTCCATGAAGGAAAGGAATCGAGGGAGAAATAAATATATCTGCACTTAACTTTGTCATAAACTAGATGATGCGTTAGCTTAACTGCTAGCAGAATCCCCAACTGACGTATGCTTCACATTACGGTGACCTCTACACCAAAATCTAATCCATTGGTTCTTGTGTCATTCCCAAGCTATCCTGAAAGTTTAATGGAAATCTGTCCATAACTTTTTGAGTTATGTTGTACACAGACAGACAGACGCCAGCAAAAACATAACCTTCTTGGTGGAGGTAATAATACACACACAGATACAGAGAAGAATCACTACACACTGATACACACACGTCTACACAATAATACACACACACACACACACACGTATACACAATAATACACACACACACACACACACGTATACACACACACACACGTATACACAATAATACACACACACACACACGTATACACAATAATACACACACACACACACACATATACACAATAATACACACACACACACACATATACACAATAATACACACACACACACACAGGTATACACAATAGTACACACACACACACACACACATATACACAATAATACACACACACACACACGTATACACAATAATACACACACACACACACGTATACACAATAATACACACACACACACACACATATACACAATAATACACACACACACACACATATACACAATAATACACACACACACACACACAGGTATACACAATAGTACACACACACACACACACACATATACACAATAATACACACACACACGTATACACAATAATACACACACACACGTATACACAATAATACACACACACACACGTATACACAATAATACACACTGGAGAAGAACCTGATCCAGCAGAGCTCAGATCTGCCAGAACCACCTGCACACACTGTACACATGTACACACAGGTATACACACACACAATAATACACAGGTACACATTAATACAAACACATATACACACTTTCTACACAAATACATAGTACACACACATATGCAGGATGATTGTAGGAGGAAATGGAACTAAGGAAGAAAAAAAGGAAAGGAAAGAAACAAAAAGAAAAAAAGTGGAGAGAGGAAACAGAAAGGAAAGGAAAGGAAAGGAAAGGAAAGGAAAGGAAAGGAAAGGAAAGGAAAAGGAAAGGAAAGGAAAAGGAAAGGAAAGGAAAGGAAAGGAAAGGAAAGGCAGTAGTCATCAGACCATGACACTCCAAACATATGGGAGGAGCTGACGAGAGACGAGGGGATGAATAGTGAGTCAGTGAGAGACGGTGGACCGTGGAATTGTGTGTGTGTGTGTGTGTGTGTGTGTGTGTCCAGCTGTTTGTCCATCCTCACTCTGCTGTAATGAGCCCATGTTTGGCTCGACAGAGCATCGCCAACGCCTCATCTAACTTCTCCAAACTCTAACAAGCTAAACTGCTATTTAGATTTACCTCCTACGGCCGCCGAACCCGACCCAAACAACTAAGAACAGAACAGCGTGGCGCTCCCTTTAAATGGACACTTTGACATTTTGAATTTTTTTGCTGTTTATTTTTCTTGAACAGACACTTGTCAGCATGTGGGGGAACATTTCTGCTTTTAAGTTTCCATAAAATGGCCCGGCTGCTTTGTTAGCGTAGCTGAGCGTATCTTCCACTCACAGCCTGCTGTGCCCTTTGGTGGAAATGAGAGAAAGCTTATAAGTCATTTGGATATTTACCTGGAGAACACACACACACACACACACACATATACACATATATATATATATATATGTGTGTGTGTGTGTGTGTGTGTGTGTGTGTGTGTATGTGCACACACATGCACACTAGGGCTCAATGATTTTAAGAAAAAAATTAATTGCAATTTTTCTGTCAGACATTGTAATTTCAATTAAATTCACAATTTTCTTCAAATCCAGTGTCAGTGGTTCGACAACATTTGGAACTCTGAGACACACGTTCGTATGCTGCGCTGGCGACAGATTTACAACGTTTGACAAAGACGCCTTTGTCTACTATCGGCAGGATGTGTTTTTTTCACAACGCTCAAACAAAACCGACACAAGTCAAACATTACAGGGTTATTATCGTCAACACAAACCAAAACTACAATGAACAATGCAATAAAATGCACCTCAAACTAACACACAATTAATGTCATTATTGGGTTGTTTTGAAGTGTATTGAATTTTCTGGATTTTCGTTACAACATAAAAAATAACTGAATAAAAGAACGGATGTTAACGGACCTTTTACTTTTAGGTACAGTATCATTTTGTTTTTTGAAGTTATTTCTGTTTTTATTCATTACAATCTTGTTTTATTTTAAATGCAATTGATTGATTGTATGTAATTTTCCTAAAACATGTTTTATTACTTACTTACTAGTAATGTTCTTATTTTTTTTATCTTATTTAAATTTTATGGATTTATATGTAATTTTTTTGCAATTGTTTTATTATTCCTAATTGATTTTCATTTCAATCTAATTTTATCTTAATATTTATTCAGCTTCATGTAGTTTTTCAGTTAAATGTTTGTAATTTCATTTCAACCTTCCTTTAACTTATTGATTTGCATGTACATTTAAAATTCTATTATTCATTTCTTATTTCAATGCAATTCTAATTGTATTATTATGTTCAGTCTTATTGATGACATCTCACTTTATTTTTATTCATTTTTAATTCACTGTAATATACTTTTTCTGCTGTTTTTTAATAGAATGTAAGACAAATACTCTGCTGTTGATATTTTTTTGTATTTCATCTGTAAATTTTAGACTTTAGAAAATACAGCAACCAAACAAACTTCAATCAAATAACAGTGATTGTATGGTGTTTTTTTTTTCTAATTTAACAGTTTAGGGTTACTGTGGGTCAAACTGCTCTGGATTTCAGTAACAGTCTGAGCTGCATCACGATGCTATCGCAGCCTTGGGCTATTTTACCCAAAGTCGCTCCGCTAACTAAGCTCCATGGCCACTAAGTGAGAGGGGATAGAGAGTCAGGACCCCAAATGCATGTATGATCCTCTTAACATCCGCCAGCGCTGCTTTCATCTGCAGTGGTCGTCACACAGCGGCTCTGCAGCAGCGTTTGTCCTCATACACCTGATCCTTCCTGTGGACCGGCCCACACTGCCTCTGTAATCAACCTAATGATACACTGATATATGCACCATTTCTAATATCACTGATAGTCTGCTGCATTTGACCAATATGCTCTTTTCTCTCGACCATGATTTACTGACGGGAAGTTCATGACATTCAATTCAGTTAAATTATTTCGAATATGCAACAAATAAAAACAACAACGCTCAAAAATATATATATGTAATAAACAACATATAAATGAAAAAAACAAAACAAAAATATTGCTTCATTTGCACATTCGAAAAGGAGTGGGAGGAAGTAAAACTTTTTTTTTTTTAACCCCACCCCTTCACCTCAAAACAATCTATATTTTAACGTCCTGTCAACAGAATATGAAAAAAATAAAGTCCTTGGGATCTAACCTAATTTGACAAACCAAGAAAGTGAACAATAAATATATTATCATATGAAGGTTTATATATAGACAATAATAACAATATAGATTATCTAATAATATACATTATTATACATACAAATACATTATACATGTGTTCTTGGCCTGGCGAGCCCGACTATGATATGAATTCATAGTAGTTCTGGGCGATTATACGATTGTGATTAATGATCACCATAAATTTCAGTTTGATTATGGTGATCAGATGCGAGCCTCGATCAAACAGGGCAGGAATGTGCGTTAAAGCGTAATTTGTTCCGCTGATGCACAGATATGTTTGAAACTGGAAACATACTGCTGGAACCTGTGGGGGCGCTGTAGCTCACATTTGGACAAATATGGACAATAGAAAAAATGAGGACAGCGAAAGCCATGACTGGGAGTTATTCTCCAAAGAGGACGATATTATTGAGAAACTAGAAAAGCACCCAGAGCGCAGACTTATCGCAACTTCTGTCAAAATCGTGCAGCGCTAGTCCACATACATTTCTGCATTTCCAGTGTAATTCCTCAGAGTTCAGCCATAGCGATAAACCTAGCACTAGCTTTCCAACAGTGTGTTTGAGCAGTTACAGCCCTGCACCTACACTGCTATGATTCATTTTCACAGCTACAGCGAGCAGCTGCTTTTAGGGGCAAAAACAGCCCTAAAGACGACAAACCACACGGTGCTACTTACTCAGCATAGCCACATATTTCAGGAGGTGAGAACGAAACAAAGCTAAAGGAACTGCCTTTGAAATATTTACTTTTAACCAAAAGATAAATAAATACTGTCATTGTTCTTTGTGTATTAATGCACTCAGTCATGGTCTGCAGCAGGGGGGTCAAATGTACGGCCCCTTGGCTAAAATCAAGCCAAAATAGGACCATTGTGGTCCTTCAATCAGTAGGTTTACATGCAATTAGCAAAATTTGACTCATTAGATAAATATAGACAGATACTTTATTAATCCTTTTTCAAGGAAATAGCTTTTGTTACAGCAGCAGAAAAATAGCCCATCATCACAGATCACACACACGCAAAGAGATCATTTTTGCACATAAAAAGATCACTATTATACATTGAAGAGTCTAACTGTTGCAGCAGAAAAGACATCCGGTACCGCTCAGTCTTACATTTTGGGGGGGGGGGGGGGGGGGGGGGGTCAGTCTGTGGCTGAAGGTGCTCTGTCGAAACACCCTGACAAAGTGAAGTGGGTGCGACAGGTTAATAACTGAGGTCAGTTTATTCAACATTCACTGTATTCATTTGTGTCCCTGGGTCGTTTCTTTTTGGGAACAGGGACCAGGCAGGGTGTGGAGACCCTCTGCACATATAGATAAGACTCATTGCCTTAGTCTGGCTAATATCTTTACTTTTGAAATCCATATACACCCCATAGTCAGACTGTAGTCAAACCCAAGTGGAGTTTTTGTCACCAGATAGGTGGTGTCAGATAATGTGGTACAAACCAATATGATCTGCAGTAAAATAACTGCATGGTAATAATGATGACTCTAAACTTTACTCTGGGTTTAACATGAAAAAAGTGCAATATTAGAAAATGAGGCTTATGCCATCAGACACCAACAGAAAGGTTAAGTCCCTGAAAACCCTCCATCCTCTAAATCTATCCCTGATAATTGTTGAACAATCGATGTGAAACAAACTTGAGGACCATCGTAGACGTGAAAACAGACTTTTCAACACTACGCAGCTCGACATCTTTACATCTCTGGTATAATTTACACTCATAGAACTGAGACGCATCCAAACAAAGGCCTGGCCTGGGTCCACATCTGACACACTTCCTGTCCTCCTAACACACCGGTCTGAGCGTGTGCATGCGTCTGTTGCCTGGCAGCAGAATAAACAGATCACTGTCGCACTAATATAATGGAACCGAATAATAACGCAGTTCCAATTCTACTAATGCAGAAGGAGACGCCTCTAAAAATAGGACACAGTGACAGGAGCAGCTTCCACTGGTGTCAGGTCCACTCTGGCCCACATGCCCACACAGGTTCAAAGAAATAAAAGTTTAGAACAAGCAGATAAGACACAGAGGATGAACCTGTTAGAATATGGAGCAAACTGTAGACCAGATGTGTCAAACATGCGGCCCGGGGGCCAAATCTGGCCCATCTAAGGGTCCGATCCAGCCCTTTGGATGAATTTATGAAATACAATAATTACACTAAGATCTAAATGATTTTAGTTCATGACCCACATTCAGACCAATTCAGTCTCATAATATAATAACCTATAATATTCACAAGTAAATAAATTCCTCTTTGTAAATGTAATTTTTTTCAGTTAGTGACACTGAAGCAAAGAATAATTTCAGCCCAAAAAGCAATCAGAACAAATATGAAAAATGGGAAATGTCTTAAGAGAAGTACCGATAAGTACAATATTCCATCTATTACTAAATATTTGGTGTATTTGTAGATTGACTGTGATATTTAAATTAGAATGCATATGTGGAAATGATAAACTAAAGTCTAATATTGTTTGTTTTCATGATGTAATTTAACTTTTTTTTGCTCTAAAACAGAGAGAAAAGATTGAAGTTGACATTATTTATATATTATTAGGTTTTGTTTTCTTTGTACTGGTTCGGCCCACTTCAGATCAAATTTAGCTGAATGTGGCCCCTGATCTAAAATGAGTTTGACACCCCTGCTGTAGACGGACAAAATGTGGACGTTAACGGAGAGGTCAAAGTTCGTTTGTCAATTATTTCAACATAGTAATAAGCTAAATACACAAAATAAAGCACGAGACCAAAAGACAAATATCACCATCATTCAAACACAAACATCTCTTCTTCTGATCAGCTCCTATTTCTGGACATGTTAATGAGGGGCCGACGTGGTCCGACCACAGGCAATTAAGATGTTCAGTCAACTGCAAAGTGGGGCAGATGGTCGTACAGAACGTGGCAAAACACCCAGTACCAAAAAACCACTGGTGGGACAGGGTTGGTTTAAGACGGGGGTTGATTTAAGAAGCTCAGAAACGCAGTGGAGCTGGAGCACAGGGGTCAAACATGCGGCCTGGGGGCCAAAACCGGCCCACAAAAGGGTCTGATCCAGCCCCTGGGATCAAGGTGTGAAAGGCAAAAGTTACAATTAAGATATTAACGAGCAAATATATTAGTTCAGGTTCCACAAACAGAACAAGATTATCTAAAGTGCATTAGAAATTTCAACTACTACCATAATAGTCTAGAAGTAATGGTGCTCCTTCTCTTGGGATTTTAACCCATAAAGACACAAACATACGTAAAGAAAACACATCTGATGTCAACTCTTGAACCCGTTGATCGACTGATCTCATCAATACATGGAAATACCACTGCTCTACAATTTATTTTTTACAAAGTATCTGCTTCAGACATTAAATGTGCAAAATACTTTAATAAGATGAGTCAGTTTGTAATATATATGATGGTGTGTTATTCCACATATATGCTGGTTTATGTACCTTTATACAATGTATTAGTAAATATTCTACTAGAAAGAACCAGTAAAGTGAATGGATCATAATGTGCAGACAGTGTTTGGAAGTAGATCCAATATTCCTTTGGACTAAAACCTATTCTCCTATTCATTCAAAGAAGTTTGAACTCAATTATTCATTGAAAAATAGAAAAAAAAAAACCTGTAAAATAAGCATAAAATAAGCACAAAATAATTTTCCAAAACAAACATGAACTATAGCATACAAGTGAACAAATTATTTTAAAGTGAAGAGAAAATGAAACTTAAAAATTAAGCAAATGAGCCTTGAATAATTAGTTAAATTCCTAAAATGCACCTTTGAGAGAATAAAGAGATATTCCTCAAAACTGTAGTATGTCATTTTAGTCTCCTTTTGACCGTGTTATATGCGGATGTTCATGTTGGATATAAGATCAAGCTCTAGGGGGGGGGGGGGTCCTATCCCTGTGCAATGAACTAAACAGATTAACCTAAATATAATGTAAAATAAGATTTTAAAAAAATATGTTTTACCATATTAAAATAGTTTCTCTTCTTTCAGTCAGGATTTATTTTTCAAATAGACCCAAAGTGTGATAAATGTATTGGACTGCTTTGGTCCACGTGAGTCCAGTCCAAACTGGTTTGGATTTAGACCATGAACCAAACTGGCATCATCTTTCACTTATTACATTGGCTTTTTTTTTTTATTCCAGCAAAATATGTTGTATTATTTGTTTTTACTTGTTTCATGAGGATCATTTTTCCAGTGTAGAAATGACAAACTGAAGAATAAAGTTAAATTCCACTTATCTTTAGTCTGAACTTTAAGGTTGTTCATGTTCATCATATTTTAAAGCATAGTTTGTGAAAGTAAATATATTCATCATGTAATTATCGTTTGTTTTTTTGCAGTTTTTTTCTAGTTGTATTCGACTGCTTTGACCCACTTCAGTCCGCACTGGTCTGGTTCTGGACCCTGAACTGAACAGACACATTAAAACACCTGTTACGGGTTTAAACCTGTTTTTGTCTCAGCTCTGGTCCAAACGGGCTCGGTTCTATCCCCAGGCCGGTCATGGTGCACCGTGTGCAGGTGTGGGCCTGCTTGTGTCCGGTGTGTGTCCGAACCGAGGCCTGCTCCCCCCCTTCCCCCTCCTCCCCTTGACCCCGCTGCGGTTCTTACCGGGAGAGTAGAGCCTGGCTAGCTGCCGGGCCCCGGCGTGTTGCGGACCCCACCGGGGTGCCGCGCTGCGTGCTGCCGCTCCGTGCTCATTCCCGTTCGGATCCTCCTCCGCCATGGACCGGTGCCTGATGTCGGTCTCGGAGAGAAGCGACGCCGCCATAACTCGTGCCTCCGTGGCCGCTGGCCGCCCCTGCTGCCCCCGTTTCGGCTTTCAGCTCCGGCACATTAATTATAGATGCGGCCCGGGGTCAAAACGGGGCCGGTTCGGCTGCTGTCCGGGGTCACAACGGGGCCGGTTGGTTCGGCTGCGGTCCCGGCCTCCGGTGGGTGTGTTCGGGGGCTGCACGCGCAAGGACGATGGACCAAGTGATGCTAGCTCGGATGCACCGGAGCAGCCTCGCGCCACCCGGAAATACACGGACACACGGAGCCGGTTCACCCACATGAAGCTCCGACGTTCCCGTCAGGAGCCGCTGTCACCGGACGGAAAAGCCCCACAGGTGTCCGCGGGTGGACGATCCGTCAGCCGGTACCGGGATCCGGTTCGACTGGGTCTGAATAAACTTTATTTGAACGCATCATCAACGCAAGGGACCGTCAACATGTTCCAGATCTGAGGGAAAAGCGGAGAAAAGAGGAGCATCACATGGAAACACCACATCCAGTGGATTTATGACAGATACTGATGGAATTATGAGCACCAGGAGACAGAATTAAACTTTTATACAGATAAATAAAATAAAGAAATAAAAGGGGGAAAAAGAGCCATAATCAGACTGGGTTTTCCAAGACTGTCATACAGGGGGTCAAAGTCATTTTAGTTCAAAGGCCACACTGACCCATGATTCCCTCCCCTGTTTTTACAGGTGTGGGAACGTGTTGCTGCAGCCTGTGGTAGAAGTGACCTGGAGGATCACCGGAGGATCACCAAAGGATCACCGGAGGATCACTGGAGGATCACTGGAGGATAACTGGAGGATCACTGGAGGATCACTGGAGGATCACCAAAGGATCACCGGAGGATCACCGGAGGATCACCGGAGGATCACCGGAGGATCACCGGAGGATCACCGGAGGATCACTGGAGGATCACCGGAGGATCACCGGAGGCACCTTCACTTCCATCAGTCAGATTTTCACTGAGTGTTACAGGTGACAGACCAGGAGGATCACAGGAGACCCCTCACCCCCTTAGAATAAACTGTGTGTCCCTTAGGACAGTGTTTCCCAACCCTGGTCCTCATGTACCACTATCCTGCATGTTTCAGATGTTTCCGTCTTTGAACTTACCTGACAGTCATTATCATGATAGGCTGACAGGTGTGGTTGGAGAGAGAAACATTTAAAACATGCAGGATAAGGTTGGGAAACACTGCCTTAGGAAGAAGAAGGTTACACTGTTCTACACTATGTTATATAAAGTATCTGCTTCACACATTAAATGTACTAAATATTACATCCTTTAAAAAGATCAATCATAAACAAATGACTTTAGTGTTGGTTAGTTTATGTTTTTAATATATATGATGGTTGTTATTCCACATATATGCTGGTTTATGTTCATGTATACAATGGATTAGTAAATATTCCACTAGAAAGAAGCTGTAAAGTGAATGGATCATAATGTGCAGACAGTGTTTAAAAGTAGATCTGACACTAATATTCATTTGGACTAAAACATATTCTCTTGTTCATTCAAAGAATTTTACATTTTGAGCTCAGACTGATCTTATAACACACATGTGGGAACATTTCATTAGTTTTATTCCAGAAGCATTTTACTTGTAGATCAGTGTTACAGAGCATTAACCAGTCCAGTTCCAGTGCTTAGTCCAGTTCCAGTGGTTAGCCCAGTTCCAGTGCTCAGTCCAGTTCCAGTGCTTAGCCCAGTTCCAGTGCTCAGTCCAGTTTCAGAGCTTAGCCCAGTTCCAGTGCTTAGTCCAGTTCCAGAGCTTAGCCCAGTTCCAGTGCTTAGTCCAGTTCCAGTGCCAGTCCAGTTTCAGAGGTTAGCCCAGTTCCAGTGCTCAGTCCAGTTCCAGTGCTTAGTCCAGTTCCAGTGCCAGTCCAGTTCCAGTGCTCAGTCCAGTTCCAGTGCTCAGTCCAGTTCCAGTGCTTAGTCCAGTTCCAGTGCTCAGTGAAGGTGTTCTGGAACCACAGCCTCCACATGTTCCTCTGCTGCAGTAGACGTGGATCAGCTGGTTCCTCTGAAGGCAGAAGGTCAAACTCGTCTTCTCTCCGGGGACATGTTCACCCTCATTTGATCTTCAACGAACTGGACCAGGAATTTTTTTTAGCATTTATTTTTTTCACAAAACTGAGAATAAAATATGGAGTCCAGATATCTTCAGTTTGAAATCGTTAATCTTTTGTTTATAAAGGTTGTAACTTTAAAGTGTCTCCATATTTACTAACGTGTCCTGGTGGAAAAGTCAGACCCTGTCCCCAGACCAGGACTTAGGGTGGACGTCCACAGACATTCACTGGAACAGGAGACGAACATCTGGCTGTTTGTGTCAGAGGAGGAGAAGGACACAGCCAGTCCTGTAGTAGTGGGAGGTCAGAGGTCACAGGGTCACAGCCGTCATGGTTCATCTGAAGGTTTAACTAAACAGCTGACGGAGCTCGAGGTCAGAAGGTTAAAGGTCAATTTAACAACAGTGAATCAGTGCTGCTTCTGTACGTGTTTGGAGTCAGTTCAATATTCACCTGAACCTGAAACACTTACTCTACTCCTCCTTCCTCCTTCCTCCTTCCTCCTTCCTCCTTCCTCCTTCCTCCTCTCTCCTTCTTCCTTCCTCCTTCCTCCTTCCTCCTTCCTCCTTCCTCCTTCTCCTCTCTCCTTCTTCCTTCTTCCTTCCTCCTTCCTCCTTCCTCCTTCCTCCTTCCTCCTTCCTCTCTCTCCTCTCTCCTTCTTCCTTCCTCCTCTCTCCTCTCTTCTTCTTCCTCCTTCCTCCTCTCTCCTCTCTCCTCTCTCCTCTCTCCTCCTTCCTCCTCCTCTCTCCTTCTTCCTTCCTCCTCTCTCCTCTCTCCTCCTTCCTCCTCTCTCCTCCTTCCTCCTCTTCCCTTCTTCCTTCCTCCTCTCTCCTCCTTCCTTCCTCCTTCCTCCTTCCTCCTTCCTCCTTCCTCCTCTTTCCTTCTTCCTTCCTCCTCTCTCCTCTCTCCTCTCTCTCCTCTCTCCTCTCTTCTTCTTCCTCCTTCCTCCTCTCTCCTCTCTCCTCTCTCCTCCTTCCTCCTCTCTCCTTCTTCCTTCCTCCTTTCTCCTCCTTCCTCCTTTCTCCTCTCTCCTCCTTCCTCCTTCCTCCTCTCTCCTCTCTCCTCCTTCCTCCTTCTTCCTTCCTCCTCTCTCCTCTCTTCTTCTTCCTCCTCTCTCCTTCCTTCTCTCTCCTCCATACTCCCTTCCTCCTCTCTCCTCCTTCCTCCTCTCTCCTCCTTCCTCCTCTCTCCTCTCTCCTTCCTCCTCTCTCCTCCATACTCCTTCCTCCTCCTCACTAAGTTACCATAAAATAAATACTCCAGTAAAGAACAAATACCTAAAAAATATCCACTTTAGTCACACAGTACTTTTACTGAGTTATTTACTCACCTCTGTTTCTGAATGACAGTAAAGACAGACTGGTGTGGACCCTAGAACCTAGAACCTAGAACCTAGAACCTTGATCCTAGATCCTGGAACCAAGACCCTAGAACCTAGACCCTATAGGACCTTGATCCTAGACCCTAGAACCTAGACCCTAGAACTTAGACTCTGGAACCCAGACCATAGGACCTAGACCCAAGAACCCAGACCCTAGGACCTAGACCCTGGAACCTAGACCCTGGAACCTAGACCCTAGGACCTAGACCCTGGAACCTAGACCCTGGAACCTAGACCCTGGAACCTTGATCCTAGATCCTGGAACCAAGACCCTAGCACCCAGACCATAGAACTCAGACCCTAGAACCTAGAACCTTGATCCTAGACCCTGGAACCAAGATCCTAGACCCTAGAACATTAATCCTAGATCCTGGAACCAAGACCCTAGCACCCAGACCATAGAACTCAGACCCTAGAACCCAGACCCTAGAACCTAGAACCTTGATCCTAGACCCTGGAACCTTAATCCTAGATCCTGGAAACTAGACCCTAGCACCCAGACCCTAGAACCTAGAACCTAGACCCAGACCCCTCCTGACAGACGCTGACCCCTCCCCCTGGGCTTCAGTTCTTTGTCGTCCACACTCACTGCTTCTGTCTCAGCGTCTCCTTTTTGTCTTTCATCCTATACTTTTATGACTTTATGTTTCCTGTGGGGACGCGTCCTTTCGTCTTATTGCTTCGACTTTGTGATGTGATGTTGTCTTTCATCAACTTTTATTTCCTTTTATTTTCCTTTTATTGTTTTGATTCCTCTTGTTTTTATTGCTTCTCTTTTATTGTGCGTCATTATCGTCTCTTCTCTACTTGTTGATTTTCTACATTTTAAATTCCTCACATCTCCGTCTATAATATTTTGGATTATGTTTTGGATTCCATCGTCTCTGTTGCTTTGTTTGACTTTTATCTGCGTGAACCGTGTGTTGTTGTTTCCTTTTTCATTTCAAACCTGTTCGACTGCAGAACGTCAGTTTAACAGTTTTAAATAAAACAACCTTAAAACAACTTTACAAGTTTACAACATAAATGAACTTTTTTATCGACTGTTCATACATACTGTTTATAATGTGTCTATTCATATTTTACATCTAATATTTTTATATCTGTATATTTTTTCTACTTTTAGTTCTATTGTCATTTTACTTTATATAAAAGTTAACCTTATTTTACAATTTTATATTTGCTCTATTTTTATTTTCTTAAGTATTGTTTTATTTAGTTTTATCCATAATGTTTCACTGACTGGAGCAGCACAATTACAATAAAGTCTATTCTATTCTATTCTGTCAGGTTAAAATAGTTTCCAGTGAATCATTACATGTTTTCTTTAAAAAAATAAATAAATAAATAAAATATATATATATATATAGTACTGTCAATTGATTGGAATATTTAATTACGATCAATTGCATAAATGCAATGTTAATTCACAATTAATCACAGTTTAATGTCACATTTTTGTGTCATTGAAATTCATTGTAAAACTCTTACCAGTAGTGTTACAGACACTAACATCTGCCATAATAAAATGTGACAAATGGGAGAAAACATAACAAAAATAATAATGAAGGTTCAAAAGCAGCCCCTGAAAACAGGCTGATACAAAAGATGTGATTCTGTTTTGTAAAATAATATGTATTTGTAAAAAGACAAAATGCATGAGAACTCTCATCACAATTAAGCTCAATAAAAAAAAGTATTGTGGTTAAAAATAAATAGTTAATTGTGATTCACTTAATTAATCGACTTCAGTTTTTTTCAAGTCAACTTATCGGTCAATAGTCAAAGTTGTGATGATGTCATCACATTGTCAGTGGAGGAACAACACGGACACACGTCTGTCCAGCAATTCACTGTAACGTAACAATGTCCACTGATACGTCCACACATACGTCAACATTTAACCAAAACAACACAAAGACATTTCATCCTTAGGACTAAATGTAAGAAGTGAGGACATGTGACAGACGTCCAGACAAACTGCAGACATACGGTCGTCCTTACCTAAGGGTTAGAAGTGATGATAAAGGAAGGTAAAAACCAAAGGGGGAGATGTTTTGTTTTTCACCGAAAAAAGCTTGTGTTGGATGTTGTGACCCTCATTCCCACATGAATGACATAAATGAGGCTCAAATACTTAAATAAACATTTAAAATCAACAGTTTTCTCCGATGGTTCAGTTCATGACCTTTTCTGCTGCCTGCATGTGAGGCCACGGTGCGCTGGTGCACCCGGGCCCGGGGTTCGGTTCTGTCTCTGGCCGGCGTCAGGTCAAATTGAGCGCAAGAGACCCGTCCCCGGATGGGTCACGTTCAAAGGGGGGGTACCGGGGGTCGAGCCGGTGGGAGTCAGGTTGGGGCAGTTCACCGTCCTGTTCCTCCATCTGGACTTCCTGCATGTGAAGGTCTTTTGTGTTTACGCCATCAGAAAGACTCATAGACCACAACCAGACCATAACCAGAGGAGGGGATCCCAGCCCAAATCTAACCCAGTATATATATAAATCCTTTGACATACTCCCTGTTGTTTTTGTGATAATCAGCTGATATTTATTCAAACAAACTCAGACTCACAGTCAGTTTTTTCGTCACATGAATCTGCTTCATAAACTGTCGAATGTGAAGAAGTGAAGTGTTAGTTCACCTACGACACATGTTGGGGAAAGTGTTAGAATACGGGTACAGCTCAGAGGGGAGGAAGGGGAGGGGCTTAGAGGATCACATGACACATGTGCAGAACCATGGGAGGGTTGTTGGTTGATTATTCCTATCATTATATATCAATAATTTGTTTAAATGCAGTTTTAACTTAATTATTTATAGAATAAAACACTTGTAAAATTAGTGTAAAATGAAGAAAATATTTGAAATATAGAGGAAAATTGACCAAAAATCTTGAAATATGGCATTAAAGTGAATAAATCTTTCTAAAATGATGGAAAAAAGTTAATTATTGAATTCTTTTTTGGCATTTGCTTCAATTACACTAGTCTACAAGTAAAATGTTTCTGGAATAAAGCTAATGAAATGTGTCTTAAATGTTGGTTGACTAAAGTTTCCAAGGTCTGGGGTCAAAGTGTGAAATTATTAGGATGAACAAGTGAATAGGTTTTAGTCCAAAGGAATATTAGTGTCAGATCTACTTCCAAACACTGTCTGCACATTATGATCCATTCACTTTACAGCTTCTTTCTAGTGGAATATTTACTAATCCATTGTATACATGTACATAAACCAGCATATATGTGGAATAACAACCATCATATATATTAAAAACATCAACTAACCAACACTAAAGTCATTTGTTTTATGGTTCATCTTATTAAAGTATATAATATTTAACACATTTAATGTATGAAGCAGATACTTTCTAAACAAATTGTAGAGCAGTGATATCGTACCTCAGTCTTTATGTTTGTTGTGTCAATCACAGGAGTAACTTGAAAAGTCGGATAAATGTGACTTGACTGTTCAGACTGATACCAGATTTAGAAGCACATATTAAAATCAGATTAGTGTCGTTCAGATTGTCTGTAACAGGTTAAACAAAAGCAAAAAGTTAGATTTGGACAAATTTATCTGCAGTCTGAATGTAGTATTAGTGTTTGTTTCCATGCATGACAATTAAAAGACAAACATTTTAATAATATAAGGATCATTATCATATATAAATGTATTTGAACACAGACTGTGGTTCATCATTATCTGAGAATCACCTCAGATTCATATGGAACTGGAATATTTACACAAATAATCTAAATCTGACCAAGTGTATTTGTTTCATTTCAAGTCCAAATATCTCATCACATTTAAATCAGACAGAATCACCTGAAGAGGAACTTTTCAGTGAAATATAAGAACTGATTTATAGACAATAGATCTGGAAAATATGATTGAAGAAATCTGACAAAGATCATTTTCATTTATTTCGTTACAACTTTTTTGCATTATTTAAGATTTTATTTTTCTTTAATTCAAGATTTAAATATTTGCGTAATTTAAGATTTTATTTTTCAGTTTCATTCAAGATATTTATTTGCTTAATTCAAATAATTTTTTGCACTCAATTCAAGATTTTCTTTTTTTTTTTGCATAATTCAATATTTTATTTTTTTTAATTCAGTATTTAAATATTTGCAAAATTTAAGATTTTATGTTTCAGTTAAATTCAAGAATTTTATTTGCTTAATTCAAATTATTTTTCATACTTAATTCAACTATTAAGTACAATGAAAATTCTACAAGGACAGATTTTTTAAATCAGTTTTTCCAGATCTATTGTCTATAAATCAGTTCTTATATCTCAGTGAAAAGTTCCTCTTTAGGTATTTTAAGTTTGATGACACATTTGGATCATAGAAATGAGACAAATCCATTTGGTCAGATTGTGATTTTTTCAGTTTAATATGTGACTGATGATGTGAATAAATATACACGAGCACCTGTGAATAAAATCACATCACACACAAGTTTCTTTATTTGTCATTTATTTATTTGTTTTATCTTTTTTTCTGTACTAGATTATTGCAATCTGGTTAATTCACATTTAAAAAGCAGTCATTGACCAGACGCACTGAAATCGATGATATTCATTTTTACAATAACCATTATCGGCCCCATAGAGACTGGAAAACCCAATCCAAAAAAAATGAAACATCTGTATGGTTTTCTGCACTTTATTTTGTTTCATGTCTTTTTTTTTCATAGTAATTACAAAAAGGAAAAAAATATATAATAATAATCATAAAAAGGAGAGTTGGAAGGGGGGGTTGGTTTGGGGGGAGGGGAGGGGGTAGTGAGTGAGTGAGGAGGAGGAGGGTAGAACTCAGGAATATTACGACTGGCAAACAAACGATCACGACAACAACAGCACGAGTACCTACTTACGGCAAGAAATGAAAAGTACAAAAAAAAAAAAAAGAAGAAAAAAAGAAGAAAAAACACATATGGTGGAAAAGAAAATAATCCAACCGATCGGCGAGTACGATAATAAGCAAAAAGGAGGAGGGGGGGGGTGCAAAAAGTGAAGCTTTTATTTTCCTATCATCTATTAAAAATAAAAATTAAAAAAATCTCAAAAACAAAAAGAAGGTGTTTCTCACTTTTTTTTTTTTTTATTTGATAAAAAAAATAAAATGCATGACCCGGGAAGAGATTTTGGAGGGAAGGGGAGGAAAGGACAAAGGGAGGGGGAAGGAGCTGTTAGGTCTGGGAGGAAGAGGAGGAGAAGGGGGGGGGGGGGGGACAATAAAAAATACTGCACGTACAATACCTTTTTTCACTCCTCTCTCTCTCTCTCTCCTCTTACCGTGTCCCTCGCCCTCTTTTTTCCTTTCTTTATTTAATAGCATATCCCATTAATATTCCTTTCCCCCGCTGCTCCTAATAGCCGCACCCAGTGGCGCGATCGTTAGAGTTTTACATGTGAGTAGCAAATGACACTTTGATTGGCTGTGATGTGGAGATGGGGGTCCCCCGCCGGCTCCGGGTCGGGGGCCCCGGCTGAGCCCAGAGGTCCTGCCGGGCCCGGGTCTCACTGCGCGTGCTGACTCAGTGTGTGGTTCTGCAGGGAGAGAGAGAGAGAGGGAGAGAGGGAGAGAAAAAGTCAGAACACATGAGGAGAGAAATAATGGGCTACATGAGCGGAGTGCTTTTTCCACTTGCACCCCCCCCCCCCCCACACACACACCCAACACACACACACACCCAATAATAGAAGAGGAGAGAAGAGAAACACAACTGCCTCCTACAAGGAGAGAGAGGAAGAGAGAGAGAGAGAGAGAGAGAGAGAGAGAGAGAGAGAGAGAGAGAGAGAGAGAGAGAGAGGGGGGGGGGGGAGAAAGATGATGGAGAGGAGGAAGCGAGGGAGTAGGGGAAAAGAGAGAGGGACAGATGGGGAGAACAAGAGATGGAGAGAGGGAGAGGGAGGGAGGGAGAGAGAGAGAGAGAGAGAGAGAGAGAGAGAGAGAGAGAGAGAGAGGGGGGGGGGGTAGAGGTTTATGGTTTAGAGAAAGAACAAACTGCATGAAAATAAGACGAGCAGATGAAACAAATGTTAGAGTGTGAGGAGGCGGAGCTAAACTCACTGACAACATTTACATCCACATTTATTTATTTAACCTCAGTATGTTCACTTTCACTGACTGAAAAACTGTTCTCATACATCTACTGATATGTGGTAGAAAACACCTGAGGATTTATTATCTGTGTGTGTGTGTGTGTGTGTGTGTGTGTGTGTGTGTGTGTGGTTCAATAATCTGTCCCAACACTGATCTAGAATCTGGTCCAAGACAAAAATGTCACATTACCAAAGATGATCTATCAAAAACAAAGAAGACACAGGTTAAAAATAAAAATATAATGAAATTAAATACAATCTGGCCAATAACTTAATAATTATTACATTATTGGTCAAAAGTTCAGGACTTTTATTATTATTATATTATTTACATTTTGAAAAGGGCAACTTTAGTACATTATCAATTAACAAAAACACTTCAATGACACTGAAAACATGTTAATACAGAGGATAATATAATATAATATAATAAACAGTGATAAATAACTTAAGAACAGTTAAATACACAGAGCAAAAGTTATGTGGGGACTGTCGCCATGGTAACACTGGTTCATTATGGGTGTTCACCTGTTCCTATATTTCACACTTATTCCAAATACATGTCCCAGTCTGAGCTGGAGCAGCTCCTGACGTGCGTTTCACACCAACGTGACCTTATTTGGAAAAGAATGTAAACGTTGTCACGGTGACGCGTACCTGGATGAACAAACATCCAAACCGCCGCCGCATCCGCAGCCTGTCATCCATCAAAGCTTTGGACAGGAGCGAATAATCACACATCATATGGTATTTGTTCTGTTTTGCTGTTGTCGTCAGTGGGAACCCGCAGCCTTTTTGTTTATTCAGATCTTGTGAAACCCTTGTGTCTTTTGATATTGTGATTAATATTTTACTGAGACCGTCTCCATACCTCGGAGACGCCTACACTCTCTATTCTCCTAAGGCATCAGTGCACTACGCATCAATACATAATCACAATGCAAAAGCAGGTTTTGTTTTTTTTACAATAAATTAATATTCTAAACAACACTTAGAGCTCAAAGGGAGACTGATACGGCAACAATCTGTGGAGGTAAAAAATAAAATAAATGAATCTAGACTCACAAACAAATTTATGTGTGAAAAGGGCACGAATGAGACCTCATTATTTACACATTAGACCTGTTTACATGGGAGTTTTTTTTATTCCTGTTTAATGCAGAATAAAGGTTAATTCATCTAATTCCATTTGAAAATGATAATTCAGAATTAAACTGAATTCTGAATAAAGTCACTGGTTTATTCTAACATAGCTGCACTAGACCCTCCTACAGTAACAGCGACTCTAATGTACGACAGTAATAGTCTAGTTACAGTCAATGTCACTTTTGCTTAGATTTCGTCGAAACTGGCAAACGAATCACAGTCAAGTATAGAGTCAGAGGGCGGGTTTAACAAAGTGACACTGCAACGATTTGGAGAGAAACAACCATAGAAGAAGAACAACAGTGGCTGGTGAAGATGAGTGAAGAATGTGAGAAAACATCAACAATCTTTCAATTATTTTTACAGAAGTGACAACAGTCGTTAAGATCCATAATCCACCATTTTGTTTAGTCATTCCTAACTTTCTCCAGACTCCTCTGTGACCTTTCTGGCGTCTAACTACGTCATCCTAAAGATTACACTGATTGGTTGTAGTACCGTCCTATTGCATACAGAGGGATTTGAAAGACAACCTTTTAGCCCCGCCTCCCCTGACTATGAAACTTTATTTATTGCATGTATAGGTCTAGATGTAATAAATAGAGATAGCGCGGCTAAGCTAAGTTTATTCCAACCTTAATTCTGAATGTAATAATTCCTCTGCTGTGTTTAACATTACTATGTCGTTCTGAACATGCTCCTGGTCTTGTCGAGATGACGCACATATTCTGCTGTCGGCATTAGTTTGTTGATTCAGTCGAGCTGCTGCTTCATAATTATCACAAAAATAAATGTAAAAATCACATGTAGTATCTGGTCTAGCATGTTGATAGTTGAAACGAATGCAAACCAGGAAGTGGACAGACATTAAGTGGTTGTTCTGTCCAATCAGAACCCTCTGTACCTCGAGCCCTGAAAGACCAATTAACGACAGTGGAATACACCTGTTTCCATGGAAACATGTATTTGGAATGAACATGTTCATGTAAACATGAAGGAAATAGCTTTAATTCTGAATTATTTTATTTCCGAATATGGAATTAAAAAACTGTCATTAGCATGTTAGCATGGTTAGCCTTGTAGCATAGACTATGTGGACAAGCATATGTGAATCTAGGTCTTTCTTTTCTAACAGGGTCTGGGATAAAAACATCAATAACTAATGACAGAATATACTTTATATTGGGATAAATATCATTGCATCTGTTAGTTTGGTTTAAATGGAGGTTGACACTGAGGTGTTGCAGTTAATGTCTGTTCTGTGTTTTTGTACCTCATCACCCTGTTCGTTGAAAATGTTCCATAAACAATGTAAAAAAAAAAAAACAACAAAAACAAAGCGAGAGATGGTTTTCACGCAATTTCTCCGATTTTTTTTTTAATGTTCTACCTCTATCCTCTACCTCTGTTCTACCTCAAAATAAAATATGTCTCATGCTCTGACTGTACATTTTCTACAATACTTAACCATTTACTTTCTTCAGATCCCACTTAAGGAGAAAAATAACTTTAAATAAATACTGATGTTTCTAAACATAAATATTGGGACACATCATGTCTACAGCTGTAAAATGTCATCTTTATGAGGATTTCAAATAAAATCAGTATTACACTGCAAAAAATAAAATGTAACCTGGTGCTTTTTTCTCATTTCTGGTCCAAATATCTCATCACACTTAAAACAAGACAGAATCACTTATAGAGAAACTTATCGATCAGAACTGATTGTAGACAACAGATCTGGAAAATCTGATTTAAGAAATCTGACCATGATCATTTTCACTTGTTCCATTGATCAATTTTTAAATAAACTTTTTAAAATGTATTTTTACTTAATTACTCTTTGTTTTTGTTTTTTTGTTTTTTTGATAAATTCAAGCAAAAAAAATTTGTAAATGATCTTGGTCAGATTTATTAAATCAGATTTTCCCTATGTATTATCTATGAATCAGTTCTTATATTTCACTGACAAGTTCCTCTCTAGGTGATTCTGTCTGAATTTAAGTGTGATGAGATATTTGGACTAGATATGAGACAAATACACTTGGTCAGATTTAGATTTTTGTCTCCGACTGGGACTTGAACCCATGATAATCTGGATTTCCTGGTTTGGATCAGAGATAACATCACATCTAAAGCTGAGCGGATATAGTTTGGTAGAAGAGAACTGACTGTATTTATGTACAGTATGTGTGTATGTATGGGGCACATTTCCACCAGGATGCTGTACTACACATCTTCTTCCTCCTCCTCTTCCTCCTCCTCCCCAGACAGTGCCATACTCCCTGCCTCCCTCTCTCTCTCTCCATCACACACACATTAATTCCCTGTGAAATCTTCCCCATCATGCCTGTTTCTTCACACATACACACTTTCGCAACACACACAATTCCCACCGAGATACCCCCCCACCCACCCCTACATACCCCCTCCACCCCCACCCTACCCTTCACAACTACTAAAAGCAGCTTTCTCAGATTAATCGGCCGCTCTCACAGATAGGCCCCACTATGGAAAGGAGGGGAAAAAAGAACAGTGGATAGTAGAATGAAAAAAAAAATAAAAGAGAGGAGGGGATAGGGGGATGAACAGAACAGAACAGAGGCGGGGTGATGGTGTGTGTGTGTGTGTGTGTGTGTGTGTGTGTGTGTGTGTGTGTGTGTGTGTGTGTTGGGGGGGTGTACGGGGACAGAAATGTGAAGGATTATACGTGGTTTGGGGTTGATAAATACTTATTTGTCATTCTCTGGTCCTTATCTTTCTGTGCATGTGTCGTTGATCCTTTTGGTTGTTTGTGTGTGTGTGTGTGAGTGTGTGTGTGTGTGTGAGTGTGTGTCACTTGGCTTTAGAGGGCAAAGGATGGAGAACGTCCATATTAATGCAGTGAAGGGGTTTCAGAGAAATGAGGGAATAACATGACAGACAGGACAGTGGAAAACATGCATGTGTGTGTGTGTGTGTATGTGCGTGTGTGTGTGTGTGTATGTGCGGGTGTGTGTGTGTGTGTAGGCAGATCTCATTGGGAGCCACTGACCCCATTATGATAGAAAACCCTCCACTCTCTGTCGCTATGAATTCACTTTCTGCGCTGCATCCATTGAGGAAAAAAAAATGTACTTCGTGATTTGACCAGCAGAGGTCAGCAGAGGAGAGGAGAGGAGATGAAGGAGAGGAGAGGAGAGGAGAAAGGAGGAGAGGAGAAAGGAGGAGATGAGATGAAGGAGAGGAGAGGAGAAAGGAGGAGAGGAGATGAAGGAGAGGAGAGGAGAGGAGAAAGGAGGAGAGGAGATGGAAGTGAGAGGAGAGAGCAGAGGAGATGAAGGAGAAGAGATGGAAGAGGGAGAGGGAGAGGAGATGCAGGAGAGAAGGAGAGGAGAGGAGAAAAGACAGGAAAGGAAGCAAGAAAGGAGGTGAGAAAAAATATATAGAGAACAACCTGAGAGTATGAGACAAGGAGAGAAGGAGAAGATGACAGAGGAGGAGAACAGAGAAACGAAAGTCCTGCTTTCTGTCTTTCCACACTCTCCTCATCTCCTTTCTTCCTCCTCTCTTCTCTAACCCCCCTGTCATGTCTGATCTTTCACTCTGAGGTCAAAGGTCAAATGTACGGCTTTTACGATAGGAACTGTGAGAAAAGAAGGAAATTTCAGACTTCCCAGGAACAGAGGGATCATCGGTAAGAAGGAAAGAAAAGAGGAAAAGAAGGGAGGAACCAGAGAGGAAGTGTGTGTGTGTGTGTGTGTGTTTTCCCTCAGGTTCTTTGGGTCCTACTGCTGCTGTATTGATTTGTAGACTGAGCGAGGGATGGAAAGGAAGGACAGAGGAAGAGGAGGGAGGGAGGGAGGCGGTGGGGAGGCCGTGGCCAGTCCCCTGAGGACCTCCCAATGCTGCAGTGGACGGCTGGAAATAGCCGGGAGGAAAAAGGGGAGAGAGGGAGGATAGAGGGGGTGAAAGATGAGAGACAGGGATGAAAAAGGCGGGGTCAGGAGCGAGGCGACCCTGGGCGTGGCTCCACCTTCACACACGCTGACGGCACCCGGGAACACTCTTCATTTAGATTGTTTTTGGGGAGGTGAGTATCGATTATGCAGCACAGGCATCGATCCAAAGTGTGCACGTGTGTGTGTGTGTCGCAGCGTGACATCTGCTCTACAGCCGCGTAATTGATATATTCTACAGGAGAAAAAAATGGCTGACAGACGAGAAGAAAAGAGTGAAAGGGAAGAGAATCACAGGAAGGAGAAAAAAGAGGAAAGAGAGAGAGATCCAGACAGAGTTGGTATGTTTAATATTTACTGTGATAAAGTCCATGTCCATGTTCAAATAAAACTGTTGTTAATGAAACCACACAGTTGCACGCACTTCACAATAAAAGCCTTTAGGCCAAAGTGAAGGGAATTAATTTCCCAAACCCGCTGCAAGAGTTTAATGTGAAACAGATGAAGCTAAACTTTAGTCAAAACATTAAAAAAAAAGAGATAAAAAACAGCTGTATTTATGACTGACATTAGCGGGACGATGCCGATTACAGTAAATATCAAAACAAATGTCACAATCGTAGTTCTGTCGAGATGATGATTTTTGGCCCGAGAGTTAAAGTTGTAGACGGTTATTTAGAACAGATGTGACAGAATAAAGAACAGGCTTTTAGATCTAGTTTTTACCCCTGAAAGGGGACAGGGGTATTGTTTTTGATTATTTAATTTTGTTTGTTTGTCTGTCTGTGTTAGGGCAAACCAAGTAAAGCGTTTGTTGTGTCTGGAACTACCTGCCTGTTCTGATCTAATGAAAACAACAGAACACATGTTTAACTGTGGGTTCCAGGACGTGTGTCTGATTTTACTCGACGATAACTCACCCTCTGACATCCTTATACCTGTAATCTATTACTGGGTTTCATCTACAGCAGGGGTGTCAAACTCATTTTAGTTCAGGGGCCACATTCACCCGAATATGATCGAAAGTCAATCCTATCAATAATAGGATAAAAATGTATGAAATAGTGTCAACACCAAAGTTTTCTTTATGTTCATTCATTCATTCATTATCTGAACCCACTTAATCCTCACTAGGGTCACGGGGGTCACTGGGGGCCTAATCCAGCTACAATGGGCGAAGGCGGGGTACACCCTGTATGAGACGCCAGTTCATCACAGGGCTGAACATATATAGACAAACAATCACTCTCACATTCACACCTATGGACAATTTTAGATTAACTAATGAACCTACCAGTGCATGTGTTTGGATGGTGGGAGGAAACTGGAGTGCCCGGCGAAAACCCAAGCGGACACAGGGAGGACATGCAAACTCCACACAGAAAGGTCTGGTGTGGGATTCGAACCAGGGTCCTTCTTGCTGTGAGGCACGAGTGCCAACCACTGCACCACCGTGCAGTGGTTGGCACTCGTGCCTCTTTATGTTTTTAAGTGAAAAAAAAAAGCTAAATCAATGTAAATAAATCAAAATAAAATCCATCCATCCATCCATCCCTCCCTACGTGATCGTCGTTTTCTTTTTCAGAGTAGTGGAGGGCGGATGTGCTGCAGCAGGAACAGCCTGGTGTTCCGGGCCAGGCCAAACCAGACCAGACCAGTCAATACATGGGCCTGTCATTGTTTTTCCTAAACTGCTTAGAGAGAGCGAAGCTAAAGCCTGCAGAGCCCCAGGCCTCGAGGGAAATATGGCCCTGTCGCATAACCCACGCACAGACACACACACACACTGACTGCACTTTCAGCTAAGAGAACATACATAAACAGACACACAGAGTCAAGAAAAATGCAAAGACTTGAATGAATGCACATACACACACAAAGGGCCTCATGGGAAAAAATGGAGAGGGGGGGGGGGGGGGCAATGAAACCGAGAGACAGAAATAAGAGAAAACCTAATCTGACTTCTCTCTTTCACACATAAAATCTGTGGTAATGATGCACGTCTTTGTTTTTGGTCTTTACTCTGCATGTATGTCAAGGTTATCACTGATAATCGAAGCAAATACCAACATCTAGGCCTGGAAAATGTAGGAAAAAATACAAATTAAGTGAAAGTTTATGATAATGAATAGCTTGGTCTTCTTATTTCACACAATAAATGTAATAATAAGCATATTTTATAGCTAGTTGATGAAGATACACAGCCTAGCCGTGCTAGACCCTCCTAGCGGCAGCAAATCTAATGTGCTACAGTAGTAGTCTAGTTACGCTCAATGTAACTTTTGGCTACATTTCCCTGAAACTGGCTGACGAATCACAGTGAAGTATAGAGTGAGAGGGCGGGTCTAACAAAGTGATACTGTAATGATTCAGAGACAAACAACCATAGAAGAAGAACAACAATGGGTGGTGATTTCCTTCTATAAAAGATGAGTGAAGAATGTGAGAAAACAACAATCTTTCAATTCTTTTTACAGAAGCGACAACAGCTGTTAAACTCCATAATCCACTATTTTGTTTAGTCATTCCTAACTTTCTCCATGTATTTTTACTTGATTCACCCTGTCTCTTGTTGTTGTGAAAACACATTTTTGCTAACTGTGACCTTTGACCTAGATTCACCAAAATGTAATGGGATCTATTCTGGACCACTTCGTACTTCTCCTGAAAATTTCATGGAAATTGCTTCGGTAGTTTTTGCATAAAGCTGCAGACAGTCGAACTGACAGACAGACAGAGAAACAAACAAACAAACCGAACCAAAAACAACACCCCTCCCTCCCTTCAGGGGGCGGGATAGCAATCCAAAACTACTCTAACCTTGCAGCCCACTTCTGATAATAGGTGGCCCCTGAACTGACATGAGTTGGACACACATGTAAGTGTTGGCCTTTGGAGGACTGAAGCCTGTCCACTCTGGAGCTGTTAGTGGAAGGACAACACACCTAAACATGGGGCTGTCCTGTAAAGATGTTACAACAACACATTTACACACAGATGCCACGTCTCTAATAGACACAGGAAGAGGAAGCTCTGTGTTTGGAACAATGCCGTGTGTGTGTGTGTGTGTGTGTGTGTGTGTGTTACCTACATGAATCAGTGAGCGTCTGTCAGTACATGAATTTGTGTCAAATGTGTGTGTACAGTGGGGACAACTGGAGGCAATCCAACTGCAGTGTGTGTGTGTGTGTGTCAGAGTGTACATGTGCCCCATCTCCACTGCTGTTTTTAACACCAAATGAAAAATCACCTTAGTCGCCTTGTGGTCTTCTTTGGGTTCAGTGTATTTATAGCTCAGAGTTGACACTCTTCCAACAGAGGGAGCATGTCTATGTCTGTGTGTGTGTTTGTGTGTGTGTCTGGGACGAGCAGATGGGCTGTCTTAGCACCTCTTCCTTTGCTCCCTGGCTTGTCTTTAGCCCCACCCACCCAGGACAGGATGCTGCCTTGGGAGCAGGTCGAAAATAAACGCACCCCCTGCCCCTTTTACGTCCCACCAACACGTATTCCCTGCTTTTTGGCCTTTTTTTTTAATTTTCCTGCTGTTTTTGTCCTCACGTCTCCTCTGTTGTCCTTCTGTTTGTCCGTCTTCCTCCTCTGTGACACCCACTCTCCCCCCACCCACCCCCCACCCCCCACCACCATCCTGTTCAGGGAGCCCTTCTTGTCTTTCTCCCATTGGGACTTCCCCTCTCCTGTTGCTATTGGCCAAAACAGCCAGGGATGGACCGGTAAACACACTGAAAATATACTCACGACAGGAAGCAAACACACACACACAAACGAACGCACGCACACACACACACACACAGAAGACAAACACAGATTTACACCAGATTCACAGTAAAAGTGACGACTCCCTGCTGGAAGCAGTTACACAAAATAGGAAGTGACCTCACCTTTAGAGCAAATAACGGATCATTCCTGAACAGCACACGACACACATGAGTCACACCATTACAGAGACAAATGTGGTTGTGTTTAAAGACAGAAAAAAGAAAACACACACACACACACATAAGACAAAGTGGCTGAGGAATGTGAAAAGCCGAGTGCCAGCTGAGAGCTAAAGCCTGCAACACACGCACAGCTTCCAAAAAACAACACATACATATGCAAAAACCCAAAATAATAATGTATCACAAGGGTGTGAAGGAGCTAAAACACACACACACAGACACTGCGTAATGTAAATGTGCAGACGGACTTAAATGAAAAATGTATGTGGGGCTTACTGACATACAAATAGATGCACAGACATGATCTGTTCGAACACACACATGAGCTCACAGTTTAGCAGAGCATGCCGACTTTCCGTGTCACTGTCATATTATTGCACACGCCCGATCCCCATGAGTCCCTAGGGAGCCTTGCTTCTTTTTTTTTTTTTTTTTTTTTTTTTTTTTTTTTTTTTATTACCATGAACCCTAAACTGACAGACAGAGCAGAAACGGCATTAAGTGGAGGAATGAATGTGTGGTGGTATCTGTAAATGGATGATAATTACTGCAGCTGGGGTTAGGGTTAGGTTAAATGTCATACATGAGGATTAAACGGTTCTGTTCAAGGACACCGTACCAGAAGAATGCATCTGTTTTATGTGGGAAAATAATTGAATCTATAAAGGAGGGAAAAGTCACACGTTGCTCTCCACCATGTTGCAAAGGTCAGAGGTTATTTTAATCTCAGCAACTCGTGTGTCAAAATGTTGCTGCCTTCATGTGCTATGGGAATTATGATCAATTATATTTCGAAAATTATTCGAAGACTAAAAACCAAAACAAAAAATTCACCCGAATGCCCCACCATGTCGTGTTTTCCACTGGAGAACTGGGAAAACATTTGGATATACGAGTTGCCGAGATGAAAATAACCTCTGACCTTTTCGACATGGCAACGGAGGACAACGAGGGATTAATGGCAACTGATAAACACTGCTTTTCTAAATGTTCTGCTGCTGTTAGTGGATGATTTTGCATATTTATACCGTGTGAAATTTGCAAAACAATTTTACAAAGAGAAAAAAAAGTGGTAGTTTGCATATTTTCCTGTGTGTGGGTTCTCTCTGGATACAAATACAAGCATTCATGAGTTAATTAGTTCAGATAAATTGCCAAAAGCACTTATAAAATTTTTTTAGAATGTATCTGCTTCAGACGTTAAAATCTGCTAAATTGTTTTAATACATATGATAGTGTGTTATTCCACATATGCTGGTTTATATATATATATATATAATAGATTAGTAAATATTCCACTAGAAAGAACCTGTCAAGTGAATGGGTTATAATGTGCAGACAGTGTTTTGAAGTAGATCTGACACCAATATTCCTTTGGACTAAAACCTATTCTCTTGTTCATTCTAAGAATTTCCCATTTTCACCCCAGACTTATCTTGAAAACTTGAGCCAACCAGCATTTAAGACTTGAGTTTTCTTTACCAGTAACACACATGTGGTATAATGTCATTAGTTTTATTCCGGAAGCATTTCACTTGTAGACCAGTGTAACTGAAGCAAATACTAAAAACTAGGTAAAATGAAATGATTAACTTTATTTTTTGTTAATTTTTCCCTACATTTTTTATTCTATAATTAATTGAGTTAAAACTGAATTTTACACCAATTGACGCATATTGATAGAAATAGTGAACCAAAAAGTTTGGGTCTTTATAGGTTAAAACACACCTGTTCATGGTTTATCATAAACATTTTCATTATGTAAGTGGACTATTTTCACTGTTTTGAATTTACTGGCCCATCTGCGATCACATTGGGCTGTAGGTAAGTGGCCCCTGAACTAAAATCACTAACAACAGGCTGAAAATACACGACACATAATATATGTCCATATATTACCACAGTGAGGTCACAGTTGTGTTTATCCAGCGGCGTCACAGGTGAACGCTTCCACTGCTTTGAAAGAACACTGAACCACACACAGACGACTGGGACCTCCCACCAACGCCAACCCCCCACCCCCACCCCCCAATGTTACTGTCACACACAAAATGACAGAAACATGCTCCGAGAGCTTTGAAAACTCCAGGTCCTCAGTCGTTTATATTTACCTTGACGTCCGTTTATCACTTCTTCTTTCTCAATCTCACTTCGTCTGCCTTTGTATCCCTGCGTCATCTCTTTGTTCCCCACGTTCAACATCAAAGCAACAACTTCTTTGGACTTATTTTTCCATGTTGCCTGCCTTACTGAGACCCGCAGTGTGTGGTTCCTTCTTCTTCTTTTTTTTCATTGTTTTCTTGCCGTACGTTCCTCAAAGCGGAAATGCAAACACACACACAGGTGTACACGGGAATACAAATGCAATATTTGCAAATGATTAGCTGATCCCATATTGAGAGCTTTCTTTATTCTGCTTAAACCCGACGTGAACGTTAACATGCATTCTGCATTCACAGTGTGACGCGATGAATACTGCAAAAAATCCCAACAGTGTTAACAGCTACGGACACAATTTGTATGCAATTTGTCCTCAGGTGGTCGGACACAAAACATCTGCCAAGACTAAGGACATCCAGATGCAATCACAATATTACTCTTCATAGTTGCCACATTTGCTTGGACTTGTGAACATAATTAGACTGTAGAGTTAATAGGCGCTGTGTCGTTAGCTGTCTTATCTGTGTTTTTAATTAAGGAGCTGTAATATATTGTTTCTTATGGTGTATTGTCATCAGACTGGAGCAGAACACTAACCCTGTGGCTTAAGCCGCTCTTTTACTGTTATTGATACAGTTAATTCATTTAGATTGTCCATGATACAATAAACAACTAAACTATAACTAAACTAAACTAAACGCGACTAAACTAAACTAAACTAGTGGTGTCAGGCACAATAAACTCTAACCCTCGCACATATCTTAGCTCTTAATGGACATCTCCCTCTTAAAATGTAAGACTATGGGTTTGGCCTTTCAAAGTTGCTCAAGGTCAAAGGTCATGATGCTATTTCGAAGCCAATGCCAAGATTTCTATTTGTCAATAATAGTAACTAAGCCTCCATCTCCACTGGTTTTTCTGTTATATTCCATTTTCGGTTTTTTGGCAATGACAGACTGACCCCTGACCTTTTGGGTCAACACTACAGAGGGAGAGAGAGGGAAGGAGGGAGGGAGAGAAGAAAATTCTTCTTCTATATATAGCTATATAGTAATATACAGTGTGTGTGTGTGTGTGTGTGTGTGTGATCATCTGTATAGTAAAAACAGTGTGTGTGCGTGTGTGAGTTTTTGATTGTCTGTATAGTTTTAAGCTAAAGCTGCTCATGTTTATGACTGTTTTTCTTCCTCTGTCTTTTGTTATGAATCTTTCTGCTTCAGTTTCTCTTTTCCCTCGCTGCACATAGCTTCAAGTTTGGGGATTTAGGAAGGTAAGTGTGTTTGTGTCTGTGTGTCTGCATGTATGCATGTTTATACGTGTCTATGCGTGTGTGTGTGCATGCGTGTGTGTCCCAGGTCCCTATTCTAATAACACAGTCTCCCAGAGTGCAGTGGGGCAGCTGAGTACGCTCCCCTGGAACGCTACAGGGATCTACGGATCAAATTCACACACACACACAATTCACAGGTGCGCACACACACACACACACACACAAAGCTATTGTCAGTTTGTCCACATCCGCATCTTTCCATAATTCAGTTCGAGGGTTAGAGATTCAAAGATAACATTATTCACGCTAACACACAGAGATGCTAACACAGATGCTAATACAGAGATGCTAACACAGATGCTAATACAGAGATGCTAACACACACAAACACTAACACAGACATTAACATAGATATTGACAATAACAGACACTAACACATGCATTAACACAGATGCTAATGAGGATGTTAACACAGATGCTAATGCAGATGCTAACACATATGATCAGCAGATACAGTATGAGCATGGCACTAAAGAGGGTCACATGATATGGACAGTTCTGTCTGAGTTTAGGGATAGTTTACTGATATAATATAATATAATAGAACAGAATAGAATGAAGGCAAATGTCTGCGTTTTCAAAAACACCTGGGTTAGTGTAAACATAGCCTAAGAGTTACAATGTTTTCGACGGGGCAGGGTTTGCTGTGCCTGTGAACTCAATAAGTTTTGAATTCACAAGACATTGACTCAACTTTTTCCAACTGATGGGACTGGAATGGATTAATGTCAATGTGGAATATTGATTTGATCACCACTGCAATTCCATAAAACTACTGTAACTGTACGTTTCCGTCCTCCAGTCCACCCCCCCGTCCCTGTCATCTGTCCATTAGTGTGTAAAATATGCTACATGTTCTTTAAATTGTCTGTATGGAGGAACGTACCCTGCTCATCTGTGCACGTGTTCCAAACTCTCAAATATTCAACACCGTTGGGACACATGGAGAAGGACAGATCCCACAGAGGGAATCAACAAACCACAAACAAATGGAGCAGACCGACCATCTCCTCCTCCACATATTCCATCCATTTATTCATCTGACCAACAATACACGCATCATGTGCTGCTGAAAAATTTACCAGCACTAAAGGAAACTGCGTATCAAAACAGACACGTAAGTAGAAACAAAAAAAAAAGTAGACATGATTGGGAAGGAAGGGAAGAGTGATGGATGGAGTGAAAGATGGGAGGAAACACTGAGGACAGAAGCTGCAGTGTATCGCCCCCTGGAGGCTTAAAGGGAAGCTGGAGATCAAGAAATCTGTCAGTGAAAGGCAGAGTCGATACAGTCAGAAGTCAGGAAAAAAAAAACTAAACAAAAATAAAATTTAAAAAATGCTTCTACTGAAGGGGAAAAAAATGACGGATTAAGAACATGTTTATGAAAATGTTCCTCTTTAAACACAGGGTTGACGAAAGTAATTAGGTAATGGAGAAAAAATACAGTTTACAACCAGCGCTTAATGAAAAGAAAGGAAAGAATGAGGGACAGAAATGAAACAGAGAGAATATGAAAAGTAGCGTATGAAGTCTGGGAGTAAAGTCAGGGAGAGAGACAGATCCAGAAGGACCTCACTGATCAGGGCCACAGCATTTCTTATTTACACACACACACACACATACACACTCACTGACACACACCAAAACATCTCTTATTTACCAGCTTACGTCTGCACTATTTATGGGGCACTGGGGAGAGGCACAGAAGAGAGGAAGAGAGGAGAGGGGCTTAAATATGCATAGGGGCTGGTTCTTCTGGGACGGGCGAGGGTGAGGGAGGGTGGGGGGGGGGGGGGGGGTGGTGGAGGGAGAAAGGCACAGAGCTGGAGGAGGGAGTGGGATAGGAAGACATGCAGAGAGAGAACTGTAACAGATGAAAAAGATGGTGATGGTGATTGAGAGCAAAGTAATGAAGTTTGTCCACAGATGTAGAGATGGGGGAGGGGAGGGGAGGGGAGGGGAGGGGAGGGGAGGGGAGGGGAGGGGGATGATGCGACGTGTCCGAGCTGCAGTGACCCATGGGTGTGTGTAAGAGGGAGACACAATGAGCACACTGGAAAAATGTGGCTCTAAAAACAAGTAAATACATTAAAACAAGACATTGTTGCTTGAATTAAGCAAAAAAAAAATCTTAAAAATGACTAAAATAAGAATCTGCCAATGGAACCAGTGAAAAGGATGTTGGTCAGATTTCTTGAATCAGATTTTCCAGATCTATTGTCTATAAATCAATTCTTATATCTCATTGAAAAGTTCATCTTCAGGTGATGCGCTCTGATTTTAAGGGTGATGAGATATTTGGACTAGAAATGAGAAAACTACATTTGTTCAGATTTGATTTTTTTTTTTTTTTTTACAGTGTGAGTCCAACACCCTCTGGGTCTGAAAGAGGCCAAAGCCTTTTCATTCTGGCCAACCAGCCTTCTTCATCCATCCGCACCTCATTAAAACACACACACACAAATTAGCCCATTCCACTTTCTCTGGCAGATGCACGCAGGCTAACACATGCGCACGCTCACATGCACACTCCTGATAACAACTAGCGGTGGCATTAACCTCCGTGGTTGTAGCTCTCCATCTCCCCCAGTCAGCCTTTCTGTCTAGCCCACTTAGAGAGCCCTCCCATGGGGCTGTGGTGGAGCTGTGGCAGGTCAGGCTGGGGCTGAGAGTTTTCACATACTTACACACACACACACACACACACACACACACACACACACACACTTGGGCCTGAACCAAAAAGCAACAAGATGGATATAGCCACAGTGCAGCAGCCAAAGAGGAAGAAGTACAAAGAGCTGTGGGAGAAATAAGTTGAACTCAGCTCAACTTATGTGGAATGAAAACAAGTGAATTCTACTGATGTGACCTGAGCAAAATGATGTGTGAGAAGAGAAGAAAAGAATGGTGCAGCCCAGGTCACTTCAGTTAGACCAACTTTTAGCACAAAGGGAAAGTGTGTCAGAAACAGCGGAAAATTCTGTCGAACATTTTGAGAGATGTTCCTGCTATGCTGCGTGAAACATGTTCAATTATATTTTATCACAGTGGAAAGAGTGTATTTACACTTGAAATAAGACAAAAATCAACCAAAGAAGAACGTTTCTGTGAGATATAAGAACTAATCTGAAAATCTGATTTCAAGAAATCTTACCAGGATCATTTTCACTTTTTTCATTTGCTTAATTCAAGCAAAAAAAAGTGGAATTAATCAAATGAAACCAGTTCAGTTCTGCATAATTCAACCGGATGAACAATGACTTTTCAGGCTCCTGGTTCCATTTTCAGCACAGACACTTTTCCACTGAACCTCAAATTGTACAAATGTAAGTTATGCGTAAAATTTTTTACACAAAAATGCAATGGAAAGGCCTTTTAGGCAACTACATTGAGGTGGATTAAAAAAAAAAGAATGTTACAACAAAAGAAGAAGCGTTTTAACAGAAGCATGGTGCAGTATGTGTGGACACACCAGGAAACCACATCAATTTTAATTTAGTAGGAGGTGGAGGGGGAATATATAATAATAATAATAATAATAATGAATATATCTGTAAAACAAGAGGATATTTCAGTTTGTCTCCATCTTTATGGAATAATTTCTAATGTCATCTCACAATAACAAACAAATCATCAGAACTGTGACAAAATCACCTAAAGAGAAATGTCTCACAATCATATAATGAACTTACATTTACAGGCACCTGTGACTGGTGTTTTTTCAACCTTCCACTGGTGAAAATCCACTGGAATGTCATTCAAACCCATGATTTTCCACCCATAAACTTGTACTAAATCGATGTTCTTCCATTCCCAATGTCACATAGCACATCAAACAACAATGGCCCCCATGGATGATGCGTTTATGCAGATTCTTTATTAAAACAAGGTATTGCTCTAATGTTATTTATCTGTAAATGTTCAGCATCATCAGCAGCTGTTCTGGCATTAGCTAGTGTTCAGTCCAATGAGTGCAACAATAAATTAATATCAAATAAGGCAATTTTATTTATAGAACACATTTCAACATTTCAAAGTGCTTTACATAAAACATTAAAAGTTAATTAAGTTTCCAAATACAGCTACAACAACTGTAACATACAAGGCAGAATAGCTTCTCTTGTCTTATGCGCTGTTTTTCTTTCTCCGTTTCCCTCAAATAAGCAAAGACCAAACACCTCTGGGAAGAAATGACCAAATGACGGTTCACCATGCTGCTGTGTTTACATCTAGCTCCCATAATTCCTTGTGCTCCAGCAGTTTGGCAAAGTGGTGAGTCGGGGCTTGAAGTTGTGACTCAAAAACCTGCCAGGAATGCACCATTATTTATAGACAATAGATCTGGACATCTGGAAAAAGCTTATTTGAAGAAATCTGACCAAGATCATTTCTTTTGCTTGAATTAAACAAAAATAATAAGTAAATAAATAAATAAATCTGCCAATGGAACAAGTAAAAATGATCTATTGTCTATAAATCAGTTCTTATATCTGATTGAAAAGTTCCTCTGCAGGTGATTCTGACTTCTTTTAAGTGTGATGACATATTTGGTCTAGAAATGAGACAAATACACTTGGTCAGATTTAGATTTTTGCAGTGTGGGTTGTGAGATGGATTTTTGAGAGCTTAAGTCAATGTATTGATTCATTTAGTTTGAGCTTCATTTATTTATGGTGTTATTTATTACTCTGCTGTTCAGTTCAATAGTAACAGAGTTTCCTAAAGGCAACAAATAATGTATTTTCCAGCTTTTTCCCTGTTTATAATTGTTATTATTCCCTCAGTTTTAAAAAATGCACCATCAGTCTACCTCCAGGTGGAACTATTTATTATTTAAATTCATCACAAGCCCAGACAGTGGCATTTTAGAGCAGATTTATGCAACTGGTGTCATCAAACTATTTATTCCAAAGCAAGAGGAACTACATAATTTAAACCAGACCAAACATTTCCTTCCCTGTCGATTGTGTGACCTGGTCAGAGGACGAGAAGGAAGTCATCTGGGAGGAAGTGTGTACGGAAGATGGGTTGTTTGTGTGTGTGTGTGTGTGTGTGTGTGTGGAGGTGGGTACGATAGTGTGAGGTGTGAGAGTGTTGTCTGTGTGTGGACATTAACCGACAGGGTCCAGCAGTCACCCTGCTGTTAAATGGACTGGCCAGCCATATGCCCACCACTTCCAGCCCTACATCACTGCCACTTTGTGTGTGTGAGTGTGTGAGTGAGTGTGTGTGTGTGTGTGTGTTGTAACCTGCTTTCATTCAATCAAACAATCACCGCTAAGACTCTGATGTGGTATTTCTGTCCTAATCTGACCTTCTTTGTCTGCATCTGCATGAGAAGCATCATCATCATCATCATCATCATCATCATCATGGCTCTCAGATGCTACCATAATAGTGCCTTTTTTGCCTCTGGCGTCATGCATTTAAACGGCCACTTTTTGCGCAAAATTTTCAATAAACGACTCCAGCTGATGTCGTGACCAAGCCCAAGCCCACCTCACGGCACCATTGTCCAATCTGCCTCCTTTCTCAGAACTTCTGGGGAGAGCCCTGATCATATCAACTCCACTGGAAATGTAGAGTTTCTCATTTCTAGTCAAAATGGTGAATTGTAAATGGACTGCAGCGCCTTTCCTCCTTAATGCTGCTCAAAGCGTGTTACATTAGCCTCACATTCACCCATTCACACACACACACCAGTAGGTGCTGCTGCCATTCAAGGTTCTGTCAGTCTTACTGGGAGCTTAAGTTAGGGTTCAGTGTCTTACCCAAGGACACTTTGACGGGATGCAAACAATGACCCTTCAGTCATTGGAAGTATATATTAAGGTTTGTGTTCATTTTATGTATGTGAGCAGTGTCTTCCATGTTTGAGAGCCTTTTATAAAGTGCGTTAACTGCCCCATGGGGTGATTGTGTCTGCACTGACTTAAGTTTGTCTCCTGAAAAATTAGCTGAAAATCTCCGCAGCTAAGTTTTGTTAAAAAAAAAAAAAAAAAACCCAAAAAACAGTTTGAGACTTGGTAGAGTGGTTAACACTCGTGCCTCACAGAGAGAGGGTCCCTGGTTCAATTCCCACACCAGACCTTTCTGTGTGGAGTTTACATGTTCTCCTCGTGTCTGTGTGGGTTTTCTCCAGTTTCCTCCCACCATCCAAACACATGCACTGATAGGTTAACTGGTTAATCTAAATTGTCCATAGGTGTGAATGTGACAGTGATTGTTTGTCTATATATGTTCAGCCCTGAGATGAACTGGAGACTCATACAGGGTGTACCCCGCCTTCACCCATTGTTGCTGGATTAGGCCCCCAGTGACCCTAGTGAGGATAAAGTGGGTTCGGACAACAAGACGAGTTTTGAGAATTGTATAAACTTATCCAAACTGACAGATGACACTGCTTCAGTATCATCAGTATTAATCCAATATAAATCTCTACATGTCATTATTGTCCACAGACTTATGTATGTGTTTCTGAAACATTACAGAATGTGACAATGGCCGCAGTACTTTACAGACTCTTAAAAACAGCACCTGTTTGTGTTTCTTTTTCCTTTAGTTCTACATTATTAATATTTCCATCTGTGTACTGGAGTAGCTGGTGTAAAATACTTTCAGCGTTTTGCTAATAAGACATGTAGATCCATTCGTCATGGCTTTAAGGGTTGCACCTGTCACGGATACAAGTGTAAATTAATTATTGTTAAATTCTCCCCCTGGTACATTTTCCAGCTCAGATTAATTGCAGACTTTTATACCACCTTCCGCAACAACTTCATCGGATTTTACGACCACCTGTAAGGTGCACTGAAAAAAATTGCCCCTCTAAAAACAACTAAAAATCAAAACAGAACAAAATAACAATATATTTTTTGCTTGAATTAAACAACAACAACAAAAAATAATCTGCCAATGGAACAAGTAAAACTGATCTTGGTCAAAATCTTAAATCAGATTTTCTCTCTATAAATGGTTATATTTCACTGAAAAGTTCCATTTTAAATTATTCTGTCTGATTTTAAGTGTGATGAGAAATTTGGACTAGAAATGAGTGTAATAACGCACAAAAAATAATGATTCCATATTTTCCTCTCAGTTTGATGTAAAAAAAAAATTACATAATGCTTGTACATAAATAATGATAACTTAAAATTTTAGTTTTAGTGCAAAAATACAGTAACAATAAAAGGTGGATAAATTGAACAAATATGAATAACCTGAAATGTCTAAAGAAAATTAAGCACATTGTGAACCATTTTCTGTTTCTGTTACTAAGTGTTTAGTGTCTTTGTAAATCTGATCCATAATGTACATGGACAAAAGTTCCAAATGTTCAAATGTTCAGGCAGAATATTGTTAAAATTGCACTTATTATTCTTAAGGAATGTCTGTTTTTTCATACTATTAATCTCTTTTTTGTTTAGATAGATAGATAGATTGATTGATTGTCTGTCACAGGTACAATGAAATTCAAAGTGCTTTCCAGTTTTATAAAAACATAGACCTAAAATTACTAAAAATCTGTCATAAAAAATGTAAAATAAATAATAAATAAATAAATATATAGCCACACACACACACACACACACACACACACACACACACACACACACACACAGTCACCACAAAGAACATTCAACAACAACCGTGTTCACTCTTATTCAAAAGTCTTATCTTAAGTATGATGAGATTAGAAATGACAAAAACACACTTTGTCAGATTTGTAAGAGTGCAGGATACAACCTGCAGATTTAGTTGGATGTGAGAGAAAGGAGGAGGAAGAGAAGAGGACATGAGCACAGACCTGGCCACAGCTGGCTCAGGACCCACTCTTGGGTGACTTATATCCCATCCACACACACAAATGTGTCTGGACCATAATGACATGAAGTGTGCCAGAAGCCTACTCAGACCTCATGAGGAGAGATGGAAAGAGAGGAACAGAGGAGTGGAAAGTGAAGTGGGTGGAGGGAGAAGAGAGGGAGGAGCGGGAAAACCAGGGATTTTCTGAAATAGAAGAGGTGGTTAAAGGAGGATAACCGGACAAAAAAAAGACCCACACTGGAAACAAAATATAAGTCTAAGCAAATTGAATATGAATTAATTAATATTGATTATTAGAAAAAATTTAAATAATAAAAATACTTACTTTTATAAACTGTCCAAACAAAAAAGATGTGCATAATTTGAAAAAAAACTAAACAAAAAAAACAAATAAACTCAGATTTCTCAAGAAAAATACGTGTAATTTTAACAATATTCTGTCTGAATTTTTGTCCATGTACATTATGGATCAGATTTACAAAGACACTAAAGACTTATTAACAGAACCAGAAAATGGTTAAAATTTTCTTTCGACATTTCAGGTTGTTCGTATTTGTTCAATTTATCCACCTTTTATTGTTATTGTATTTTTGCGCCAAACCAAAAAAAATTTAAGTTATCATTATTTATGTACAAGCATTATGTAATATTTTTTTTTTACATCAAACTTTTTATTCACCTTTTATAGTTTGTAAATGTACATGTGTTCATGATTTAAAGTATATTTTTTGTGCTAAAATAAAAATGTTAAGTTGTCATTATTGATTATTTAAAAAAATAAAAATACATTATTTATAAAACATTAACAACAACAACCACACGATCTTGGTCAGATTTCTTAAATTAAATTTTCCCAGGTCTATTGTCTATAAATCAGTTATTATATCTCATTGAAAAGTTCCTCTTTAGGTGATTTTCTCTTATTTTAAGTGTGATGTGATATTTGGACTAGAAATGAGGAAAAATACACTTGGTTAGATATTGATTGTTTCCAATGGATGTGAGAAGGTTACATCGAGCTACTGGTGGAAGGTGAGGAAGGAGGGAGAAGATGTGATGAAGAGAGAAAAAGGCTCATGGGGAGGTCTGGTCAGGAGCCAGAGAACCAGCTTATCCTGGTTGGGTTTAGTGAGTCACCTTGGGAAGAGTCCAGGTACAGCATGGTGAGGGAGCAGATTCCCATTTACCGTATGTGAGGCAGGAAATGCACGGACAATCACGGCCGGGGCAAGGTCATGGGCGGAAGCGGCACAACGAGCTGACCTACCTGTAGTTCAGTCTGAAAGAAGAACTTCTGTGGACACTGGGAACAGTCGTAGATCTTGTCTTCTTGGCCGTGCACAGCGAAAATGTGCTGCTGGAGCTTGTTGGCCTGGACGAACACTGGAAGAGACAGAACAAACAGAACCGTGGATATGTGGTGATGCACGGGTCGATGTATAAACGAACAAATGGTTTTTTTTTTAACTAGTCTGCCTGGAAGTCAGACCACAAGAAATATATGTGAAAAGGATGCACCCGACCCACTTCTGGACCCGCATTTTTAAAAAGTAGTCAATGGTCTTTATGAACGTCACATGACCTTTGACCTTACTCACATACCTGCATTTATTTCTGGGTTAAAATCCAATGTCATTGCAAGTTAATGTGTGGAGAAAATATTTTTGTCCTGTTTCATCATTCAACAGTTATTAACGCACAGCATCTAAACCAGAGGTGGACAAACTCTAACACCCGAAGCCGGGAAACACTGGGAGCCGCTCATCATCTTTAAAAATCTCAGCCAATGTTTCCCAAAACGTACTTTTCTTGTTTGTATGTTTCCGGAGTTTCCACTCACCCAACTTTATTTTCTCTCCTCCATACCGTAGGATACTGACGACATACGTCACCTTTATGGAAATTCAGTTAATAAATCATATTTACCAGGTTATTTTAATGTTTATCACAAACAACCTGACCAACCGCAACCCCAATATCATTAAAAATATTTTTCAATGATCCACAACTGCTGGTGACCGTGGGCACCCGCTCACTTCGGGTCAGCCCACGCATCACTGGTGATAAACCATTCAGTCACTAAAACATACTTTGTAGCTACTGTGTTGTCTAGAATAAAACAGGGTCATTCCATGTCAAAACATCCAGAGAAACAGAAAATCCTCAAAAACTGTATATAGGTTCCTCTTATTGACTTATGAAATAATACCAAGTTTTAGACTCATATCCATAACAGTTTTGAAGTAAAGGCCTTCCAAAATATATTTTATTGATGTATTTTTTATTTTGACAAAATTGCATTTGTCCAACTCTCACTTTCACTGCTCCTCTATCATCTATTATTTGAGCTGCATGTTTGTTTTTTTGTTTCCCAGCCTAACTTTATCCCTAGAATCACAATCTCTCCTCAGCTCAGCTCTATCTCCCTCGGTGGGTCCACCAAGTGGCTCCAAAGTTGCCATAAAAACAAAAATCACTGGTGTGTTTGTTTATATTTCCAGCTCGTGGTGCGCCTCATACGACATGATGACACTTCCAGGAAACAGCACGCCTTCTTCTAAACGTACCGTACAGTACACGACCAGACCTGACCCATACCATACTGCATAGTGGAAACATGGCTTTATATGCAGCCCAAATGTAACCCTTCTGGGGCCCACATGGACATACTGGCTGGGTAGCAACTTAATTACCCCACCCCCAGAAGGGGAGATGGGTATTGTTTTTGAGTCGGTTTGTTTATAAGCAGCTTTAAGGCAAAAACTACTGTACTGAGTTTCATGATAAGGTGGTCCAGAATAGAGCCCATTACATTTTGGTGAATGTAGGTCAAAGGTCAGAGACACCAAATGTGTTTTCACAATGATAAGAGATGGGGCAAATCAGGTCAAATGTATTTGTTTTGTTGACTGTTTTTTTTTTGTCCTTTCATATTATTATAATGTAATTGTATTTTTGCCACTGTTATTATTATTATTATTATTATTATTCTTATTCTTATTATGATTATTGTTATTATCGTTCTGGTCCGGCCCAGTTCAGGTCACATTGGTCTGAATGTGGAACCTCAACTAAAGGCTCTGATATAAACACATACAAACAAAGCAAATGACAGAAACGAAGAAGAGCGACTACAAGACAGGAAGAAAAGAGAGAGAAAGAAAGACAGAAAACAGGAAGAGCTATCCTCAGCAGACCTTGTGATATTTATCAATAAATTATCTCTCCTTTTTTTAACTTCCGCTCCAGTGTTGTCTCGTACACTTTTTTCTTTCTTTCTCTCTCTCCCCTTTGTTTCAGTAAACTTTTGGTTTTCACTGTGAGTGTGTATGTGTTGAATTATTAAGCCTCCCCATAGGAGTGGTGCCCATCTTATTAATTCATAAGCCACCAAGGAATAGAGTTAAAGTTTAAAGCGTTGCTGTGTACCTGGGGGGGTGGGGTATGTGTGTGTGTGTGTGTGTGTGTGTGTGTGTGTGTGGGGGGGGGGGGGGGGGGGGGGGGGGGCAACACTAGATGAATTCAGCAACTGAGGGAAGAAAACAAAGTGATGGGGTGACAGTGGGAGAAAGTGAATGAGAGAGGGCGAAGGAGGAAGCTTCTGGGGATAGAGAGGCAGAAATGGAACAAGGGAGGAGAAGCCACGTCTGAGCACGCTCAGATAGGTGGGAATGAAACTGGCAGCGCTGCAGGCCTAATTTGGTCATCTAGCATTTGGATCCAGCTCTCCGGTGAGTTGCACAGGTAACAGGTAAGATTCTCAGCGTTGTACGTGCGCTACAGTTTTGTTGGTACTTCTTCAGCGGCGGCGCTGGCGTCCTGTTAAAGTCACTAAAACAATGAATGTCGTTAATGTGACTTTACAAAAGCATAAAACTCCAGAGCCATTAGAGCACATTGACTCAGTGCATCACAGTGGGGGGGAAGGTCCCACAGAGAGCCATATCAGAGCCAAAACAAGTGCTAAGGCTGGTGATGGAGCACATTTAGGTTCAGATCTGGACTCCAGCAGCTTTATTAACATCATCTAACATTTTGTTTTTGCAGGTTTTTTTTTTTTTTTTGCCAAAACAAGCTCACCATTCATTATCAACTACATATGAGCAGTTTGGTGTTCTAGAGGATCCACATCATTATTTTTTGTGGGTTTAATGGTTTCACCAAAGTCTGTCTAGCATGGGTAAACACTTGCAGCTAAATTTGGACAGAGGTGGGGGCTAACGAAGCACAAACACTCACTTAGGTGGTCTTTGGAGCAGAGGGGGAAGTAACCAAGTGTAAGTACTTCCTTACTGTACAGAAGTAGATTTGTTTTCAGCAGATTGTTTTCCAAGTCATACACACAAAGGTGAGTACCATCAGCAGTATTACTTACAGTAGTTATGGACTGCACTCCCATGTACAGTTTATACAACTGCCTTCAGGGATATATTAAAGAAAACATCACCCCCATCTCTTGTTTTTTTTTGGCAAATATCACCCTGTGTGTGTATATATATACACACACAGGTGTGGCCGTTGAATCCTCTGGAGGTGTCGTGGGCTCCATCAACGAAACACCCATGAAGGAGGATGCCCACCTGATGACCCCAATGATACCTCTTGCTCCTTTAGCCACCCAAAGCCAAAACACTGCTAGCTGCCACATAAGGATCGAGCCACCTAGTCCTGTATTGGTATGCGGCCAGGCGTAGGCGTCCACTGCACTCTGGATATATAACATCTTATCCTGTGTTTCCTAAATATATATATATATATATATATATATATATATATATATATATATATATATATATATATATATATATATATATATATATATATATATGTACACATGTCCAGTCATGTACATACATTTTCTTGTGGTATATCTGGTGTGTATTTCTGGTTTGTATATTGTTGTTGTGCTGCTGTTGGAACCTCAGTGTCCTGGAGGATCTGCTCAAGGATCAATAAAGTACAATCTAATCTAATCTAATGTAATCTAATCTAAAAGATCAAACATGACAACAGTAACATCTACTCTTACACTGAATATTTGGTCTCTTTCCATAAAATAATTAAGTTGATTTCTATCTTTATCCATTTGGTAAATGTGTCATTTTACTGCCTCTGAATATTTATTTAGTAAAATGCCAAAACACTAAACAAGGAAACGATCTGACAGAAGCTGAAGTTGAAATGAAACCTTTGGAAAATGTGGTGTTTGTTTTTCTTGGGGAAACAGATTGGATGCAGGTGAGTAGGCGTTGGTTTGTGGTTGTTCCTGTCCTTGAAGGTGAGCGGGTGTGCGGGTGTGTGTGTGTGTGTGTGTATACGCGTCTCTCACCTGTGAAGCAGACGGGACACTTGAAGGTACCTCCCATGCCTTCGAAGCTGTGCTCTATCAGGTGGCAAAGCAGCTTGGCAGGTGAATCAAACATCTGGTTACACAGCTTGCACTCGTGATTGATGCCCTCCTCTGCAAATAGGAGACAGACACGCATGTGTAGGCAGGTTTAGGCAACACCCAAACAGGAGCACATGACATCATTTTAGGAGATTTACACAACGCTCACACACAGATGTCTTATGCACGAACAGCGATTAGAAACTGTCAGACGCTGTCAGACATTGACAGTCAGTAATCCTGATTAAAAAAGAAAAGGAGTGGATGTAGATACAGAGATTTAAGTGAAGGGACGCATCCTTAAAAGGAATTATGTCGAAATATTACTGGTGAATTTAGTGCATTTACCAACTGATCTATTCTAGACAGACGTACTGTCAGTTGTAGCCACAGTTTAATATCATTCATACATTTAACACTGAACACATGACAGATATGGACAAAAGTATTGGTGTTTCTATTTTAACAGGGTCTGGGAAACAAAACAACAACAACAATAATAACTAGAAAAGAACTCAGAGTGTAAACCTCCAAGGCAGACCTCACCCCTTCGAATGAAGAGAGGTCCGCCAAGGAGGAATTACATTTGAGTCTGTCTGTCTGTCTGCCTGCCTGTTTATTTGTCTGTCTGTCTGTCTGCCTGCCTGTCTATTTGTCTGTCAGCAGGATTACACAAAAAGTACTGAATATTCTGATAATATTTCCAGGATGTTCGGAGTGTCACAGGGAACAAATGATTACATTTTTGGTGGCGATCTGGAAGACATCCTGGATCACTTTGAAACGTATTCTCCATTTACTGCAATGTTACATTTCAAAGTGATCCAGAATCCAGGATCTCTTTCAGATAACATTCAACATTTGTTTTCATTTCACAGAGAAAAAAAAAACACTTCAGTCGCGGCTCCAAATATTAGTGTTGTATTGGTGACTGAGTAAATAAAAATGGTCGGACACTCATTCACTCATTAATTTTTCCATAAACTACGTCAGGTGGTTCTGCTGGAATCCATTGTCTGAGGGAAAAGTCGCTCTTTAAGGTAAATGTCTGTTATATAATAGTAGTAAATGATATCTAAATATGTAAATGATCAAATGTGTGTTGTAGAACAGATGTGTGACAGAGCTGATCTTCCACTCATCTGCAGAACTGCTTGTTTTCTTTGCTCATCCTTCGCTCACACACACCAACCCCAGTGCCACGTCTGCCCCAACTGGTAATTGCCTGTCCTCCCCACCGGGGCTGTGGATGATTTACCCTTCCTGTACAGCCACCCCCCGTCCCCTCCCTCTGTCCTCGTTATCTGCACCCCCCCTCCCTCAGTCATCCATACCTCCGCCATCACCCGTTCGTCCCTCTCTCTCTCCTCACAGCCTCTCATGGTCCATCACTTACTGATTAATTTGTGTGGGCTCCTTTTCAAAACCCTCAGCTCTTCTTACTTCTCTGTTTTTTTCAGTCTACGAGGATCTTTTTTCCAGTTTTAATGACCAACTTTTTCCATAATATTGTCTCTGAATAACACCTCACATCATATCCATAAATGGGAAAACCCTCATTGATCCAGAGGCCTGCTGTAATCACACCATTCCTGTATTTATTCATTTTTAATAGCTGACCCCAGTCTACTACACAGAGGGAAAGAACTACATCTGACCAAGTGTATTTTTCTCATACTTAAAATAACTGAAAATGATCTAAAGAGGAACTTTTCAGTGAGATATAAGAAGTGATTTTAAGTGAAAGTCAATGGAAGTGGATGGAGACATTGGGTTTGTGTACATTATTATGGAAAATACAAAAAAAAAAATTGAAAATATTTAGAAAATCCTAAATAATATGCAAATTTAAGAAATACACTTACCAAAATTAAGTTAAAAAAATAAGTAACAAAGCAAATAAAATTAAATAAATCAACAAAGTAAGTGGGAACATGAACAAAATTAATGAAACTGAACAAAGCTGAAGAAAAAGTGATAAACCCATAGAGTTTATGTGGGATAATGTTCACTTAATAATAGATTTTACTGAAAAAAAAAAAATTCCTTCAGTTTTCTCTATTTGTGATATAACAATGTTTTAATTTACTCTGAGTTTTGGTGAGTTTTTACACGATCAGTGAATTAAATATCAGAACACTAAAAAAAAATATCTAAATGTGATCAAGTGCATTTTTTCCTCATTTCTAGTCCAAATATCTCATCACACTTAAAATCAGAAAGAATCACCTAAAGAGGAACTTTTCAGTCAGATATAAGAACTGATTTATGAATGAAAAAAAGGGAAAATGACTTATTAGGTGAAGAATCGATTCTATCATATATTAAGTGTAATGACATATTTGAACTAGAAATGAGACAAAAACACTTGGTAAGATTTAGATTTTTGCAGTGTGTTGCTGTATTTGTATTGTATAATATTTGCCAAAGTTCAAGAACTTGAATTTTCAGTTTCTAATAAATTTTCATGTAGAAAACATTTGATGTCAGATGTTCTGTATGTGGAACCTGATGATATTTCAATGGTAATATCTCTGACACTGGAAAAATGCTCCTGTAAGACAAGTATAAAAACATTATACAAGAGATTTTTGCTTGAATTTTGAATTAACAAAAAAAGAAGAAAGAAAATGTAAATGGTTTTTTTTTTTTTTTTTTTAAATTAGTTCTTCCATCTCAATGAAAAGTTCAGTGATTCTGACTTATGTTTAGTGTGATGGAGTAGAAATGAGAAACTTTCACTTGGTAAAATGTTTTATTTTTCCAGTATACAGTGTATGTTGACCACAGGGAAATTTTGGAAAAAGTACAATTCCATTTTACAAAAGCTAGTGTCTCCCAGTGCTCTGTGTGTGTGTGTGTGTGTGTGTGTGTGTGTGTGTGTGTGTGCATTTTCAGGAGGTGTGAGTGACATCACTGCACCCATGGTGAAAGGCCAGATGAAAGGTGGGCGTCATAAACACACACATACACACACACTCATGAATATGCACCCTGCGAAGACGAGGTTTCCTGCCTGTTGTCCTTATCACTATTGTACCATACAGGCCCCATGCCCCAGTCGCCCACACACACACACACACACCACATGGGGCTGTGCACACACACATACACAGTCCAGCAGTGTACAGCCTGGAGACATCAGATGGTGTCTTCTGTGGGCCAATCTGTGACCCCTTGTGGAGTTTCTCTCTCTCTCTCTCTCTCTCTCTCTCTCTCTCTCTCTCACACACACACACACACACACACACACACACACATACATACAAATATGCCAGACTTACAGATACACATAGACTTAATGGTGAACCCAGTCTGTGTTAGCTATCTCATGTACACTAACTGTGCAGAAGGTGCAGGGGGTCGCAGGGTTAATGTCTTCAATCATACATACATGACGCCCATACCAAACACACACACACACACACACACACAGATTACTATCAATCCTTGCCTCAAAGGCCAACACAAGGGTGCCCTAATCCCATTTCAGTATGTGTGTGTGTGTGTGTGTGTGTGTGTGTGTGTGTTGGGTGCCACATGGACTTATATGGATGAGGTGGTATTCTGCTCCAGGCCCCGGTGCCTGAACGTGGCCCATCCACACACAAACCTCAAAGCATTGTGGGTTTTGTGGTTGTGTATGGTGCTGGTGTGTCCGTGACACACTGGGACAGATAGAGGTTCATTATCATTTACCAGGAGATTGAAACAGCTGGAGGGAGTCACATGGAGAGAGAGAGGGAGGGGTCTGCAGTGCTACCTGATTTATTTTCACCTTCATTCTTTGGGGTTTTTTTGTATTGAAAAATAAATAAATAAACCAAACAGAGATTGCTAAAAGGTGCAAGATGTTTTCCTGGAGCATTTTTTTTTCACTATGTTGTTTAAAATCATCTTCACAGCCTGATTACAACTAATGTATGAAATGCTCAAACACAGAAATAAAGGAAAAATAGTCACCTGTGGAATGGACAGGACTGAAAAAACACCATCCAATCATTTTGAAATGACTGGAAAGTAATATATCAATTAAACTCAATTGCCATCGGCCCCTCCCCCCTCTGTTGTACCCTTAAATCAAAGCTAGTTATTATATTAGTGATAGTTGTGATGTATCAAAAGGTTAGTTTTTAATCGTTTTTGTAAGACCTCGTATGCCAGCTTTAATAAACAATGCATTTTTAAAAGGAATATGAAACGCAGGGAGTTGAAGTTCTGTTATGTCAGGATTATATTCAGGCCAATATGAACTCAAGTGGGTCAAACTGGGAAAATATTAACATAATTCCAGACTCCAACCTCCTGGGATGAACACAAGTAAATGTTTTGGGTTTTTTATATTAAATATTTTTGGGAATAGAGCATAATGCAACAGGTTTTTCTGGATTTTCTAATTATTATTATTATTATTATTTTATTATTATCTTTCTAAATAATGCCATGAAACTCTGACAAAAAAGCAATGCTGGATCTCAAGATGATAAAAATATGTCATTTCCAAACTGTGCTCAAAGATTTGTTTCTCTATTTTAGAGTGAAAAAAAGTTAAATTACAGTATTGAAATGTTTACATCTACAACTAACCTTTAAACATTTTTGAAAAACATGAACAACCTGAAAAAAGCAGTTCCATTTTAGCAATATTATACCTCAGTTTATCAGTGACATGTGTGTTACAACTTATAAATCATATTTATTTATATTGATAAGACAACAAAAGCACTCTGAGAGTCCATTTAATGTAACTTTTTTTTTATACTAAAACAAAGAGAAGTCTGGAGTTATCATATTTTAGAGGTTCTAATGATAGATCTTTACTTTTCTGACCCACTTGAACCTACATTCATTCAGGTTCATCACATTTTTGTGAAATAATAGTTTGTAAATTTGTGCATAACAGAAACTTTTGTGCAGTCGCTCCTAGAGTTAAATAAAACAAGGACACAATATATATATATATATATATATATATATATATATATATATATATATATATATATATATATGTGTGTGTGTGTGTGTGTGTGTGTGTGTGTGTATAAAAGTATATACAACAAATCTACCTCCTGGTTGTGAAACAACCCCCCCCCCCAGCTGCTAAAAAATTTTTCATTTGCACTAATTACTCTGTTTTTTGCACTATTCATTCTGTTTTACTCTGTTCCTTAGCTGTTTTTTTACTTATTTACTTAGTATGTGTGCTCCGGAAGCCAAGCAACGACGTCTCATTGCCAAAAATCCCACTGTTGTGTGTATTCTTGTGCAATGACAATAAAGGAAGTCTAAGTCTAATCGTATATAAAAACACTATGACAACTGTTTGAAAACCCAGGAGACAATCAACAGAATTAATCCAGTAAAAATAAAATACAATCCAAGTAGAAAACATTATCATGCAATTTAAATTTTTTTACAGTCAACTCAAGAGAACTTCTTTATAACTACAATGATTTGAACCTCTCTGATTTTTTATATCTTCAGTGTCATTTTTACATTTCATAAATTCCTCAGACGGACCAGACCGGACCCTTCTGTGGTCCTGTTTTGGCCCATGGACCGTATGTTTGACACCTCTGATGTAATATTTTGACTGAAACAAACATAAACAAAACCAGAATCAAGACATAAAGACACAGAAACGGCACAAAGAGAGACAGAGGGTGAATCAGACAGAAATACCTACACCTCAGTGATCTCAGTGTGTGTGTGTGTGTGTGTGTGTGTGTGTTTTGTGCAGACGCCATAAAGGTTTGGCCCTAATAAACACTAATAAACATCATCCAACTGTAACGTTATGTTCTAATCCAGAAATAAAGAAATAAACTGTGTTTTAGTAGTAAATGAATGATTTTCCATCAATTGTAATGAAATACAACAATAGTCACTTTTCCATTGGGTATATGTGCAAAACTTTACTGATATTTACGACATATGGAAGAAAAAACAGAAGAGCACAATGTAGGTTTTTCCATTAATGCTTCTGTTGAATGATCCTGGACGTGTTCTTACTTCTCGGTGACGGTGAGGTTAAAGGGTCTAGTTAAACTAATTCAAATGCTGCAAATAATTAATAAATAACTGCTGCTGTGACTGTGTGTGCACGTGGCTAAAAGAGAACTGACTGATCTGTGTCATTTTTCCTTCATCAAGTTAATATTGTCCCAGTCCTTTGTAGAATGTCAGTCTCAACAGTTTCCAACAGTTAAATCACAAATGCAATTATTTATTTATTTATTATCATGACATGACACGAGAAGTCATTCCATGAACATAGAGACAGATGTAAATATGTTGTTTTACAGATATATTCATTATTATTCTAATACATAATACATATTACTCCTCTATTCAAAGCAATAAAAGTTCATAATGTAATAATCAACTCATAACATAATAAAATCATTATACATATATAATGTAATAATGTAAAAACTTACATTATGAGCTCAGGTATACAGCAACTCATAATGTAATAAAACAATGGTTTATAATGTGAGAAAAGCTGCATTATCACAATTAAATTTTTTTTGTTTTACCTTTGCTGTAAGGTCAAAGGTCAACTATGGTTAATTAATGCTTTTGATGCAACTCTATAGTTTATTAAGGCATTGTTACATCATGAGTTGCTATATAGCTTAGCTCATAATGTAATAATTTATTACATTATTACATTATGAGTCGATTATTCCATTATGAACTCTGGTTAGCACTCGTGCATGTTCTCCTCGTGTCTGTGTGGGTTTTCTCCAGTTTCCTCCCACCATCCAAACACATGCACTGATAGGTTAACTGGTTAACTGGTTAAATTGCCCATAGGTGTGAATGTTAGAGTGATTGTTTGTCTATATATGTTCAGCCCTGAGTTGAACTGGCGTCTCATACAGGGTGTACCCCGCCTTCACCCATTGTAGCTGGATTAGACCCTCAGTGACCCCCGCGACCCTAGTGAGGATAAAGCGGGTTCACATGACAAGATGAGACTTTTATTACATTTATGTTATTACATTATGAGCTGTTATTTTGAGTTGCTACAAGTGTTAAAATGTCTCTTAATTGTTTTCCACTGTAACACCCTTTGTGTCAGCAGTAAAGCGATTGATGCAGACCCCAGACCCCTGTTACAAAACCAACACCTGTATTCCGTAGCTTTTATCTATATTGTGTTTGTGACCTGAACGCAACTGTCGGCTGCACGAAAACATCCAATTTCGTCATCTATCAATTACATACTTGGTGAAAAGTGTCCATAAAAGATAAAACTAGGAGTGGGAGAGAGAGAGCAATGGAAACTGACAGGGAGGGAGGGCGAGCAAGAACTGAAGGAAAAACAGTGAGGTGCAGAGAGATAATTGGGCTGTCCGGAACAAGGGCATGGAGGGAGAGAGAGAGAGAGAGAGAGAGAGAGAGAGAGAGAGGCCTCCGACGCCTCTTTGTGTGTGTGTGTGTCCCATGAAAGAGTTCTCTTTTCTGACAAATACATTGTTTTGATCAGTGTGTGTGTGTGCGCGGACGGCGGTCTCTGTGCACCGTCCTCCCTCCGAGACCCGGACCGTGTGTGTGTGTGTGTGTGACCCATAGTGAGATGACAGAGTCGGAGAGCGTCCCGCCGTTACGCTTTGTCTCACAGAGTGCATTTGATCCACCAGCACACACACACACACACACACACACACACACACACGTACACGCTCAGCTCTGGGAGGCCAATGCTGGGACGGAGAACACAGGGGAGGGAGGGAGAGAGGGATGAGAAGAAAGACACCGAGAGAAAAGTCAACCAGGGAGGAGGTGGGGGAGGGGAGGGGGAGGATGAGGAGGGTGGGGGAGAAGGTTAGGACTCTGAGTTGGTCTGCTACACAACAAAAAATAAACTTTTTGCAGCGTGTGAATGAAGATTAAAGCAGTTTATTAGTGTAACCTCTGCCAAGGAGGGAATGTGTGTGTGTGTGTGTGTGAAAAGCATAAAACTAAGCATGGACAGGATAGAACTGGACAGTGTAGAATAGAATAGAATAGAATAGAATAGAACAGAATAGAGTCCATTTTTATTGTCAGTGTTACAGGAACAGTGAAAGTCAGTTTAGCTACTCTGCTTTTGTTAAGCAGCAAACTTGAACTGAATGTAAAGTGCAAAAAAAAAAAAAAAAAGACTATAACAAAATTATACTGAAATATATACTGAAAAATATTAACTGGTGTATGAGTTTGTGTGTGAATGGGTGAATGTGAGTAATTGTAAAGCGCTTTGGGCACCCACTGGTGTATAAAATACGCTCTATAAGTACAGTTCATTTACCATTTGTATCATGTGTGAGATTTCAGCTATATTTTACCTGAATGATGCTAATAAATGTTTATAAATGTACTGTAACAATGATAATAATGTTCTATTCTCTTCTTTCTTCAGTACATATATTAGAACACATGCCTGGTTTGACACGGTCCCGTCCATATGATCCACTGAACATTAAACTGTGACTATCTGAAACTTTCCAGTCTGTTTAGTCAAAGACTAGCTCCAGCTGTGCCGACAACTCCCATAATGCACAGCTGGCGGAACTTGACTGGTTGCTATGCCAACTCTTGTGGTATCCAGGACACTGGTTAAGACATTTGTCCCTGATTTTTTTCCCCCCACTTTAAAAGACGTGACACTTAAAGCTTTAAGTAGGACTTGACCGATGTTTATTTAAAATCGTCAGGGATGGAGGTGAACAATCAATAATTCAATCATTCATTATCTGAACCCGTTTATCCTCACTAGGGTCGCGGGCGTTACTGGGGGCCTAATCCAGCTACAATGGGCGAAGGCGGGGTACACCCTGTATGAGACGCCAGTTCATCTCAGGGCTGAACATATATAGACAAACAATCACTCTCACATTCACACCTATGGCCAATTTTTTTTTTAGATTAACCAATTAACCTATCAGTGCATGTCTTTGGATGGTGGGAGGAAACTGGTGTGCCCGGCGAAAACCCACGCGGACACGGGGAGGACATGCAAACTCCACACAGAAAGGTCTGGTGTGGGATTCGAACCAGGGTCCGTCTTGCTGTGAGGCACGAGTGCTAACCACTGCACCACCCAACAATCAATAATATTTGTAAATAATATTAATTTGGTTTAGGAAAGGAAACCTTTGTGCAGAAGTGTGCGCAAACTTTGAAATAAAATGTGTTTGAAATGTCTTTTCAGCAAATGACTCATTAAGTAAAAGAGCTGCAGTTCTTACAAATTTAACTGAAATATATAAAACTAAATCAACCCAAAGGATTAAAAAAAATAATTATAGCAAAAATAAACACTACGAATACATGAGGGGCAAAACTATCCACTGATCTAAAATGTTTTAATACCTGTTTAGTCACTAATCATATCAATACATGTCAATAATTGGTGTAAAATATAGTTCTTCATCTGTTCAGGGTCATTAGATATGACTGTACTGAACATTCAGAGGATCTGTAGTTACCATGGAAACATGTCATTTTCTACAACATTGATTCAACAGTAAAAATAAATAAATAAATCATTGTGTTTTTGATTTAATGAGAAAAATTATGTTTCAACATTTAGTAAATATTAGTCAAGTTTTGTGCAGTCTGTGTCCGATGGAAAAGCAACGAGTGACAATAAAGTCAATTTCTATTCTATTCTATTCTATTCTATTTTATCCTATTCTATTCTATTCTGTTCTGTTCTATTCAGTTGTTTTGTGTTGTGTTGAGGTGTGCTCATAACATACAGTTGCGTTTTCTTCCAGAAATAGCTGGACACACACACGTGCGCACATGCACACCCACACAAATGTTTAATTGGTGGGCTGATGATGCATGTGTATAATGACTGATGAGCTTATTCACCACTGAGAGAAAGTATTACAGGAAAAGGGGAAAGCAGAGGAAGTGTGAGGGAAAACTGCAAACAATGTACATAACGACCATAATAACACACACACACTGCTCATGCTCAGTCTCATCCTCTCCTGTTACCGTCCTCATCTCTCTCTGCTGCTAATTGACCAGAGGAGAGGGACCAGGTGGCATCATCCCTGCAACACACACACACACAACCTGGCCTCATCACAGACCCCTGCAACATGCAGCACAACAGAAATGAGCTCCTTGGTTTGTGTTGTTTGCCTCCCCCCTATTACACACCTCACACACACAGCTGTTGTGTCGTCACCCCCCCCCCGTCTGCCTCCTCCATCCCCAAACTACATATGTGGAAGACCAGTGGAAGACGTGTGTGTGTGTGTGTGTGTGTGTGCTCCCTTGAGACGCAGAGGCCGCAAACCAAGCCAGGCGATTGATGGCGAGGACAGCGAGGGAGAGGAGGAAAAAGGGGAGAGGGAGGAGAGTGGGTAAAGGGGTGAAGGGATGGATGGACAGAGGGAGGGAGGGAGGGAGGGAGGGAGGGAGAGCCACAGAGGTGTTGGTGGAAAAGAAAGAGTGCAGCAATGAAGAGCGCAGTGGATGGAAGGAGGAGGAGTGCGCACCTCTCTGGGGGGCTCGCTCAAGGTGTGTTTCCATGGCAACCAGGGGTGTGTGGGGAGGGTGTGGGGTGGGCTGATGAGGGGGATGTGAGCTTGACCCATTGGTAGTGTGTGGGGGCTGGAGAATACACACACACACACACACACACACATACACAACCTGCTGCAGAGCTGGAGGGGTCCCAAGAGTGCCCCCACCTTTACTCACCCTCTCCCCCTCACACACATACAAAAAGAATGCTGCAGTGCTGAGGTCCCACGAGTACCCAACACCCACACACACACACACACACACACACACACACACACACACACACACACACACACACACACACACACACACACACACACACACACACACACACCCTCCCCACTCTCATCTTCCATTTTCCCTCCCTGTTTCTATCACTCTCAGTGTGAGGTAATTGTTAATATTTCCATCATTTGTTTATTCCTTACCTCACTGTGTGGATTTCTCATTCATACACACACACACACACTTATTGCTCTGATATTGGGATACTTTTTTTTGGGGGGGAGGGCATATTACAGGGTGAAGTGGTTATGGTCCTGAACTGAGCAACAACCTCAAACATTCACAACTCCAAAGACGCACAATAACAATACTGTTGACACCACTTAACTATTCTACCTCTGATATTATATTATAGTATGTGCAATTAATATATATATATATATATATATATATATATATATATATATATATATATATATATATATTTTGTTATTCTTATTTATCTCATCTTCACATAGTTTGATCCCTTCTGTATATATTTTTCACTCCTGTATATTCTGTGTAGTGTACATAGCATATAGTCTTTTTTTCTTATTCCTTATACCTGTGTTTGTGTATGTATATTATTCATTATCTATATGTTTCCTTCTCTTTGCTGTCCCTCTACTGCAGTATATCGCTGGCTACTGTGATGTGTGAATTTCCTCGGTGTGAGATCAGTAAGGTCTATCATCAAATCATACATATCATATCATCTCAAATCATGTTATCTTAAACACAACTGCTGACTAATGACAGACACATATATTGTTTGGCCAATTAAATGGAGTAGATATTTAGTTTTTTTTTCTTGTATGTGTATGTGTGGGCCCACAGCTGCTGTGTTCATGTCTAAACTCTGCTCTGTCCTATCAGATGTTTCCTGCTCACCGTGTTGGTGTTTACTGAATATGCCGTCGTCTTCCTGCCTCTTTGACAGCTGCCTAAGGCTCAGATACACCCTGTGTTTATGAAATCATGTTCAATGAGCTGCCGTTTATTCCTTCCTTCCCTCTCAGTTTTGTGGAATGTATTGACAAGCTCGTCGATATGTGTTATTTGACCGATGACCGAATGTCTCTGTGGGGACGAAAAACTGAAGTTTGAGCAACATGTATACAATTAATGGAAAAACAAACTTCACTTCTAACTGTATCACTTTGAAATCATCTAAGGTGTGTTTTTAGTCATCAATATGCGACACAAATAAAAGGTAATAAATATAAATATATAATAATATAATAAATATTACTAAAAATCCTTATTTTTTTCAGTGTGGACAGCAGTATCTGCAAAAACAGCGCAGTGCCGTGAGCTTTACTGTTAGTAAATCATGGAATCAGGGAAATAAGACCATGTCAGCCAATAATATCCCAGAAATATCAGCTGGCAGATATATTGGTACAACACTGAACATTCATACACCAGTGTGAGTGACAATGGGGGCAAGGGGTGAAGTGCCTTTGCCCAAGGACACAACAGACTGACCACGAAAGAGTGGGATTCAAACCACCAACCCTGCGGTTAATGGATGACCCTCTGTACCACCTGAACTATTGTCGCGCCCCAATTCTAGTCCCAAATCCCATGTCAAATCCTTTTTCATAATGAAAACACACCAAAGCAAGCCAATACTAGCGGAAATGTTATGATTCTGGGCGTTTTTCGTCTTGTTATTTGAGTTTTTTTGAGTTGTCTTCCTTTTTTCTTTTCTGTCATTGTTAGGGTCATGTTGGTCTGTGCACACGTTGTCTAGTTTTGCTTTCTGTCACCGCTGTTTCTCCCCGCTCTTGTAATCTGTGTGATTGCTGTCACCTGTTCCCTTCCCTTTATAAGTGCGGTGTGTGTGTGCGTCGCTAGTTTGCCTTTGTTTGCACCCACATGAGCGTTCTATACCTGTGTCTTGGCTTTTCCGTGTATGACTGTTTTCTGGAGTTTTGGTATTTGTCTGTTGTCTGTTTCTTGTCGGCTTTGGTATTGATTGTACCTTTTCTGATATCGGACCTGGAACTCGATTTAAACCCTGAGACTGCTTCGGCCCTGTTGGATCCTTTTGTTGGACTGGACCTCTGGTTTGAACCTCGTCTCTTTTCTGGTAACGTGTCTGGATTTTGTTTTGATTCTGTTTTGATCTCTGCCTGTTTTTTGCCTTGTCCCTCAGTTGCCGGTCTGATCCACCTACAGATCGACTGTACTTCAGTAGATCCACTGTCATTCACATTGTTATTAAATAAATGTGTTAATACTGAAGTACTGAGTCAGAGACTTGCATTTGGGTCCCTCTCTTCTGTCAGCCCTTCACAAGAAATGCAGCATTAGTGCATGAAACATAATTTATCATGAAAACTGAAGCAGATCTGGAGTGAAACGGCTCCTTCCTTTGAAACGCGAACAAATCCTCCCTTGACATGTGACTGGTGCAATGATGACATGACAGTGAGGCGCTGATCCCACTCCTCCCTCCTTCCACTCCTTACAAATTGGCTCCATTCTTCATTTGACATGATCCTTTAATAAATATTTCCAGTGGAAAGTGTCCCTCGCCATCGTCCACACACCAAACACAAACACTATTGGCAGACGACGACAGCATATGGCGATAACCAGTTTGTGTTTGTGTGTAGAATGACAGGAAGCACAAACGGAGCATATTCGTGGAGCGTACCAGTTCATGTGTGTCTTGGAAGGAGACATTGTGTCTGTGTGCGTTTGTGTGTGGATACAGCAGCTTGGATTTTCCCTATCAGATTACATAACAGTAGGAAGCTGGAGCGCCGTGTCCTGTGGAAGCCAAAAGCCTTCTCACTTACACACACACACTTACACACACATGCACACACCTCATACATCTTTATTGTGTCTCATTCTGTGTAAGGAGGTGGAATCACATTATGTATTTCATTGTAAATCCACAAAAACAGCTTTTAGCGTTGGGTGGGTAGAGTTCATGGGCTTCAGTGGTAACACACACTGTATTTATAATTTCAGATTTCATTTTATTCACCGTCTGTACCTCCACTGGAGTGTGTGTGTTTTTTTAATCTCACCTAACATTGTTTGGGTGAGATTATTGTAATCACCTTGTGTGTTTGTCTGTGTGTGTGTGCAGAGATATATCATGTTATAACTCAAGGAATACTTGAGATATCACCATGAAATTACTATACACACTTTATAGCTAATTTGCATCAGATGCAATGATCCATTTGAGTAAAGGTCAAAGATCATTACTGATTATAACTCAAGAACGGAGGGTCACAGAACTTTCAGGTTGGTACCAAACGATACAGAATGAAGATTTCTACAATTCTCATAATTGATGTCATCACCTACGACCATTAGTTTTTGAGATCTGTGGAGGTCAAAGGTGACATGTCGCTAAATTAACTTGTGTAACACTATGTGTGTGTGTGTGTGTGTGTGTGTGTCAAGTTTGGCTTCCACTTGCCCTCCACACTTCATTGTATGGACGGTCACTGGTTTATGAGCTCTTTTTTCTGGCTGACGGAACCAGTATTATTCAGCGTAATGAGGAATGCTCAGGGTAGATGTATTAACACAGTGCTCCACATGAATAAAACGTATTAATCAGAAATTCCATCTATAATTGGAGAAGAGTTATGTCAACATGTATAATATGGCAGAGTGATCATTTCGAAGTCACTTTGTTGGAGTTGATATTCCTGAATTACACATTTCAGTGACATTTGTGATACGTTAGACTAAAGCTAATTATGCTAACTCTTTTATAGCAGAGACCGGGCACCGTTGACTGACCCATGACAATATTCCTTTGTGTATGTTCAGAATAAACCAACAGAAAAGTTACCGCCGGTTACACATAGACATATCACGCTATAATTTAATCAATACTCGATATATTAACATAATATTACACGCAACGACGCATATATACATTTAACAAAATTATCAATATTGCAAAAAGGTCAAGGTCGCATTTAGCAGAAAGGTCAAAATCACATTATTGACTCTAATTCAAGAACGGGTTGTCATAGAAACTTGGGATCTTTTCCTTGCCACATCCTGCCTACTACAGAAGTATCCTCAGTTTACTTTTTTTTGTCAACTGCACAAAAAAGTTCACCAGCAGGAAGCGCTGGAGCTGAACATTTAAAAGTGCACACATTTTGCTGCTGACAAATGAAACGAACAAAGACACACAAAAAGAGGTTGTTCAGTGTCACCTGGAGAGCACTTGACCGCAACAACTGGCATCTGACGCGTACAGCTTGTAACATCATACGTAATGAGACTTTAATTAATATTCAAGCAGTCGAGGTGCACACATCATTGGTCTGGCCTTGGAATTATCGCTCAGGACTTTTACAGGAAAATGGGGAATTACCATTTCCTCCAATAAGCAAACGGAAAACCACACACACACACACACACACACAAATGCGCACACACCTCTTTTTAGCTCGTTAGCAGGGATGAGAGTAATGAATGCAGAGTATATTTGTGTTTAGAATCTTAATTGAAAGCTTGAAAGTGGCCAGGAGGGAATAAGCCTAATCACTGTGTGTGAATAAACCATCAACCACCACGCACACACGCACACACGCACACACGCACACACACACACACGCACACACACACACACAAGGACACACACATTCACTCGCCACTTCCAAGGATAACATTTACTGAACTGAAGAACCATCATCTGTACTGGTCCATTCATACCCCCCCTCTTGTCCTCTTCTGCCCTTTTTACCTTTACCTTCCTTTTCTCCTCCATTTTCCCTCCATTCTCCATCTGTTTACATATGTACAACACAAATACAGCCCCCTGGATGCACATCAGCGCTGTGTGTATGTGTGTTAATCTGTCTGCTCGCTTGTTCCAGCTATAGTCGATGACCATGCGGAGTTATAAAGGACGCTAATGGGGGGTCAGGGCATGGGCTAATTAATCCAAGGGATTCTGTCTTTGTTTATTAAAGGTGGTTTAGATTCACTGAGATTTACTACAGCATTTTAAAGCACATTTTGGAGCGTTTGAGTAAAATCTTTTGTTTCTAGAGGGAATCATTTCAGTGTAACACAAAACACTGGATTAGCCAACAGCAGAAGCTTCATTCATAAGAAGAAAAAACAAGTTCTGATCAGAAAATAGCAAAGATCAGACAAAATGTGTAATCATGGTGTTATAATGCATCCTTTATATTTGTTCTTTGTTTCATTCACTGAGTTTTATATTATTTAGTACAGTGTTTCCCAACCTTTTTGAGCATATAGCCCATATTTTACATTAGAAAAATCACAATATAACAATATAATATATATATATAACATGTGTTTACTGCTACAACAGTCATATAATGTGCAACACCAGATGACATATTTTGCCAACACTTCTTAGTAATATAAAACATGCTTTCGTGCTCTTTTTTTGTCATGTCGGGTGGTTCATCTAGTTGTAGCCTGCATGCTAAGGTGAGCAGTGGGATGTAAACCAAACCCACTGAAGGGGAGGGGCTGGTCAAAGTCACATTTAGGTGGATGATGTGGATCAAACCTGCTGACACACAGCAGTGCAATAGATGAGAACACACACATACACACTCTTCAAAAAAATAAAAATCACCCGCCCAACCAGGTTAGCTGTATCCAGGGCTAATCACCACGGCAACCGTAATCAAGGCTCTGATCTAGTTGTCAAGGTGATGGAGAGAGGGTCACCCCTGACTGTCTGCCTTTCTCTGAATGAGTAAATCATCCTGGTTTGAAAACAACCACTGCTTTTGGATTATTGTCTGTCATGATAGATATTAAAGTTCTCAGGTCAACATGTTTTGGGCATTTGTGTGTGTGTGTGTTTGTGTGTGTGTGTGTGCATGTGGACACTCACCAAGAAACACAGACAGGGAATGAGCAAAGATACGTTGTTGTTCATTAGCAATTCAATAATCGTTCCTTTTTGCCGCATTTAAAAGATGTGTGTGTTTATGTGTGTTTACCTACCTCTATCTAATCCTATCCTGCTGTTTACTGGTGTGTGTGTGTGTGTGTGTGTGTGTGTGTTTGCGTATGCATGTGTGTACAGTACGTCCACTTTGCCAGTGTGCATCTGTGTGTGTTTCTTTAATCTGTGCTCCCAGGGGGAGCCAGAGGGAGCTAGCAGGCTTATCCCTGCTGCATCTCTCAAATACCACTAAAAAGCCAATCTCCATTCCACAACAACATTAACACACACACACACACACACACATACATGCACTCACATACGTACACAAAAATGGGTGAGCAAGACCTCTGAGACATGTTTAATTTTCTTTGCATCAAAACTGCAAATCCCACCTTCCAAAACCTGCACACACGCTGTCGTATACAATCAATAATCATCTAAAACAGCTCAAATGGGTAAAATATTCATCTTTGTAATTCAGGCTTTAGCGATCTAATCTCCCAACTGCAGAGAGCTAAGACCCTGTTTGCCACACGTCTTTCCTCAAACTCTGCGACACTGAAGGTTAACGTACATGTGAGGAGTCGAGCAGCGGCTGGAATGTATAGCCTTCTCCTTTTTTCTTTAATTCTGCACGACTATAAAACACAACCTCTAAAACTGACAGAGGAAGAAGAAGGGAAGAAGGGATCAGGAAAGAGGAGAGGAGCGGAGCCAATAAGAGCTCACAGCAGGATGCTAATAATGCAGCTCCAGCTGTTCCAGTTAACCTGCAAACTGCCCATCTGGACCCAGAGAGAGACACAGAGATATATGAGACAGACCCAAAGACAGAGAGAGACAGACGGATGGTGTGTGGAGACAGACAGGACACAAGGATTTAAGCAAAGACATGATAATAATTGACAATTAGTGAACGAACAACAGTTTACAACAGAGCTGTCAAAGAGAAAGCTACAGCCAAATATGATCTGAAGTGAAATTATAACATAATACTGTATATAAAAATAAGGTTTTGAAAGGTTGAGGACTGCAGAGGGTACATAACGCTCAGGTAAATCTGGCATGTTTACTCAAAGTAAAACAGTAAGCAAAAACATAAACTGTAAACTTCTCAATGTTTGTGTGAAAAAAAGTAAAAGGTGATGAAAAATGTTAAAGAAATCAAGCTAATGATTAGTTTTCTCCATATTTAAAATCTGCTTTAAAGCTAATATACAGACGAAAAGGCTAATCTTGAATTTTTTCCAGATTTGACAGGTGATTTAGTGCTAATATATGGATGAAAAAGAAAACAAGCTAATCTTTCATTTTCTGCAGATTTACTCATTGTTTTTAACACTAATACACAGATGAAAAACTAAACATTTAATTTTCCTCACTTCATAGTGGTTTGAACACCAATGTACAGACAAAAAATGCTGAAAAAAAACCTAGCAAATCTTAATTTTCTGCACAACTGACATCTGTTTTTGCACTAACAACACAATAGTCAATCCCCTTCCTGTCAAATGCTCCCAATTACAGAAGCAGAGCTGTGATAGAGATGAGTGTGAGGGACTCTGGCCACATCCTCAGCTGTAGTGGGCTGGACAAGTGGACACACACACACACACACACAGTAGGAGTGACCTTGGTCCAGCCTGTCTGTCCTCGCCCCCTGCCCTGGCCGGCTACGTCCCCCACCGAGATACCCTGCCTGTCTCTCTCTCTCTCACACACACAAACACACGCCACAGTGCCACGCCAGGCCGTGCCGTGCCAAACTGAACCACGCTGTGGTCATAGAAACAATACAACAAACACACACAAAAAAAGACTTGAATAGCAGGGTACAGAGGAGAAAGAATAGAATAGAATAGTGAGCGAGGCTGGGTTTTTATTTAATTTTTTTTATTGATTCCAAAACTTGCACACTTCCAAAACATTCAACTTCAACACAAAAGACACACAGCCAGCCAACTCTAACCCTCCCTAAAGCACAAGTGTATCGCCCACACACACACACACACACACACACACAGAGTGGTAGCATGCTAATGAAGACAGTAAATCACCACTAGGTCATGTGTGGAAAAGCCTGCCAGATACCTGCAACCATGGCTAGAGACCTCCCTCAGCCTCACACTGAGCATGAGTAAGTGTGTGTGGGTGTGTGGGTGGGTGAGCGAGAGAGTGAGAGTGAGAGTGAGAGAGAGAGAGAGAGAGAAGAGAAAGAAGAGAGAGATGGAAGATGCCTGTTGGCTGTAAACACGGCCGCTATGAGAAAACAGAGCGGCAACGAAGAGGCACAAAATGGCCAAACATACAGTATCTATCAGCTGTGGAAGACTGTCCATATTTCACAGTCCATGTGATTTTATACAAACACCAGATACTGTACGAACCGAACAGGAAGACGACGAGATCGAGGGAGGGAGGGAGGGAGGGAGGGAGGGAGGGTCACAGGGGGGCGGAGACTGTCCCAGGGAGGAAAAATTAAATATTTAGTCCCGACTCTTCCACTGTGTCCCGTGGGTCAGAATGTCATAAAAATATGATTTAAAATTTTAACCCAGGTCAGTGCAGAGAGATGGTGTCATTTTTTTACTCAGATGAAATGTGTCTTTTAATTAAACTTTATAGTTGTGGAAATAGTGTGCAATAACGTATGACTCCACCCACCAAAAGGGGAGGGGCTGGTATTGTTTTTGTTTTATTTTGGTGTGTTTGTCAGCAACGTGAAAACTACTGGGCCAATTTACGTGTAATTTTCAGGAAAGGTCCAGAATAAATCCCATTACATTTTGGCGGATGTGAAACAAAGGTCAAAGGTCACCAACAAATTTGTTTTTGCAATGATCAGAGATAGGGAAAATCAGGAATTTATCTATTTTATTTTTGGGATTTTTTTGGTGTGTAGTTGTGAATTTGTCTAAGATGTTTTGTTTTCATTTGTCACTTTGTCTCATTGGTTATTTTATTTTATTGTATATTTATTCTGTTTCCTTCAAGGATGTCTTTGTATGTATTTATTCTTTTTTTACTTTTTCGATGTGTCAAAATAGAACTGAACAGAATGTGGCTTGTCATTCCTGTATACTATACTTTTACATATGTTTCTTTTTTCTCTCACTGTTGATGTGCATTGACATCAGAACCTTGAAGGACAAATTTGAAGACTCTAGGTCAAAGGTCAAGGTCAAGATGTGTACCTCATCAAACTACTTTCACCAGTTGTTCGGCAGTGACAAAGTGCATTGATCACTATTGAAAAGGAGGAAACCTGAAAACTACTTTCGCTTTGACCAAAACTGGACCAGAACTGGGCTCACAGGACAGTGTCGGGGGTAAGTCACTGTGGGTGCACCAGAGTAAAGACGGTGATGACGTACAAATTCATGTGAAAAATAGTGAACTATCCCTTTAAAATACAGTACAAAACACATACCCACATACCCCAACCTCACCTGTCTACACCCTCACCCCCCCACGTATATTCTTGGATTTGATCAAAAACTAATTCCTGGCTTTTCACTTTACAACTGTATGGGTTTCTGATTAGTTTAATGGATAAGGGGAAAATAGTTCCACTCCAGGGTAAATGAGCATTGCCTTATCTTAGTTCTAACCCTCAGGAAGAACAGTTAAACTAGAAGATTTAAGATTTTACATGGCTGTAACTCCAAACAGAGTGTGAATAAGTAACTAGTTACTAATGTTGAGATTATTGAGAGGGAGACACACAATAAGAGTTGAACAGTTTGTGAGGGGTGTAAGGTTTGTTTGGCCTGGAACCACTTGTTTGATTCTCAGCAACATTATGCAAAAACTACTGGACCACTTTCCATGATATTTTCAGGAAAGTTTCGAGGTGGTCCAGAATAGATCCCATTAGTTATAGTTGTTACTTCAGCCATCCAGGTGTGACAGTCAAACTTATTTCCTGGATTTCAGACTTGTTCTGCTGCTGCGTGTGTGTGTGTGTGTGTGTGTGTTGTTATCCTGATGTGAGAACAGCTAATCAAGGTTACATTTTCGTGACCCCCCCCCCCCTACACACACACACACACACACACACACACACACACACACACTACCCCACTTCCAGCTGGGTGGACCAGGTACTGATAGAGCTCACAAGGAGTACAATCACTTCTGAATCACCAGCACTTGTGAGTTCATACTTAAAAAGAAGCTGCCAGTTTACCTTAAAATCAGCTGATGATGTCAAATAACCTCACTCTGTCTTATTTACCCTCACACTGACGCTAAGCAAAGTACGAGGAGACTGCGACAAACAAGACTGAAACTATGAACAAAGGCTTTATGTTTTCTGTGATGGATGATCCAGCTCAGGTGTTTATTTATTTATTTATTTATTTATTAACTTAGATGAATTTGCTGATGTTATTTCATCTTATTTATGCCAGACAAAACCTAGACAATGAGATACTGCGTGGATATTTTTCCACCACTAGAGGAAAACTGTAGCTGTCTGGAACAACACTACATATCACTCGCTCCCATTCACAGTGAGACGGTAAAAAAATCACACACTGATTTAATTCATGAAACACTTTTAAAACCACCACAGTGGACCAAAGTGCTGTACAGAACAACGATTAAGCACGGCTAGGCTAGCATGATGTTGATTTTTCCATTTAATCTCAATTGCAATGATATGTTTATTTATTATTGCGAGACGAAGCAAGAAATCCTTCTATAAACATGGTGACAAACAGAGATATATTCATTATTATTATTATATATTACCTTTCTATTTGTGACTAATTGAAAAATGATGTAGTTTCCTGGTGTGTCCACACATACACATACGTTTCTTTTAAAATGCTTCATTCATTTTTATAATTCTCATGCCTGTAGTTGTTTAAAGTTACATTTGAACAATTTGAAGGTAAATGGAAAATGAGGTTGGAGAAAATACCTGTGATTAAGAGAATGTTGTGGACTTGTATAAAATATGAATGAGTCTGATGCTCATCATCATCATCAGGAAATAGATGTAGATGATGTAAAGACATGAAAGAAAAACAATTCTATGCTATAAAATGAATGACGGTGATGTGATTTTTCCACATTTCGCATTCAGGCGGTAAAATAATAGTTTGTTTTCCAAGTCTACGCTCGCGCACAGGCACACAAAAACAAGTGTGCAAACACACGCCTCACTTCTGTCAGCCTCAAATACAAACAAATAAATAAATGAACATAAAGTTATTAATTATTCTGAGGCAGGAATCAAATATACATGTATCTAGAGATTTATGTTTGTGTGCGTGTGTATGTGTGTAGACTTAGAAAGAGAATCCCAAAAGATAGATAGATAGATAGATAGATAGATAGATAGATAGATAGATAGATAGATAGATAGATAGATAGATAGATAGATAGATAGATAGATAGATAGATAGATAGATAGATAGATAGATAGATAGATAGATAGATAGATAGATAGATAGATAGATAGATAGATAGATAGATAGATAGATAGATAGATAGATAGATAGATCGATAATTAAGATAAATTATGAACCCTATCGACTTAAACTGTATTCAACACATTGTATGTTTGTTCTACTACACGTTTAATAGCTTGCAAATCCTTTATTCATGGTTCATTGTAAAATGTTAAATTAACTCCCTGTATCTTAAGCTTCTTTTCTGGGAAAATAAATAATATATATATGAACACTCAGAGGCTTTTAACTGAATTAATGAAGCTGCTCTTTAACATAGATGGAAAAAAATAGAACGACTAAATATAAAACACATCGACTCATGACCCTTATGGCAAAACAAGACTAGAATAACACCTCTATTATTCTTTTGTGGTTGATAGATGGGGAACAAAGACAGACAGACAGACAGACAGATAGATAATTAAAATAATTACAGCACATATAAATAAATATGTCATTTCACATTAATGACACATCCACTACTTAAAGTTATAGTTATATTATTAAAGTTATATTTGGTTATTCTGAGGGTCAATGGAAAAGAGAGTACTGTCTGAACACTGAAATAACTCATGGTTAATAGATGTGTGAACTTATTTCTCAGCAGGTGAACATTGAGGATCAGCAGGTACGAGTCAGTTTAAGGATAAAATATTCAGGGCGTTGCTAAAAACCAGGCTCCGCCTACGGACAAAAACGCTTTGTATCATGGAAGTGACATGAAAAAATTCCACGGCAGATTTTAGATTAACTACTTCAATTAAAAACAAATGTCCACAGAATCAACCACAGTGTTTGTACTTCCACGTAAAAGAAATCAAGTGGGTGTTTTCAAAAACTAAATTTAGAAAAGTTGGAAAAATCATTTTAGTTTTATTTTTATTAATTGAAATGTAGGCGTTAAGAGGTCAGAACAGCCACCTTCCAATCGAAAGTAACAAATAAAGGCTTATTTTTCATGCATTTAGTTTTGTATTATATCAGTTAATATATAATATATAATATGATATGTGTGCACATGTAAAGCCTGAACACCAAATAGTTTTTTAAAATGTGTTTTTCATCGTTACATTACAATTTAAACCAATTCATTACAATGTTCCATGTGCTTTTGACTGCATTATTTAAGCTACTCTCTAATAAATACAGAACGCATTAAGTCATTATCAAACTGTCATTGTCTGCGACTAATAGACGTGGAAAGAAATGAAGAAGTGATTTAATATGAGCTCAGTGATTAAACATTCCTCCTGACGTACGCACTCAGACACACATCCACGCACATGCAATAGCCAAGCGTTGGGCTAAAGCATCCTCCAGTCGACTTAAAGAGTTCACATGCAGAGCACAGGCGCTGCTGGGAATGCCAGTTTAGCCCTCCTCTCACACACACACACTCGTCTAACAAACACCCAACGCACCAGAAACACACATGTGTGTTTAGCAGATCCACAAAAAGCCTCCGACAGTCGCACACATTGGAAACACGGCCATTCTGTGTCTCTGTCAAGGCTTCAGGTTATATCATTAATTACATCTGACACGGCTTCTCGTGCGTGTGCGAGTATCTTACTATACATCCCTGGGGGCTGGAGTAGGGAAAGTGAGGTTCAAAGACCCCCTGCCGGAATGCTAAATCAATATTAATACATGCTTACACACTGGCACGCGTACGTACACACACACAGACGTGTCAGTGCGGTGGTTGGAAGGCATTGTTTCATCGTCTCTGTGGTGCTGTCCTTCCTCTCCATCACCCTCCTGCTTCTTTTCTCCTCCTCAGCTACACTTCATCTTTCTGCTGCCTGTCTCACTCTCTCTTGTCTTTTCTTGTCTTATCACCTCAGATAAGCACACACACAACATACTGCTTAAAGCTTGCTCTTAAAGTCCCATAAGTTCTGCACTGTACTTTTTCTTTTATTGTCTAGATAACCATAGAAAGGAGAAAAAATAAATAAATAAATAAAAAAGAAGATTCCATTATTGTAATGATGAAATATTTTTATCAGCTTCACTGCAAAAATCTAAATCTGACCAAGTGCATTTTTCTCATTTCTAGTCCAAATATCTCATCACACTTAACCATTTGATGCTTGAATTTTGAAAACCTTAGTCAAGATTTTTTTCTACAAGTGTTTTTATTCCTCTTTAGGCCTGAAAAAAGCTATGTATTTTTAATGAACCTATTTATTTTATAAAATTACAAAATGTCCACTCAGCTGGAAAATGTGCGTTTAAGCTTTGAAGCAAAGAAATGTGTATTTAAAACACAATATCAGAACACCATGAATTAAAACAGTTTGGTGATACTTTATAATGTATTAACCATTTATTACCTATTTGTTAATGTTTGTTCATACACAATTTATCATAAACATAGACGCTTATTTTCTATGAACAAACCATTTGTAGCCATGTGAACAAATGCTTTATGATAAATTGCGTATAAGCAGTACATTAATAAACATTAACAAATACAACATGAACAAACTACTTACACATGTTTAATACATAGTGGATTGTATTAAACATTTTGGTAACACTTTATAATACCTACACACAATTGACTATGTATTAACCATTTATTTCCCATTTATAAATGGGTTATTCATTATGTATTAACCATTTGTTACCTATTTGTTAATGTCTTGTAAAGGTTCATACTAGTGTCTTCCAAAGATAAATATAAAATTACATTATTTTTAACCAACAGGTGCAGTGTTTGTATACCAAACCAAGAAACAGTTGTAAACACTGCACCTGTTTGTTAAAAATAATAACACTAGTATGAACCTTTACAAGACATTAACAAATAGGTAACAAATGGTTAATACATAATGAATAACAATGTGTTAATATTTTAATAATGTGTATCTGTATTAAGCCTTTTAGCACCATAATAATAGATACATAAATATATATTTTGTCTATTTTTGTCAATACTTTTTGTGTGTAAATAATTTACAACATTTTTCCAGAAGAAAAACTTTCAAGTATTGCCCATTCTTATGTAATTAAATACCTAAAACAGAAAATTAATAAAATAGAATTTCATCTTCTTCAACTTTCCTTTTTGTAAATTCTTTTAAAGTGCAAATTGAATATTTTTGAGATTGCAAAAATCTAATTCAAATGATTTTACAACTCAGACAGCTTTTTGAGTCCATGTTACAGGTTGAAATATTTTTCAATAGCCAGGCATTTATTTAGCAGTGGTACTTTGTGAAAAACATCCTGTCCACCTGAAGACACACACCCACTGGACACACATCACACATTCAAGGTGTGCTTTTGTGGCACACAGTGTACTTATTCCTTCCTTTTTTCTACCTTTTTTTACTTGTAATTTCCTTCCTCTGCTCACATGGCATTCAGTCATTATACTGTTATGCAGGTAATAGCATCAAAAAGCTTCATTTTACAGCTTTCAGGGGCAGTTTGAAGGATTAAAATGGCACAACGGGTTGTAAAAGGTATAATAATAATAAAAATAGCAATACATTCTGATGAAATATGCCCTGTACAGTTGCTCTAACCTTTGGGTTTGCATCATTATGACCAGGAAGTGTCATGTTTAAACATCTGTGTGCCCCCCCCACCCCCGACCCTTTTGTTCATTCAACAGTGTGTTGGTGTTTGCAATTATGAGCTGATGTGAAGCGTTTATATCAACACTTGTTTGCATTAACTGGAGCGCACGCATACAGATACACATACGCAAGTGCAAATAATGGACCATTTAGGAAATGACACAACAGCTGGAGTCCGAGACACTGCCCCAACCCCAGCCCCAGCCCCAGCCACACATATGCAGCTTTTACTAATTGCCTCTCCACCCAACCATGCTTGACCAAACATTGTGTCATGGCTGACTTCATAACAGGGGCTACATTGTGCGTATGTGTGGGTTTTTTTTTTGTGAGTGTGTTTTTCGCAGATTCTCTTTGTCCTGCGTCAGTTGTGATAGTCATCAGCATCAAAATAACATCTGTCAACTTCGGTACAAATACACCTGACAGACACAGCTGATGTCTGGACACACACACACACACACAATAAAAACACACACTCCACCCATTTAACCAAAAAATAACAGAAAAAAAAGCTGCGATTTAGTTCCAGAGTGTCTATGTGTGTGTCTATGCGAGTCTCGACGGAGCACATCTGGGTGTAAAGTGCTCTCTTTGCTCCAGATGTGAGTTTCTAACCACCGCGGGCCACATCACACCTGGACACCGCAGGGACACACACACAAAAACATAAAAACAAATGATCTATGTCACCAAAAAACAACCAAAATCAGACATCGACAGATTTTTGACAACAAAGATAGTGAAATGAGCGTCGAATGGAACAGACGCTTCGTACAAAACAGAAGCAAGATACATGCTTTGTTTTTTTTTTTAACGGCTGGAAGGTTTTGTGAATTATGTGACAGGGAAAAGTATAGTTCAGGGGTCATATCCAATTCAAAGTGAGCTAAACTGAGCCAGACCAGTAAAATAATCACATAATAACTCAGAAATGACGTCAACTCTGAACTAAAAAAAAGTGAAAATCTAAAAAACTATCCTTTCAAAAACCTGCATAACATGAAGAATCACAAAAACCTGGAATTACTTCAAACAAATAAGTGCAATTTTATCAATATTATGCCTTCGTGTATTATATAACATGTGCATTTCAACCTATAGGTCACAGTGGATCTACAAATACACAAACGTTTAGGCCGAATATTGTTAGAATTTTACTATTTTTTCTCTATTCTATTCTTACTTTTACCTATAGTATATTCTTTGCACAACTGCTGACGTTACTTCCATTTCACTGCCAATGTATATGTACAAATAGACATGTGACAAATAAAACTTGAAACTTATATATTCATTCCCACGGGCCAGATTTGGACCCTTTGGTGGCCGGTTTTGGCCCGTGTGCCACATGTTTGACTCCCGTGGACAATGTAATACCTGTTTGTCTGCTTAGAAAATTGCTCCCAAGATCTACACTAACTTGTTGCTCTTATATACTTTCCCACTTCCTTTATTCTTGACACACACGAGCACACAATGAGAAATGAGAAGGAGGGGGGGGGGCGCACTACCTGCATGGCCCCAGGAAACAAGAGATGAGGACCCTCCTAATGACTTAATTGAGCTAATTAACAATGATAAGATGTCCAATCAGCACGCCGGCTTCCGGAAGGCTCTTGTTAGGAGCTAATTAAAGAACCAATCACAGCAGGAGAAATGATGGCGCTGCGTCACAGTAACAGGGCGACGGATTAAACGCTGTACAGTAGCTGATTGAAGGGGAGAATGTACAGAACAATGACAAACAGGAAGCAATTATCGTAGAGTGAAATAAAATACATGTTGGTTGTAGTTAGTTGTATTAAATATGCACACTGTGAAAAATTAGCGTCTAAAAAAACAAGAAAAAAAAAGGAAATGTAAAAGGAAAATGGTGCGAAAAAATAATTGTTTTAAAAACACAACAGTGTATTCACCTTAAAAACAAGTGTGTGAAATGTTTTTCCATTGTCACACACTACAAAAACTAAACCATACCAAGTGTATTTGTCTCATTTCTCATCCAAATGTCTCATCACAGTTAAAATAAGACAGAATCACCTCAAGAGGAACTTTGAAGTGAGATATAAAAACTGATTTATAGACAATAAGATCTGAAAATCTGATGTAAAGAAATGTTACCAGGATTTTTCATGTCTTTCATTTAATTCAAGCAAAAAAAATGTAATTAACCAAATGAAACAAGTTCGGTTGAGCATAATTCAACCCGATGAACAATGACTTTTCAGTCTCCTGGTTCCATTTTCACCACAGACACTTTTCCATTAAACCTTAAATGTAAGTTATGCGTAAACATTTACCTAATGGAAAAAAAAAAACTTCAAATTTTGCAATGGCAAGAAAGGTTTTTTTGAGCATAGCACAAATATATGACACAAAACTGCGATAGAAAGACCTTTTTTCGCAACTACACTTACGTGTCTTAAAAAAATGGGTGTTGATGGATGTTATAGCAAGAGAAAAAAAATAGTTTTATGGTATGTGTGGACATATCAGGAAACCACATCATGTTTAATTCAGTCGGAGAATATATAATAATAATAATAATAATAATAGTAATAATAGTAATAGTAATAATAATAATAATAATGATAATGAATATTTGTCTCCATGTTCTTCATCTCATAATAATAAAATATGATTTATTGTAAAAACCGACATCACATGTTTTTTCCACATTTAGTAAATATCAGTAAAGTTTTGCACATATATCCAATGGAAAAGCGACTACTTCCAGTCCTGCTCTAACTACTGCCACTATTTTCCTCCATCATTACCTCTATCGTCACAGCGTTCACTCCTGTCCTCTCTGTACCTATCGTCTCCTCCCTCCCTCGTTCCCTCCACATCTCTGTCTTCCAGGGGTAGTGTTCATGCGGCGTGGAGTCCTCTCTCCCTCGCTCTGTCTCTCTCTCAATCTGGGCTCCATGCTGCGCCGGTTTAATTGCAACAGCACCCTCGTGTGCCAGTTGGACACTGTGTGTGTGTGTGTGTGTGTGTGTGTGTGTGTAGTACACATGTGTGCAAAGGGGAAATAAAAAGAGAGAGAGTGAGGGATAGAAAGAGAGACCTCCTCAGAGTGTTCAAGGATAAGCAGCAGGGGGCCAGGCCACCTTCCTCTCTCCTCTACCACCTTGTTTTCCATTTCCTCGCCTTCCTTCTCCTCTTTCACACACATGACATCACTGCTCACCAGTGCAGATCTTCTCGTCATTGCTTACTTTTGGAATCATCTGCCTGATCCGTCCATCCCTTGTTCCTTTACCTTCCCTCTGTTCTTTACAGCAGGGACGTCAAACTCATTTTAGTTCAGGGGATCACATCCCCCCAGTGCCACCTGAAGTGGATTGGACCAAATCAAATCAAATCAAACACTGCAAAAAATACAAATCTTACAATGTACTGGACTAAAATGCTCTAAAAACAAGTAAATAAAAAATTTATACAAGATATTTTGGGTTGAATTAAGCCAAAAAACAAAAAAGCTCCCGACTGAACAAGTGAACATTATCTCGGTAAGACTTTTCAAAATAAGGTTTCAAAGATCTTTTGGCTAAAAAGGTTCTTATATCTCAGTAAAAAGTTCTTTTTTTAGGCAATTCTGTCTTATTTTAAGTGTGATGAGCTATTGGCATGAGAAATTAATAAAATACGCAGATTTCGATTTTTACAGTGCATTGCTGTATTTTTCAAAATGGTATTTTTTCATGTACAAAACAGATGTAGAATCTGTGTGATGAGATATTTAAACTAAAAACACTAGTCTGAATTTTTGTAGAAAGTATCTGCTTTAGATACTAAATGAGCTAAATAATACATACTTTAATATGATGAATCATAAATAAATGACTTTAGTGCTGGTTAGTTTATGTTTTTAATATATATATGATGGTTGTTATTCCACATATATGCTGGTTTATGTACATGTATATAATGGATTAGTAAATATTCCACTAGAAAAAACCTGTAAAGTGAATGGATCATAATGTGCAGACAGTGTTTTGAAGTAGAACTGACACTAATATTCCTTTGGACTAAAACATATTCTGTTGTTACTTCTAAGAATTTCACATTTTGACACCAGACTTATCTTGGAAACTTGATCCAACCATCATTTAAGAGTTTTCTTTATCACCACATATTAACACACATGTGGTAAAAATGCATTAGTTTTATTCTGGAATCATTGTACTTGTAGACCAGTGTAAACAGGAAAACGCATTTACATTTTATACAGTGTGTTGAATGGAGTGGATTGGACTCTTTGTGGGGCCGTTTCTAGGCCGCATGCCCCCCCTTGTTCTTTTACAGCCTGACGCCGCTGCCGTTCTCCACAGTCTCCTCCATTCAAGCAACTCCACTCGTACCTCCCATGACTTCCTGTCAGAGCTCACTCCTCTCCTTAATCAGCTGTCAAATATCAAACACTCAGCCCTCTCCTCTTCCCCTCGGCTCTATCCCATGCCCCCCCCCCCAAAAAAAATCACACACACACACCTCCATAACACACACATAATAGACAGTGCATGTCTTTGTCTGTCTGCAGTTGAGTGTGATTACCAGTTTGGTCAAAGGCATACTGGGTGGTGTTGATGAGACATTTGGACATGAGTTTAGCAAACATGGGTGGCACCGCTACAAACAGCCAACAGCTTCAGATTACTGCCCATACATCACACACAGTTCATGATGATGGAGAGCTGGTGTTTCCCACTTAATGACAGCAAAACACTCGCCCACTCGGTCTCTCTGTCAGCACTGCTGCGTGGCTCTGTGCATGTGTGCGTCGGCGCGTGTGGTTTATTAATTCATTTATCTGCTAATGTTGTGCAGCTGGGGAGAGAGCGATAGAGGGAAGGGGGGGATGGACGGGGGACGGTGTTTGGATGAGAAGAAGAAGTGGTTGGAGAGGTATAATCAAAGTGGATGAAACGTTGAGGTAACATTGTTTAATCACCTTAGCGGCTGCTGTTCTTTCCAGACACGTGCACACTTGTCTAAATGATAAGTCATTAGTGAGTGAACCTACTGGCAGACAGACAGGACACAATCAATCTAACACAGCCATCATCAACGTCTCACATAAAACCCCAGAAAACAAACAAAAGTGACGGACACAACACTGATGGATCATGTCTCTGATGTTGGACAGTCCACGGCAGTAAAGGGAGAAGCAGTGGAGTTTGTCCTGGACACCCCAAAGGGAAAAAATAAAGGCGACAAGTTTGGATCGAGAAACACCGGAAAAAGTGACACCTTATCAAGTGTTTTTTTTTGTTTTTTTTTAATTTCTAATCAAAATCACACTTAAAATCTGAGAAAATCACATAAAGAGGAACTTTTCAGTGAGATATAAGAACTGATTTATAGACAATACATCTGGAAAATCTAACTACAGAAATGTGATCAAGATCATTTTTACTTTCAATTTTCACTTTCACTTTCACTTTCACTATTGGCAGATTTTTTTTTTGGCTTGGAATAAAATTTAAAAAAAAAAAAAAAAACATATCATCCCAGGCACACCAAACACCCGCACACATTTTACATGATTTGCCCTATTATCATTGTGAAAACACCCCCCGAAAGAGGAGAGGGGGTTGATTTAATTTTTTGTTTTTGTTTTTATTTGTCCGTTTGTTAGCAATTTTATGCAAGTGCTCCTGGACCAATGACATTTTCAGGAAAGGTGTGAGGTCATCCAGAATAGATCCCATTGAATTTTGGTGAATATAGGTCAAAGGTTAAGGTCACAGTGCCACTTGTTGGCAAGTGGCACCAGTCACAACAAAGCCCGCCCCCTTGCATTTTGCAACATTTGCCACATTTTACCAGATTTTTCCTATCTCTTACCATTGTAAAAATATATTTTTGGTGACTGTGACCTTTAACCTGCATTCATCAAAATTTTATGAATGTACTACTTTTATGATTTTTTTTTCACTAATGTAAAGTGTCTTTGAGTGTCCAGAAAAGCGCTATACAAATAAAATGTATTATGATTATTATGGGGTGTATCTTTCCTGAAAAAAAGGCTAAAAAATATACTTAAGCAAAAACTACATATATAATATCAGGCCAAAAAATGATTGAAACACTATGAATAAATAAATACATGGATTTTCCAGTGGAACACATGAAAATGATCTTGATCTTGATCTTGATCTTGATTTCTTAAAGTCAGTTTTCCAGTTCTATTGTTTATAAAGCAGTTCTTATATCCCACTAAAAAGTTCCTCTTTAGGTGATTCTGTCTAATTTTAAGTGAGATGAGATATTTGGACTAGAAATGAGAAAAATCCACTTGTTTTGCAGTATAGTTCAGTGCAGGTTAAGTATTTTAGGATCTGGAAAAGCTGCTTCTTACTCTTATAAAACAGGATCTTTACTTAGAGAACTGTAAAACTGCGTAACCTTTCCATCTGTTACGGTTCAATTGTTTTTAGTGTTTAGTTTTAATCGAGCATTTCACAAGGCCACAGAATAATGTTAATCAGAAAAATAAATCCGAAGTGGTTTCCAGAGTGATGTTCCCACTGCACACATGAACTGGAGCTGCTTTATTATCAGCCCAGGGGTTAGTGTTCAGACTTCAGCTCTTACATCTGCTCACACAAGGGAGAGGTGAAATTTTTAAAACGTAAATGACAATAAATGCAGGTTTAGTGAGTAACTTTGTGTGTATAAATAAGAAGAAGTCCACTGAATTAATAATACAAGAAACAAGCACAAATGCTGCATTAGATGGAAATGAAAAGCTTTGGTAAAACACAGATTCAGATCCAAGAAGTTAAAAGTCTTCCTGAAAAAGTATTTGCCAAGATGAAGAATATGAGAGGCTGATATGAACAGTCTGAAACTTATTGAGAAGTGTGTAATTTCAACATTATTATTCCCTGTTTGATCATATTTATTCACATTTTTTTGTGAAAGAATAGTTTGTTAATGTAAGACATTTTCTGTAGTTTTGCTTTTCTATGGTAAAAGACAGATAAAAATGTGCAGAATTCACGTGCAGTATTTGCATCAGGACATGTTTCTCACATGTGGGACACTTCAGGGTCACATTCAGTTCAGACTCTAAACTGACACTAGTTAGATTTGATGTGAAATATGAACATGGGATGAACACACCCCCCCCCCAAAAAAAAATCTGATTGCACCCAAAAACCCTGCTTTATGAGTGTGAGTTGAGTCTCCATTCTTTCAGCTGTTTAGACATCCCTCTAACTCTATTGTCCTGCCTGACAAAACAGGGTTTCCAAGCCAACAAGGCAGGGGCCTGGTCCCAGTGGCCCAGCCCCACAGTACTACTGCAACACTCATTCACATACTGTATAATGTAGAGGCAGCACCCAGGAGCACAGTGTCCTGCAGTGAAGCACCACAAATGGACACCAGATAGTACACACACACACACACACACACACACACACACACACACGAGTAGTGGGTAGTGATTAAACACATCTTCTTTTTTTAATTAGATAAAATTAAAGAAAAAAAAGAACAATTAGAACATTAAATTAAAATGAATGAATAAATAATAAAATAACGATTAAAAAAATTATAATTTAAAAATAATAATACAGAAATACATTATTATTTAACTGTGAATTTTGGTCCCCATGGTGTGACTGTGTAAACATCAATGTCCACATAAAGATAGGAATACAAGTACGTACACACACACACTTCTCTACACACTCTGTGGGCAACACAAATGAAGTGCCCTCAACACTCGTAACCTGATCATTGTCCACAGCTGTCCTAACACTAGAAAGAAGAAGTCTATTATAAGATCCACCAGTGGATGACTCACTGATGTAAACTAAATGTTAAAGGGACCGGAAAAGATATTGTGAACACTTTAAACTGTATATTCAACACTGCTGTTACACTCTGTCCAACTGTGTGTCTACTTGGAACTGAGATAACTAGTATACAGTCAAAACATTTACAACATATTTTCTCACTTGCTTTCTTGGTGGTAAAAAGAACTGTCCTTCTTAATTGGAAGAAACGCAAAAATAACTGTTTCAGTATGGACTTCTGGTGAAATGATTTTATGGACATTCTTGCTACGGAACAAGCAGCGTTGTCTCTCAATCCAACAGAGAGGCCTAATGCTTTGCAAGGTCCCTTGGACTTCATAAGAACTCTACACATGATGTAAATATGAATGTAATTTACTGCAGCAACACCCCCCCCCCTGTTTTCTGTCCCCACGTCTTTGTATTTTCATTGTTTGTTATTGTTTGTCTGTCTTTGTAATGTGATTATGGAAAAACAATAAATAAAAATAAATAAAATAAAATAAAAAAAGAGACCGAAAAAACAATACTCCTCTAAAAAGAAACAATAAAAATTTATAGAAAATATTTCTGCTTGAATTAAGAAAAAAATGGGAAAACTTAATTTTATTTTGGTAAGATTTCTTGAAATTAGATTTTCCAGATCCAGATTGCAGGTGATGTAGTGAAAAAAAAAGGAGCTTTACATCCGGCCACAGATGTCACTGAGGTGCAATGATGGTGTTTTATCCAAAAATAAAGTCCTTAACACTGAGTTACTGAGTAGATAAAGTGTTTAATTAGAGGTTGGGTTACAGGTCTAATGTACACAGGTACGAGTTTGGAAAAGTGGTCCCGTGTAGGACTCTAACACCAGTACTTCTGTCAGACGACAAATACTACTAAATATGTCTCATTAAAATGTTTACTTGACATGACAGACAATAATATACAGACAATAACATGTGATCGTGTCCATTAAAATGATGGACAATAAAAATGTCTTGTGACTCCTCTGGACAATAGATGTAGAATATCTGATTTCAACAAATCTCACTAAGATCATTTTCACTTCTTGCATTGGTAGATTTTTTACTTTTTTTGCATAATCTGCCATTGTTTAAATTGTCTATAAATCAGTTCCTCTTTAGGTGATTCTGTCTTGATCACACCAGGGACTGTTGTTGGTTCGCCTTTTTGTTTGTCCATACACCTTTGAGTCAGCAACTTTATGCAAAAACTATTCTGGACCATGACATTTTCAGGAAATGTGTGAGGTGGTCCACAATAGATCCCATTACATTTTGGTGAATGCAGGTCAAAGGTCAAGGTCGCCAAAATCATTCACACCAAGGTCATTCCTGTATGCTCAGTTTAGCATATAGCTTCTTTTTGCTCTCACTGTTGATGTGTATTGACATCAGAAGCTTGAGAAACAAATTTGAAGACTCGAGGTCAAAGGTCAAGGTCAAAATAAAGGTCAATATAACATTTTGAATATAACTTTAGAACTATTCATCTTACAATTTTTCAGTAAGCACCAACATGCTTGTTTTTAAATTCTGCATCTTGTGTGTATAGATTTTAACCTATTGTTGACCCAAGAGGTCAGGGGTTACTCAGCCAGCCTAAAAAAATAAAATGGACTATGTGACTGTGAAAATGTTACTTTTTTGTCCTTGTGTCTTTTGTCTTGTCTTGACACTCGATCATGTACCTGCCTAACAGGTTCAATGTGTGTTTTGTTGTCATGCCACATGCATTTACTCTGCAAAACAATCTACCTACAACTACAAATAAAGTAATAAAACAAAGAAAAATTCCAAGGCACTCTCTTAAAAGTGAAAGATAAAAAGCCTTTATTAAACCGGCTTGGTTAACAAAACCTATAAAATCATATAAAAAACCCCAACGCGTTTCGGCACAAATGGCCTTCATCAGGGAGTATGACTTGTCACTAAAACAGGAAGAGGCATTTAAAACAGAGCCAACCAATCACCAGCCTACACATAACAGTGTTAATTTGGTAAAAAAGTGTAGTCTAGGAAGCAGTGTAATAAATAAAACCTCCACTAGGTGTCATCCTAAAAAAGTGAACAAGCCAAAAAAATGAAATTTTAACTAGATAAAAACTCTAAAAAAACAATCAATACACAAGTTAAAAACAAGTAAATGAGAAGAAAAAGACTAACACACGGTAAAAAAGTAAAAACAAAGTAAAAATTTCATACCTACCAAATATCCATAAAATACATTAAAACTCTGCAATAAAAAACTACAATAAAAATCAGAGGAACACACTAAAATCAAGGTCATCATTCAAACCTGGGTATTTTGTAGCCCGTAATTTGTCTATCCAAAAGGTCTCTCTCTGAGCACTAAATCAGAGAGAGACCTTTTGGATAGACAAATTACGGGCTACAAAATACCCAGGTTTGAATGATGACCTTGATTTTAGTGTGTTCCTCTGATTTTTATTGTAGTTTTTTATTGCAGAGTTTTAATGTATTTTATGGATATTTGGTAGGTATGAAATTTTTACTTTGTTTTTACTTTTTTACCGTGTGTTAGTCTTTTTCTTCTCATTTACTTGTTTTTAACTTGTGTATTGATTGTTTTTTTAGAGTTTTTATCTAGTTAAAATTTCATTTTTTTGGCTTGTTCACTTTTTTAGGATGACACCTAGTGGAGGTTTTATTTATTACACTGCTTCCTAGACTACACTTTTTTACCAAATTAACACTGTTATGTGTAGGCTGGTGATTGGTTGGCTCTGTTTTAAATGCCTCTTCCTGTTTTAGTGACAAGTCATACTCCCTGATGAAGGCCATTTGTGCCGAAACGCGTTGGGGTTTTTTATATGATTTTATAGGTTTTGTTAACCAAGCCGGTTTAATAAAGGCTTTTTATCTTTCACTTTTAAGAGAGTGCCTTGGAATTTTTCTTTGTTTTATGCTGTTCTCTCCCATCCAATAGAGCACCTCTAATTTTTTATTACTTATTTTGAGTCCAGGTAGCGCTCCTCAAGCAAACTTTTTTTAGGTACAAATAAAGTAACCTTGAACTATTACTGATAGATAGGTAACCTGCCATGGGCTTCAAAATGATGTTGTGACCTTTGACCTTGAAAGGTCAAACCCATAGTCTAATGTCTGAGAGCAAGATGTCCATTAAAGAATGTTTGCGAGGGGCGGGGTTTGTTGTGCCTGGCACCACTTGTTGTTAGTGTGATGAGAGATTAGGACTCTAGAAATGATAAAAAAATACACTAGGTCAGATGTAGATTTTCATTTGCAGTGAGGAGACACGAGCAAAACATGGAATTAAAGAGGAAACGGAGAAAGAACTGAGGAGGGAGAGAGAGACCGAAAGGAGGAGGAGCTCTGAATGGGCCCCTGGGGTGTGGTGGTGGTGTGGGCTGGTCTATTCTAAAACTGGTGGGGGGCATGATTCTATCGCTCCTTCTCCTCTGTCTGGCATTTGCCTTTAACTCCTCAGTCACACACCTTGCACACCAGGAGATCAGGACCAATAAATTGGGGAATGCATGTGCGTGTGTGTGTCTATATGACTAAGACTACACAAGTGTGTAATATGATGTGTGTGTGTGTGTGGCTGTGAACATGTGTTTGTCCATTTTTATGGCTGCAGGTGAGCTCTGCTGTACTTGTGTGTGCACATGCTCGCCCCCTTGTGAATTAGGTTATTTCTTTTATGTGTTTTCTACTGGGCTTGTGCCCTTTTGTATGTACAGTACGACTGTGTGGGTGTGTTTTCCAGGCAGGAGACAGAAAAGTCTGTTTAATCCACAGCAGCCCTGGACACACCAGCACAGCATGCTAACACAAGCACTACACACACACACCAGGGCTGGTGTGTGTGTGTGTGTGTGTGTGTGTTGCATGCATGTTTGTGTGTAGCTATGGGAGCTACCTCGATACCACACGTGGGTAATCCATCCACCACCTTGCGGAGAGGGATATAGCAATGGAGAGAAGGTAGGAAAGATGGATAAATGTTAGGGGAAAGGGATACAAGCTCAGAAGGATAGCAGAGAAAATATATTCAATCCAACACACTCTACTCACACCTGAAGAGTCAAATACATGAAAATTGTGCATTTTTGGGCTCAAACAGTGACTTTCATTTGACTGGATCTGATTTAACTTTACAAAGTTTTTAATTATTACTATGTATGTAGCTGGTATGCAGTGGAAAAAATAAAATCCCACCATCATTTCTAGTTCAAATACCTCATCACACTTAATATCAGACAGAATCACCTAAAGAGGAACTTTTCAGTGAGATATAAGAACTGGTTTAACGTCAGTAGGCCTTGAACATTTTTCATTTACCAAATCTTACTAAAGGAAACAGAATCTTCTCGTGGAACAAGTGAAAATTTATCATTGACTGATCATAAACCCAGTGTGTCCATTCTATGTCATTGTTCCAACTCTATGGGTTTTATTGGTGAATCAATGTTGTAGAGCAGGCATGTCCAAACTAGTCCACACAAAGGACCCGTGTAACTGCAGGTTTTTGTTCCAACCAAACAGCATCACAACAGACTGGACTCAATTAATCAACTGATCTCAGTCTTCAGAGAGTCGACTGGTCAAACTGTGAACTCTTGGTTGGTTCGAAGAAAAACCTGCAGCCACTCCGACTCTTTGTGGAATAGTTTGGACATGCCTGTTGTAGAGGATGTAGTATGTGGGGTTGGATCAGTACTTATATATGTGGGTGCACAGTCCACAATGAAACAAAAGTGAAAATTAATATTCTTTGACATCCAACTCTGACTTCTGTTCCTCTATTAAACAACACGAAAGTTACACGAAATTTTCACACCTTCTAACCTGTATCTACTGGACCCCGTCTACATGAATTTGTCACATTTCCCCTCAACGGTGCCACAGCTGCATAAAACATTATTTTGACTCATATCAGTCTTGTTCAAACCTAACCATTTCCAGGTTAGTGATGTGGACCCACTTCTGCTCTGAAATCATTGTCCAAGTTGTGTTTTGGTTCCGTCTCCTCACCACCAGACTGAATCCTGTCCACTGATTGGCTTCTGAGGCATGCATTCGACCAATCAGAGGTTAGGCACCTCTCCTTTACCATCTACAGTATGCACAGTCTGTTTGTTTTCTTTTCAAGATACTATGAACATGCCCACCTATAGTTTCTCCAGTAACTACAAAAAAATTTGCCTTTTAAAACAAGTGAAAATAAATAATTACAAGATTTAAGTTTTTGTTTTAATTAAAGGTGGGGTGGGAGGTCTTTTTTGGATAATTTTTTTTTTACCATATTGCTTTAAAACCATTGAAATACATTGTTTTTAGTCCAGTCCAGAGGATGTAACCAGATGAAAACTGTGGCCAATCATTGCACTGATCATCTTTACACTGATTGACTGCTGATTTGTCCATCATATATCAGTCCCTCTCCCCCTTCTGCGCATTCACATAAACCGCTATGGAGGAAAAGACGACAACCTGCAGTAAAACCAAAATAAAAACTGAGTTTGAAAAAGCTACGGCCATGAGGAAGCTGAGCGAAGAACAGAACGGGACAAGTGTGGGAATCGCTACAGCTTCCCAGCGCTGGCGTCAACTGAAAAAGGAAAAGGGGTTCAAAACTGATAATAAGTTAGCAATGTTTCTACTCAATAGGTAAGATGATACCGTTATGATTATATAATATTTAAATATTATATATCGTATCGTATCATATTCTCCGCATCAATGAGAATATTAAAGATGTTGATGAAAATAGCCACTGTGCTGTTGCTTATTGGTTAATCGACGGAAGTTCTCGCGAATGGTCGTGAACTTCCGTGACCGCTCAAGACCTGTATTCATGAATCATGAAGGTTTCGAGGGTTGGGCTGAAGAAAAGGAGGGAGTGTATATTTTCAAAATCTCTGCTGGACTGTTTTTTCCAACATCTCCCGCCCCACTTTAAAGCAAAACAAAATCTGCTAATGGAACAACTAAAAATTAACTTGGTCAGATTTTTTCAAATCAGATTTTCCAGATCTATTGTCTATATATCAGTTCTTATATCTGACTGAAAAGTTCCTCTTGAGGTGATTCTGTCTGATTTTAAATGTAATGAGATGTTTGGACTAGAAATGAGAAAAATATACTTGGCAAGATTTAAGTTTTTTTTTTTTTTTCCAGTACAGAGCCTCTGAACGTCCACATGGCTCATATCTGATTAGGATTTGAAGGTGAGAAACTGAACATTACCTCAATTATTGACATGTCCACTAATCCAACCAATAGTTATTCAGCAGTTTGAGTCAGTAGATTGTTTGGGTCGTTGGTGGCTCTTTGGATCTTGACGGGTTAAATCCAACCTGCTGTTTAACTCGTACATAACATTCAGCATCAGTATTTGAACATTCCTTCTTTCTTTGACAGTGCAGCACAAGTTACAAGAAAACACAGTACAAAGAGATGATAGGCGGTACAGGTGGGGTGCCAGGTTTAAACTTATAATGGTGGGAGTACACAGAGTGTAATACAACTCCCAGAGGACCCCCTGTGAGCGGCTTTTCTCCTGATCTTTGGCTACCCTTCCACATCTTCGCTCGTCCCTATTCATTTGAACATCCTTTCCCTCAAACGGGTCACATCAGATGGGAAAGCTACATCCCTTTAACAGCGGCAGGTAAAAGGGCCACGGAAAAGGCGTATGGCGCCAGGGATGAAAAAGAACGAGAGAGACAGAAAAGAGAGAAGAAGTCTAATGACCGGTCGACCCCCTGCCCGCTCAAAACAAAAAAAAAAGTGTGCACAAATGGAAGGATGTGGGCAGAGGTAGACGGCGCTGAGTGTGAGTGAGGAGGTGGAGGGTCGGAGGTGCAAACATAATGGCTAATCTGTGTTTAACAATGACTGGGGGTGGTGGAAGTAAAGAGGGGAGAAGAGAGGAGATGTCACAGAGAGGGGAGGGGGGATGCTGAAGAACAGAGCCCACAGCCGACGAGGAGGAAGAACATGAAAGCGGGAAATGTTTTATTTTTTAGTTTAAAAATGAAAAGGCAAACAATAAAAACATACAAATCAGATGGAGAAAAGGGCAGGGGATGGTAAATTAGAAAAGAGGGGGCTACGGAAGCCAAAGAAAAAAAAAAAGAGAAGATGCTGTTCCTGGTCTCTTTTGATATATCCGGCTTCTCAAATTGAAATTTTTCAATCATAGTGGTTACTTGTGTGACAGGTGATGCAGGATTTAAAGATTATTCTAGTGAAAATGCTATGAGTCATGCTAGATAAGAACATCTGCTCATTGCGAAATATTTAAATGTAAATGCGGATGTAATGGGAAAGACGAGAGGAGGCAGTGTGGAAGGAGAAGAGAGAAGAAGGGAGGAGGGAGGGAGTATAAAACCATAATTTAAAAAGAGAATAGATAGAGGTAGGATGGAGGGACGGAGCGAGGGAGGGAGGACTAGAGGGGGGCCTGATGAAGGGGCGATGCGGGGGGCCCCAGATCTAAGCCGTACCACTCCTCCCTACACTCCTACCTAGGAAAAGAGGGATTTGCTCTCCCTGGGAGGGGATGGAGAGACGGAGGGAGACGGAGGGGGAGGCGGAGAGATGAGGAGAACAGGAGGACCACTAAGAGAGAGGAGGAAGGAGGGGGGGTGAGTTATGGAAGGAAAGGAGGGGGGGCCTGGGGGATAAAGGCAAAACAGATCAAGAGGGAAAAAGAGGAAGATTTATCATAAAAATCATTCTGAGTGAAGAGAAAAAGCCCACCGTGCTCACGCATTTGCAGACGCTCAGGAGGCCTCATAGTTATTGTGTTGAACCACTTTGAACCACGACTAATGTTTCTACTACTGATGTTGAAGCTGATGAAACTCATAGCTGAACCGCTCCACCCATGAAGAACTGTTATAGCAATATGCACCAAAATACACCACACAAAAACACAAAAAATACTGGTATACACACGAATATGCTAAAATACATGCAAAAATAACACCAAAATAGACAAAAGATATAATGAAGTATACAAAAAAAGTACATTAAATAACTATCAATGCACTAAAATAACTAAAATACACACAAAAAATACACTTAAATATGCTGAGATGCACACGAATATGTAAAATACACTACAATATGCTAGAATACACACAAAAGTACACTAAATAATGCACTAAAATAGCTAAATGTGGTTTAATACACGCAAAATACATGAAAATATGTTGAAGTACCCATAAATATACTATTACACATTACAATATGCTGGAATACACACAAAAATTAACTAAAAAACACCAAACTATGCAAAAGACACACTAAAATACACACAATATTATACATAAAACATACTAACATGAAAAATGCACCAAAATAACTACAATATGCTCTAAAAGTACACTAAAGTACACTAAATAAGATTAAAAATACACTAAATCATGTTCTAATGCACACAAAAATACACCAAATAACCAGAAAAAATGCATTAAAACACCAAAAATCTGTTCTCATAGACCCATTTACAGACACTCAGGAGGCTGTTTCAGTGCGAGGATGCAGCCGAGTGTTATTTTCAAAGCAGACAAAAGGGCCGCGCTAACGCGATGCCACATCACAGTTACATTCCTTTAGAACAGAATAGAAACCAAACTGTGATATTTCACTGCTCGAGCACCTGCTGCCTCCAGAAACACCTGAACATGTACAATGAAGGCATATTTCATGAGGAGAATTAAATATGACAACACAAAAAGAGTTGTTTACGATGTGCGTCGGCTCTCACATGCGTGTCGTCTTTAGTTTTCCACTGCCATGTGTGCGTGTTTGTATTGTACAGTTGCCAAAGATCTGGAAAAACCAGCGCTAACAAGCTACACACAACTTCATCTGCTCTGCAAAACGCACAGTCTACACTGCAAAAATATGTATTTTGGTAATTTCTAGTCCAAATATACATAATTACTTGAAGAGGAACTTTTTAATAGGATAAGAACTGATTTATAGACAATAGTTCTGAGAAATCTGACCATTTTTCACTTGTTCGAATTAAGCAAAAACGAAATTTTCAATGAAGCAAAAAAAATTTTATAAAATCTTGAATTAAGCAAAATGAAGTAAAAACTCTTGAGTTAAGCAAATAAATATATATTTTTTTAATTGAGCAAAACATTTTCTTAAATTAAGAAAAATATCTTGAATTTTAACAAAAAAAATAATTAATTGAGAAAAATATCTTGAAATAAGCAAAAACCATTTTGAACAAAACACAAAAATCTTGAATTAAGCAGAAAACTAAACCCCAAAGTTAGCAAAAAATATATTAAGAAATCTTTAATTAAGGAAACAGAAAATCTTGAATGAAATGTTTTTTTTTTTTAAGTATCGTTGGAACAAGCGAAAATTATCTTGCCTATAAATCACTTGTTATATTTGACTGGAAAGTTCCTCTGTTGGTCATTATGTCTTAACTTAACTTAACCTAACCGCAAAGAGACATTTTAATGAGAAAACATAAAAATACACTTAGTAAGGTTTAGATTTTTTTCAGTGTATCCAAACCTGGGCAGTGATTCAAGCATTTAAAACATATTGTAAAAACCATATGTCTGTAAATTAACCTGCTGTCCAAAAACAAATATGGCTCCAGTTGGAACACATCCGTGCTCTTTTCTTCACTAGATTTAAAGTGACCTTTGTACAAATCTCTGGTCAGCTGCCCCATGGGATGATGGGAAAATATAGAAATAGAGGCAGCTGGTTCTGACATGCTTCCCCTGGTAGCTCCACCCAAGGCCTCCCTAAAAACCCCACCTCTACCTCCCCCTTGCATTTCCATTCCTTTTACCAAAAGTCTTGATGATCCTTGAACTTTAAAATCTATCTTTTTTTCTTCCCCATCTGTTCCACAAATCACTCTCCAGTCTGAAGCTCTGAACCCATAAAGATCCAAACATCCAGTGTTGACCAAAACCATCCACTGACTTAAAGTGTTTCTTAACTTCTGATCCATTAATCCAACCATTACATAGAAGATAATGACATTCCCACAGTAACTACAGAGCCTCTGAACATCCAAATGGGTCATATGTGTTGACCATGACAAGAAGGAAACCCTATTTCCTGCACTATAAGGTGCACTGGATTATAAGGTGCACTGTCAAAGAATTGTTTGTCTTTTAAGAGTTTTCACACTGGACTATTAGAACTATAACGCTCAACCTTGTTCAGTTGTAACACGGAACAAAACACACTGTTATTCTGCTAAATCAAACTTTTAAAAAGTCAAAATTCTGAGATAAAAAAGTACAAATTCCAAGTCACTAAACCCAACCATAATTAATCCAGATATAAGGTGCTTTGAATGAAAAGGTGCACTGTTGTTTTTAGAGAAATTTGAAGTATTTTATGTGCACCTTATAGTCCTTAAAAAACAAAAAATTTTACACCAATATTCACATGTATTTATAGGATTAATGGATGAATATGAATTAAATAGTTTATATCAGTGGATAGTTTGTGTCACCACTGGATGTTTGGGTCTTTATGGGTTAACAGTCTTGAATATGTTCTCCTTGTCTGTATGGGTTTCCTCTGGGTACTCTAGCTCCTCCCACCATAGGTTAATAAGTTAATTTAAAATGCCTATAGGTGTGAATGTGAGAGTGACAGTTCAGCCCTTGTCCTTACTCCTCCATTTTACGTGTTCACATGAAGGGGTAGTGGTGTCTCAGTTCTCAATTAGACAGAGGGGAGGGGCTAAGGTGAAAGGGAGGGGCTAAGGTGAATGGATGTAAAGGTCTTGAAACAAAGTCAAACCAGGACCATACGACAAACTGAGGAGTAGAATACATTTCCCATAATTCTGTTCAAATCATCGGTCAGACACACACACACACACACACACACACACACACACTTTTCCCCCCTCTCTCTTTCACCCCAGCATCGAAATGTAGTTTACTTAGAACCCTTAATAAAGTCAGCATTAAAGAAAATGTAAAGAAAAAAGGAAAATAAAAGGAAAGGGGAAAACAATTATTCATGACTCAATGATGAGATGAAATAAAGTCCGTTACCGGCAAATAAAAGACAGAAGAAGAAAAAGAGAAAGAAAAAATTAGAATTTCAAATTATATAAGACAGTAAAACAATAACACACAGATAAAAAGACCAACAGTTTAGCCTAAAAGTGTCACAGTAATAGAAGGACCTGATTCTCCTGTTCACCCACTCTGTCCCTCATACAGAACCGCTGCTGAAGTGCATTCTGGGATATGCCATCCATCTATACAATCCAGCAGCAGGCTCTCACAGCTGCCCGTCAGCCACCCAATAGACACACACATATGGAGGACGCCAAGTAGCAACGGAAGGATTTCATGTTTGAGAGACTCCATTATCAGACACATTTCTCGTACATTTCCTGAGAAACGTACAACTCTTTTTTTTTTTTTTTTGGCCCCCAGCGTACCATTCATCCTTCTCTCCGTCTCATTCCCCTTCTCTCCGTCGTTACTTCCCAACTCAAAACTCAATTAGTAAATTAGTTCCAGCTCGCTAAGCGATAAACAGCGGCCTGGGAGTGCGTAAACACACTCTCCACACACCATTAGGGCTCCGCAAGCAACCATACAAACCCAAAACTCTCAGTACACAGGTACACACACACACACACACACACACACACACACACACACACACTCCCAGAATAATTAATTTATCGTCTCACAAAGGACATAAACACACATCTGCGCACAAATACACTTTCAGTATGTGTGCGGTCTGTCTGGTCACTGTCCCAGGTGTCAAAGAAATACAGACGAACAGACACCAAATAAAATACAAAGACTTTTTTAAAATACATTTATACTTTACCCTTCACAACATGCTCTTTTTGTTGATTTTTTTTAAATTTTGCATCTATATTGGGTTTGATAAAGCTACATTTATGAGTTTTCAAGGCATTTTTGGTAAAATTCCAGTCCTTTCATTCACATAAATAACAGTCTATAAGGTCTCATCGTTACGCGACATTTCCGTTTGTCTACGACTAATGTTTCTACTACTGATGTTGAAGTTTATAACTCATAACTGAATCCCTCCACCCATGAATGGCATTATTGCCATTATTATGACACCATGCACAAAACATACACGACACTAAATAAACCAAAGTAAGCCATAAAATATACTCACACAAATAGTCTAAATAACAAAAAAATACTGAAATACACTAAAATATGCTCCAATACAGACAAAAAAATACACGAAAAATGCTGACGTACAAAGGAATGTGCTGAAATACACTAAAATATGCTCCAATACACACATACATAACCTAAAAAACACCAAAACACACAAAGGATATGATAAAATACACACTAAATTCACTAAATAACAAACAATGCACTAAAGAAACCAAAATACACACACAAAAATGCATACAAATATACTGAAATACACATGAATAAGCTAAAATACACTAAAATGTGCTAGAATACACACAATAACAAACTAAAATACCAAACTACAGAAAACAATATGCTAAAATACTTGCAAAGGTACATCAAATAACATAAAAATGCACTAAAATAACTAATATGTGCTCAAATACACACAAGAAATACACTCTCATATGCTGAAATACACATAAATATGCCAAATTGCAGAAAAAATTGCTCTAATACACACAAACATAATTGAAAAACACAAAAAAAAGCACTAAAATACACAAACAATATGCTTCTGGGTCTACTTAAGCTGCAGATATAAAACCAACATGGATAATGTGAGGAACAGCCAGTTATAATGTATAAATCTGTGTATATACTGTAACGTTTGACCACTGAATCACTATATTTATTTGAGCACAAGTATCTTAACATCAATGCGAGAACGTGTGCGTACTTATAATATACTTTTGTTGCATCTGCAGATGAACGATATAATAGATAAGTAGAGAAACAAAACATCCTCAACAGGAGGTAAGAAGGAACAGAAGCCCAGGCAGAGGTACAGTACTTGTGAATGACAGACTGAGTTAAAAATGACTGAAATGAGCATCAAGTGTGTTTGAAACCCCTCCCACAGACAAGTGAAGTGTTTACGAATGTGTGTGTTCTCTGTGCACAATCGCACACGAGCAGGAATAAAGTACGGCTGAGCTGGTGGTTAAAAGCCAGCTTTCATGGTCTTTAAAAATTAAAACACACACATACACACACGCTCCAGCGCTCAGTGGTGTATTCTGACAGTGTGTGATGACCGTGGGTAAAGCACTTAAGCTGCTGTAATTAGCCTGATCGCCGTGGTGACAGAAGATGCTTTCTTTCATCCCTGCACTTCACAAACTGGCATGACACACTAAGACACACTGACACAAGGAAAAACATATACACATGACTGATATGTCTGTTATGGCCAGGCACAGCCCCAAAGGGACAGATGCATTACACACTGATACACACACACACACACACACACACACACACACACACACACACACACACACACAGCATGTGGGGGAGTCATAACAGTGACAAGCAGACAAAAAGCAGCTTGATCTTGGTTTTGAACCAAACGCTGACTGTATAAAACACAAATACATGATTCTGTCCATCTGTCTGTGTTTGTAATTCACCTGTCCTCTCCATTTTGGACTTTCATACATGTGTTTCTGTGTCTTTATGTGGAGGCAGAATTTCAGAAGAACAGCAGATGTTGATACTCCAGGACTGTAAGTGTCATAAGTGTTTATTCAACAGCTCTGCATTAACTCTTGCACCTTAATCTAGTTTGATGTTTGCATTTAAGGACATGCAGTCATCAGTGTAAGGTAGAAACACAAACCATCTGTCAATCACGCAGATGTTTGAGTGTCTATGCAATGTAAAAAATTGAAATATGACCAAGTGTATTTTTCTCATTTGTAGTTCAAATACCTCGTCACACTTCAAATCAGACCGAAGCACCTAAAGAGGAATTTTATCAGTGAGATATAAGAGCTGATTTATAGAGTAGGGAAAAAAATGCCAGATTAAAAACAAGTAAAAAAAATTATTTTTTTTTGGCCTGAATTAAGCAAAACTAAGAATTGTAAAAAATCTGCCAATGGAACAAGTGAACATTATCTTTGTAACATTTTTTTTTCTATAAATCAGTTAAAGTTACTCTTTAGTAGGGGTGTAAAAAATAAATAAATTGCGTAATATATCAGGATATTTCATTTCATAATACTGTATTAACAGTGTTGGAAAAGTTCACCTTAATTAGGAACTAGTTCAAAGTTCAGTTCAAGTTACTCAATATGAATTAGTTCAGTTCATCCTTCATTCTTCCAAATTATGAACTAGAAGTTCATGGATCCTAAAATGAAGTTTTTTGTTCTTTTTTGTGTTATTATTGTAAACGTATTATTATTAACCGTTTCTGACGTTATCCTGACCATAGTCAGGAAATCAGGGGAAAATGTCGTCCTCCTCCCAGGGCTGAAGTAAGTACCTTACCCCAGGGTTAACTTCCCTCTGCAGGTTCTTAGAACACAAGGAGCGGTTTCAGTGAGTTTCGTTTTCTATGTTTATTTCCAAGAACGGGACAACACCTGCTCCGGTCGCCGGTCACACTCTGTATATTTAACTATTTTTCTCCGCTCCCAAAAACTCTCTGTACCTCTCTCTCTCTCTCTCTCTGCCTCGCCCACAACGCTTCTCATTGTCTATTCCACAACATTATGTTGCCAACATTTGTTCAGAATAATACAAAAATGACATCTATGATAATGCTGTGTTTGATCCATTTTATACCTTATAGGACTCAATAATTACAACGTGATAAGAATGAAATATGAACTACATAAGAGCGCAGTTCAATAAATGCCAGAATAACCACGTTCACAACTTCCCGTTCATTTGGCAAAAGCGAACGAGTCGTTCACGTTCGTGAAAAATATGATATAGTTCATGAACGATCGTTCAATGAACTTGTTCAGATACAACACTGTGTATTAATATTAAAAAAAAGTACTATTTTTATGTATTTATGCAAATGCTTTTAGTTTTAGCTCCTGTTGTAATCAAATGGAAATGTGTTTACAAATGTATTTGTGTTGTAATTGCATTTTTCCAGGAAATAACCTTTTAAAAAACAGTACCATGATATATTGTAATGTAGCGTATCATGATCCTGGAATCATTGTATCGACAGATTCTTGCCAACGCACACCCCGACTCATTAGGTGATTCTGTCTTCTTTTAAGTGTGACTAAAAATGAGAAAAATACACTTGGACAGATTTAGATTTTTTCCAGTGTAGATAATTTAAACAGTGTAGGAATCTGATTTAAAAACCTGACCAAGACAAATGCCACTTGTTCTAATTGCAAGTTTATTATTAGTATTCTTTTCTTAATTCAATATTTGTTTTCCTTAATTAAGTTTGAATGTCTATAGGTGGCAGTCTTTCCTGTTTCAGTCATGTTTCCTCCTCAGCTGCTCTCCGCTTCATTTTTCCAAACAAACCTTCATACTCATCAAGGATTTCCCCAGAAAGACGACCTCCACTCAATCAGCACCGTGTCATGTCAACATAAATGAGTTGGGATTGAAATAATGGCCTGTTGGCGACACAAGACAGAAACAGAGGAGACACACAGACGGAAAAACTCCGCAGACCGAAAGGGCACAAGAAGCACCGGGAAAAAGTCAAGGACCGGAGGAGAAGGGAAGGACAACTAGAGACGAAATGAAAGAAAAACAAAGAGAGAAGAGAGAGAGAGAGAGAGAGAGAGAGAGAGAGAGGGAGAGAGAGAGAGAGAGGTAGAGGGAGAGGGAGAGAGAGAGAGAGGGAGAGAGAGGGAGGCAGAGAGAGAAAGAGAGAGAGAGGGAGAGAGAGAGACACACACAGAGAGAGAGGGGGGGGGGACAGAGTGAGACTGAGAGAAAGAGAGAGAGAGAGAGAGAGAGACAGAGAGAGAGAGAGAGAGAGAGGGAGAGGGAGAGGGAGAGGGGGGGGGGGGGGCAGAGTGAGACTGAGAGAGAGAGAGAGGCACAGTGGAGCCGAGCCAGGTCTGAACAAAGAACTACAGTAACAGTCCACTGGCCTTACAGCTGCTCTCTACACACACTCCCTGGGCTCTGGCTCCGGGTATGGGCTGTGTGTGTGTGTGTGTGTGTGTGTGTGTGTGTGTGTGTGTGTGTGTGTGTGTGCGTCAGTGTGCTGCTGTGAGGGTCCCTATAGGTGTCCACCCTTTCAGCAGTTGGACTGCCAACCCATAACCCCCCCAACCTCAGGCTTCTCCTGCAGAGATGATGAGGGGACGGTGGGGGGTGGGGGGTGAAGGAGGGCTGAGAAAGGAGAAGGGGGAGCTGAGAGACTGGACAAAGGTGGGGGGAGAATGTTAACACTACAAAAATTTAAATCTTACCAACTGTGTTTTTCTCATTTCTAGTCCAAATATCTGATCACACTTAAAATGTGACAGAATCACCTACAGAAGAACTTTTCAGTCAGATATAAGAACTGATTTATAAACAATAGATCTGGAAAATATAATTTAGGAATTTCTTGCCAAGATCAATGTTACTGGTTCCACTGGCAGATGTTTACAATTTATTTATTTATTTGGCTGAAGATTTTTTTTGCTTGATTCAGGATGATATTATTTCTCAACTCTATCTATCTATCTATCTATCTATCTATATATATATATATATATATATATATATATATATATATATATATATATATATATATATATGTTTTTTTTCTTAATTCAAGCAAAAAAGAAAGCCTCTTGAATTAAGGAAAAATAAACAAATGAAAATATAGATACTTTGAATTAAGCAAAAAAAAAAAATAGAACTTTTGAATTAAACAAAAACAATCTATATATATTGAATTAAGTAAAAACAAATAAAATTACATTTAAAAAAAATCTTGAATCAAGCAAAAAAAAAAGTGTAGCTCTTTTTTTTAGATGATTGGGAGTACATACATGTAGTTGACAAATAAATCACACCATTTGAATGTACATGGAGAAATTAAAATTTTCCTGTTTTGAGCCAAACTGCGTTTGAATGGAAGTGATTAGGACATGTCTTTTTGTAGACCTCTTCTAAAGTTCTACACATCACACTTATGTGGTAGTAAGTAGAGGGTCCCTAAAGACAAACCCAGTGTCCTGAGGTCTTCATGTCATCAGATAGGGTGTCCACAGTTACGGATCTTTCTGGAAACAATATCTGACGACAATAAATATGAAATATTGACTTAAGCAAAACCTTCCTTTCAAATGAAACAAAAAAAATGTTTCATTATGCAATAATAATAATAATGACAGGACACTTGGGTTTGTCTTTAGGGACCGTCTACTTACTACCACATAAGTGTGATGTTGTTTAGAACTTTAGAAGAGATCTAAAAGATATGCCCAAATCACTTTCAACAAACTTTGTCTCAAAACAGCAAAATGTAAACTTCTCAATATAAATTTAAATGGTGTGATTTTAATGTCAACTATTTGTCTGTACTCCCAATCATCTAAAAATGAGCTAAACTTATTTTTTACTCCAGATAAACCCTGTAAGTGCATGTAAACGCATTAGATCTGATTATTACAATTGAGAGTTGACCTGGATTAAATACTGGGTTCAAACCTTTCTTAATCATCTGACACTTTGTTTGTGTTTCCTGCTATCCTTCATTTTACACCTTAGCCTTCACGCTCATTGTCGAACCCCGTTTCCCACTGTTCTGTTGTAATTAACAGCAGAGCTTCGGTAACTGTCGGAGTAGTCGGCTGATATGGTTTTATCATTTGCGACACAACAGGATCCAGTGTTATAAATATGCCTTAATTAGAAGACAGGCAACTTTATGTGTCTGCTGTTTGGTCTGGGTTTTTCCTCCTGCTTTAATGTCTGACTGTGTTCTACTTCCTCTATAACATTAGTAAACACTCAGATTTAATGATCAAACAAAAACCCTTAATGCTATTAGAATGTTTAGTGGTTTAGCATGAACTCAGTGGATGGTGTGAATAAATAAAGACTTAATATTTCAACATGTCTCAGCATAGTCATTATTCAGCAGCATGATTCAGAAACAGTGAATCTATAAATGGACTAATTCTTGAGATCATAGATATTTATATAGACTCTATATATAGATATTCATACTGTTATAAATTCTCTCTCTGAAACATAGTTATATATACTGGTTATATAAATACACGTGCTACTTCCATAGATATGTGTACTGTGTATATAAATATACATTCTCTTCTTCTATAGATACATTTATTCTTTTATATTTTTTACAGATATACATACTGTTTATATAGATATAAATACTTCTTCTATAGATTTACATATTCTATATTGTTAACATTGTTAGTGTTGTGTCTCTTCATAGTTTCTTCTACTTATTTTTATTTTACTTTTGTGAAATTTTATATGGTCTATCGTCTTATTTCTGTTTTTGTAATGTTATATTCACACTACTTATATTATCTACAGTATGTAAGGCTGTTTTTATTACTATTGCACCATATTGTATCGTATGTGTTTAGGAAAGCCTGCAGGTTTCTATTTAACCACAGGCTGTCAGATTAAAACGAGCACAAAGCTGATCCAACTAAAGTGCTGATCAGACTATTAACAGATGTGTTCATTAGCCATTAATTAATTGGCAACAACCATTACAGACACACACACATACATACAGACACAAGCACACACAGGACCCCCCGCCGCTGTAATTAAAGGTGTCCTTGACGATGAGATAGACCACTTTCACACTGGTTGGACATGGTTGGTTCTATTTAAACACATGGTACCAAACCCAGAATAGGCTTCCATCTGGGAAGTCAGCAAAACAAACACACAAAAAATACACATATACACACATTTCATCACCCTGAGTGTCAGCCCACATGATGCTAATACCTGACCAAAATGTTTATCGATTGCCAAACACACACACACACACAAACACACACACACACACGATGGTGTTGTTGAAGCGTGCATTCAGTTTGTATCTCCCATTTCTTTTTTCTGCGCCAAAAACCGCAGGAAGAATAGCGTTCTGTGCAGTTGTGTTGGAGGCGGTGACTGTACTTTAAGCTTAGTGCTACTTCCCGTAGCTCTGGGACAAGTGTGTGTGCTTGATCTGTATGCAAGGTAGGTGTGTGTGTGTGTGTCAGGCGGGAAGTGTAGGTGAGAGTGACAGACAGAGAAAATGAGAGAAAGAGAGAGAGAGAGAAGGCGAGGAGGTGAGTGGAGTGGTGATTTGTCTGAGGTGTGCATCTGCATCTGTGTGTGTGTGTGTGTGTGTGTGTGTGTGTGTGTATGTGTTTGGTCCAGGTGCTGGGACCTCTGTGAGTCCCTGGGCAGGGAATGCAGGGGTCCCTGGACTCTCCTCTGCTTCCTGCTAACGAGACACACACCCACACACACACACATACACATATACACACACACACACACACTCCTCCGCACGTACACACACACACGTTTTCACTGCATCGATCAGGGCAAGGATGAGGGTCGCTGTGCGCCCCGTTAGCCGACCACTAAGGACGGAACGCCTCAGGGTACGCTGCCCTCCACCTACGCACGCACGCACACACACACACACACACACACACACACACACACATGCAAACATGCTCATATCTCATCTGAATTCAGCCCTAGAGTGAAGCATTGATGCTGCCTCACATGTTAAAAAGGCACAACTACGGTGTTTGGACCCAACACAGTTTACCATAGCAACAAGTAATGGTACGGTAACAAGTGATGACCAAAAGTGTATCATAGCAACAGCTGATGGTGAACTATGTACCATGTAGGGGTGTGTATTGAAGGGAGGGGAGATGGGATTTAAAATATATATATATATATATATATATATATATATATATATATATATATATTTATATATAGTGTGTGTGTGTATTTATATTTTAATGTGCATATTTGTTGCTTTTTACAATGCTCCTCTTCTCTTACTTCTTCACTGAACAGCCCATCCAGGGACGAGTACATACCTTAATAATATACTGTGTGCAACACATCAGATAGTTGTTTCCTATGTTTACTGCACTGTCCTTGACAAATAAATAAATAAATAAATAAATACAGTAATAAAAAATAAAATCTGGCGATGTGATACAAATCACAATATACACGATACAGTATATCGTGACATATCAAACATATATATCAAACCAAAGTGATTTATCACAATTTATTATGTACTTTGTGTTTTTCAGTGCAAGTCAGGTTTTTTTTTTTATTTAATTCACTCATCATCTAGATCAGGGGCCTCAAACATGTGGTGCGGGGCACAAATGTGGCCCACCAAAGATTCTAATCTGGCCCCTGGGATAAATTTGCCAAGTGTAAAATTCCAAGTCATTTTTGTTGATGTTCAAGATACAGACCAATATGATCTGCAGTCGAAGAAGAATAGAATAACCTACAGAATGACTGCATAGTTACTTCCCAGTTTGATGTAGAAAAAAATAATTACACCAATATATAATGACAACTTTTGCCTTTGTTTTAGCGCAAAAAATAACATTACATTGTGAAAATATGTACATTAACAAACTATCCTATAACTAAGAAGAGATGCTGAAGAAATATGAACAAACTGAAATGAAATGGCAGAATTTGAACCATTTTCTGCTTCTGTTCGGTGTCCATCCATAATACACACATTGAGGCACAATATTGTTAAAATTCACTTCTTTTTTAATTCAGAAACATCAGTTATTTCTTTGTTATTCACATCTATTTTGTTTGTATAGCTTATAAAATAATTTAATGGGGGTTTTTTTACCCAAAAATAAAGACCAACATTTTGAGTTGTCATTATTTATAGGTTATTTTGTTATTATTTTATTGGTCTGAGCCAGTAGAGATCAAATCTGGCTGAATGTGGAACCTGAAAAACCCCTGATCTGGAGAGTCCTTCATCATGAAAATGGTCTTAATGATCATTCATCCACTACAAAGTTCTTCAACTAGCACAAGTTGTTAGATTGTGTTACAAATTAGATATATATATATATATATATATATATATATATATATATATATATATATATATATATATATATGTGTGTGTGTGTGTGTCATCAAACTACAGAAATCTATTAAATGTCAACATTATCATTGCAACTCATTGTGTATGTGGTTGTATTTGTGTGTATTTGAGTCAACAGGTGCAGTCAGAGGTGTGGACCGAGACCCACTTACACCAGTTTTTATGTATTCTGTAATCAGCACAACCCACATTTATTTCCTCTTGAGCAGACGTGATTGGACTACAGGGACGCCCTCGACACACACATACACAACACACACACACATATACCAGCAGTGCCATTACACACCATTACTAGACAACATTAAGTGGCTAACGGCTAGAACAACACCAGGCTGTTAAACTTTATGATCATTATTATAGGAGATGGTGATTACTGCAGCTTTCATAACACTCCACCGCAGCAGACAAGGTGTCGTACAGACCATAATGACAAGCAAAAACACAATGCATGGATGTGTGTGGAAACTGAGCTTTTGTGACGCTTTTCCCCTTTGACTCGTTGCACAAACGCAGCAAAAAATCTTATTGCCCTTAAAATAAGACAATCACTGAAAGATTTGATTTTCAGTGAGTTGATTTTAAATGATATATGTGGAAAATCAGATTTTGAAAACTCTGGAAATAAGGGTTTTTTTGTGTTTTGTTTTTGCTTTATTTGAAGATGGGGGGGTCATCGTATCCCGCTTATCCGGGTCTGGGTCGTGGGGGTAGCAGCCCCAGCACAGAAGCCCAGACTTCCCTCACCCCAACTACCTCAGCCAGCTCTTCCAGGGGAATCCCGAGGTGTTCCCATGCCAGGTGAGAGATGTAATCCCTCCAATGTGTCCTGGGTCGACCCCCAGGTCTCCTCCCGGATGGACATGCCCGGGAAATCTCCCCAGGGAGGCGCCCGAGGTGCCAGAGCCACCTCAACTAGCTCCTCTGGACATGGAGGGGCAGCGGCTTTACTCCGAGCCCCTCCCGGATGTCCTTCTCACCCTATCTCTAAGGTTGAGCCCGGCCACCCTGTGAAGGAAACTCATTTCAGCCGCTTGTACCCGTGATCTCATTCTTTTGGTCACGACCCAAAAGCTCAGGACCATAGGTGACGTTCGGAACGAAGATCGACCGGTAAATGGAGAGCTTCACCTTCTGGCTTAGCTCCTTCTTCACTACAACAGTTCGGTTTAGCACCCACATTAATGCCGCCCCAATCCGCCTGTTGACCTCCCGCTCCATCCTTCAGTCACTCATGAATAAGATCCTCTCTGGATGCTTTTCTAATTAAAGATTGTTTTACTGAAATCAAGATTTTTTTTGTTTAATTCGAAGTTTAGTTTTGGTTAAATTCAAGATGTTTTTCTTATTATTATTTTTTTAGCTTAAAAGTTTGGTTTTAACTTAATTCAAAATCTTTTTTTTTTTTTTTTTTTTTTTAGCTTTTGCTCACAACCAAAATCTTGTTTTTAGAGCGGTATTTTTTTCCAGTGTAGTGTAGTAATGACAATGCATGGATGTATGAAAACTGAGCTTTGGCTTTTTCCCCCTTTCAACCCGTTGCACAAATAGAGCAAAAAACTGAAAAATGTGTTTGTATGCAAGTACATTGCAGCCACAAATCTACTGTTTTAAAAAAAATACTACTGTCATTTAAGCTGTATTAATAGAAACCAAAATAAAAGATGCAGCGGGCAAAAAGTGCTGAGGGATGCAGCTATCCATGAGTAAGCATCTGGGTGAACGAGAGGTTAAAAAAAGGACAAAAGGAAGAAAAAAAAGTGAGAGAGAAAGAGTCGAGGCTGATGTGATGCCTGGTCTTCTCTCTCGTCTTCGGCCCTGAGCTAAAGGGGACCAGGGAAAGAGAGAAGGGAAGAAATGCAACTTAGATAAAGGGGGGGGTGGGGGACTGGAGGCAGAGAAAGGCAGACAGAGAAAGCAAAAGGCCAGCTTCTTCTCTGATGCAGTATTCTGTGTGTGTTTGTGTGTAGCTGTGTGTGCATATTTGTGCCTGTTTGTGTGTATGAATAATTCAGGTCCATGGAGAGGGCAGCCTGCTGCGGTAATGAGGAGGACATGCATTGATACCAAATATTGCTGGTGGGAAGCTATCGATTGAACAACCATTTGTCCAAACTTTAGTCTGGAAGCCGGTGCTGTCTGCAGCCCTTTACAGACAGTTACAGACAGCTGGACGGACACAAAGACCCAATAATACGATAATGTGTCAACCCCAACAGAAAAGGCCATTTGGAATATGATGGCATTAGGCTAATGAAGACGTCGAAGTGGGTTCTTCTACAAAACTAGTCCTCGTCTGACTGAGTGTATTTCTTCAAATTTCTAGTCCAAATGTCTCACACTTAAAATAAGACAGAATCAGAACTGATTTATACAGTAGCAGGGCTGTCGAAATTAATGCATTATTGCAGATTAATAGTGTAACCGCACTATAGAGACAGAGGGTGGGCGTAAAAAAGTGATGCTGCAAAAGAACAACCCAGAAACAACCATAGAAGAAGAACAACCACCGGGGGAGATGTCCTTTTATCAAAGACGAGTGAAGAATGTGAGAAAACATCAGCAATCTTCAAATTCTTTTTACAGAAGCGACAACATAAGATAGTACTTTATTGTCATCATACAATTACAAAACGAAATTTAACCCATCGTTCTAAGGAGCAGTGGGCAGCCATGGGTGGTGCCTGGGGACCCATCTCCAGGCGTAGAGCCAGGCTCATGGTCTGAACCTGGCTGGAGGATTTTTACCCTAATAAACATGTTTTTGGCTGATGGGGGAAACCAGAGCACCCGGAGGAAACTCATCCAGACACGGGGAGAGAAACATGCAAACTCCACACACAAAGGCCTGCACGGTCTGGGAATCAAACCTGGGTCTTCTTGCTATGAGGCAAGATCGCTAACTGATCAGCCACCATGCTGCCATAAACTCCATAATCCCCAAGTTTTTTTTAGTCATTCCTAACTTTCTCTGGAATTTTCTGGCGTCTAACTACGTCATCCTAAAGATTACACTAACTGGTTGGACTACTGTCCTATTGCATACAGAGAATTTGAAAGAAAACCTTTTAGCCCCGCCTCCCCTGACTATGAAGCGTTCCTAGACCTATATATGTAATGGGTTAGAAATAACAAAAATATACTTGGTCAGATTTAGATTTTTGCTGTTAAATTATCCCATTTCACTTAACATAAATGTAAAACTTAATGTTTTTTGAACAGATATGTGATTGTATAAAAATTAATGACAAAAAAAATTGATCCTTCTTGGAATCAAAAGTCTATTAATAAGAGTGAGTCATTAATAATTATGGGATGGATCAGAACAGGAGTATATACATATATACATATATATATATATATATATATATATATATATATATATACATATATATATATATATATATATATATATACATACATATATATATATATATATATACATATATATATATATATATATATATATATACATATATATATATATATATATATACATATATATATATATATATATATATATATATATATACATATATATATATATATATATACATATATATATACATATATATATATATATATATATATATATATATATATATATATATATATATATATATATATATATATATATATATATATATATATATATATATATATATATATATATATATATATAAGAGAGAGAGAGAGATTTATCTGAGGTCATTATTAGATCCATCCTGGGGGTAAATATGTCCACATTTACATTTTATTATTGGGTGTAAAAAAGCTGGAAAATTGCCAACTACTAAAATAAACCCAGTTTCATAGAAGAACCCAAATGTGATTAGATTTCTACTGTTGCAGAATGTTAAGAAAACGAGGTTAAGATGAGCGATAATCCACTCATGTCAAATGTCTTTTTCAATCATGGGAAGTCGAGCCACAGTAGCCGGTCGATTTATTTTAAGATTAAAACTGCACTTTGGCTTGAAATTTAATTTTCTTCCTGGAGAACCTTTGCCAGTGAAAAGTAGCTCCACACCTCCACTTACTTACTTTGCAACAGTTTCATGTACACGGCTGGATTAGAGTAGATATGGAAGTGTGATGTTATACTGGCTGTATTCAAAAGGTAATAAAAACACTGGAGACTGCAGAACGCCACCTCGTGTCTGTGCAATAAGTCTCTGTGGCCTCGCTCTCATAAACTCACCCAGCTCATAGCTAGAGTCATGTGTTCCTGATGCACTCATTCAGCACTTTAACAAAGCTCTGGGCCTTCGGTTTTTATTGCATCAGTTCAAATAGTATGAAAATGGGACCAATGTTCTATTGGAATCAACCCCCAGTTGAATGTGTGATGTTCTGTCAGGTTCTGTTCCATGTTACAGTCCTCGGGTCTGGTTGCATAATCTAACTACAGAAGTGGGCGGGACTTTCACTGGAGGAGAACTCACCTCATCCAATCACAGTCCAAATATGTGACCAGACCACCAGTGACCAATTATTATTTTTAATGGATTTATTCTAAATATGAAAGTGGTACACACTTTTTGATTGCTACTAAATGCCTCCTTTGCACAACATAATATTGAAATAAAAATATTTTTTTTAAATTGAAAAAAAAATTTATTGAAAAGATACAAAAATAAAGAAAAATACAATAAAACAAAATTTAATTGAAATGAATACATAAAAACTGAAGTTCATCCTGTTTTCCCCACAATATGTATATATATATATATATATAGTTTTGCACCAGAATCTCTCATGCTTTATGGGGACTTCCAGAGAAAAAAGTTAGGGGACATAATTTTCATAAATCTGCATACTTCACAGTTTTATATTTTACTAGTGGGGACCTACATTTATACTTGACCCTCGTGGGGACCTGAATTTTGGTCTCCATGGTGTCAGAAGTCCCCATAGTGTGAATGTACAAATATATCAATGTCCCCATGAAGGTAGAAATATAACCCCCCCCCCACCCACCCAACACACACACACACACACACACACACACACACACACACACACACAGACACACACACACGTGGACTCCCTTTCTCTTCTGGTGTCACAGTGTCAGATATTCCAGGTTAGAGAGAACACAGGGGAAATTACACTTGTGCAGAAGCCCCTAGCGCTGTGTGTTTGTGTGTGTCCAGTACAAGTGTGTGTGAATCCAGAGGGTCTCACGGGTGGAACTGTTACCGTAGGGGAAGTGGACAGACAATGAAGAGAGGGGGACACTGTTGGGAGGTGGATAGGATGATGGAGTGCAGGACAGAGCAGTGGGGGATTAAAAGAGGAGGGGACAGGAGGAACTGGAGCCGACTACAGCAGCAGTCCAGCCGCTCCCTTCGCTGCTCATTAGAAGAGCTGGGAATTCACATCACTACCAACAAAATATGGAGCGTCAGTGGTTGGCGGCGGTGACCCCTGAACCTGCACCAACAGACCAGGTGGGTTTATACTGTGCAGGAGGGGGGGGGGGACTCTAGCACCCTATAATATAATAATTTCCTGAAAACGTGATCAAATTTGTACTTAACACGATAGAACATGTAATAAAACCCAATAATGTAATAAAATATTGTAAGTGATATGGTAATAAAAAATATTTTAATAAGAAATGCAATACCGTATTACACGTTTTCCCCAAATTTGTGTTCTGAGAATTCTAACAACACAATGAGTACTGGGTTAAAGGGGGCGTGGCTTAGACAGAGAGCCATGATGTTGAACTGTGGACTGAAAATGAACATATATATGATATTATCTGTCAAGTTTTACATTATCAGTTTGGAGGAAAAAACAGAACTATCTAAAAATGTAATAAATTCTCAATAAAGTAATAACATTATTGGTACAAATGTTATTACAATATTAGTCAGGATATCTTATTACATTACTGGTGAAATTATTACATCATTGGGTTCTATTACATTTTTGATGGAATTAAGTGCAAATTTTCTTACATTTTCAGGTGATATTATATTTTTGGTAAATTATTACATTATAGGTGCTACAGAAACGAAGACTTAAGGATTATTGTGCATCCTTTTAAAAATATTTTTATGTGTATTCTATAAATGGATTTAAAGTTTGTCTTTTACAGAGAACACAAATACTTTGTTGAGTCTTATAAGGATATGACACATACTTCATCAGGGAAGCATTTATGCCCCTTTCATCTGATATACTGTACCACATCTCACAGAAAAATAATGTTCTGTTTACAGAACACATTTGACTCGTGAAGTTACTCACAACCAATTACACAAAAAAAAGAATCATGGTTGGATGTTGTAGTTTATCACTAATTACTACTACTATGAACCCCATAGTTTAGGAATTAGGTTAATTTGATGATCTGTTTACATGGTGTTTTTTTAATTCCTAATTATTTATTCTGAATAAAGTATTTCCTTCGTGTTTACATGGATATGTTAATTCCAAATAAGCATTTACATACATGGAAGACCAGATACTACATTTTTATATTTAATTATTCCAATTCTCCAGTTAAATACTTTACTTCGCTGTGACTCCAATGATAGCCAATTACAGAAAATGTTCCTACATTAATGTCGGCAGTGTGGAATATGTCTGTACCAGTGTAAGGACTTGCATATGTGCGACAAGAGTAGGAGCATGTGCTGAACAACAGGAATAATGCTAAAGTGGCTGGGTCAGTTGGTAGAGCAGGTCGTCCAATGACCGCTCTGGCTGTCCACATGTTGAAGTGTCCTTGGGTAAGACACTGAACCCTGTCTTAGTCTCCCAGTAGGACTGACAGAACTTTAGAAACCTACTGGTGTATGAATGGGTGAATGTGAGGCTAATGTAAAGTACTTTGAGCACCATGAAGGGAGAAAAAACACTATATAAGTGCAGAACATTTAAAGTGGAATTAACTATTTACACGGGTCAAATGATACAATTCGGAATTAGCATCGGAATAAACCAGTGACTTTATTTGGAATTAAGTTTAATTTGGAATTAACATTTTCAACAGGAATTAGGTGTTTCCATGGTTCATCTTAAAGTGGAATTAACTTTTATTCAACATTAAACAGGAATAAAAACTCCCATGTAAACCCACCTTATGTTGTCATAATGGGTTTACAGTAAGACAACATAAGGTGGGTTTACATGTTATGATCTAATAACATGAACATGAATGTTGTCATAGAATAATATGAATGCAAAGCCTCCTTCTGCACACTGAGCAGGTCCTACTTTTATTTTTCATTCTTTAAATAACATTTGGCTGAAAAATAACCTTAGTTTCACAGGGAATCCATCACTTTGACTCGTGACGCTGTGTTTACACACTGTGGTACTTTTACTTGTTAAGGACTTGAATGGTGGCTCATGATGTATTTTTGTACATTTGGGTCCCGAGGAGATATCACATTTCTTTTTTTTTGGGTCACGAGCTGAAAGAGTTTAGGAACCCCTGCTCTAGTTCTTCTCCCCCGTTTGTCACCGACATGTATAACACAGTTTACAGAACCACTTTATGACCACACAACACACTGTTTTTTGGCATCTTTCCACAAGTTTCCTTCAACATCACCTGACAGTTCATAGAAAAATAACCACGGGCAGCTATTCAAATTGCTATGCTTTACCCGATGGATACCAAACATGTGGCCCGTGGGCCAATACCGGCCCAACAATGAGTCCAATCCAAACCAGTGGGATAAATTACACAGATGATAGTAACAGTCAGGTTCAGGTTCCACATACAGACCAATGTGATGTCAACTAAAATAATAATATTACAAGCTATAATAATAATAATAATAATAATAATAATAATAATAATAGAATAAAGTAAGTAATTAGAGCTTGTTTTACTGGATTAAATCAAAATCTTACCAAATGTATTTTTATCATTTCTAATCCAAATATCTCATCAGACTCAGACAGAATCACCTAAAGACAACTTTTCACTGAGATATAAAAACTGATTTATATACTATAGATCTGGAAAATCTGATTCATGAACTTTAAACCAAGATCATTTTCATTTGTTCCATTAGCAGATCGTTTGTGCTTTATTCACATGTTTTTTTTCAATTTAAGCCAAAAAAACAATAAACCAAAAACAAAACAGCTATGATGTCATGACTTGAGGCATCCTCGGGTCACGACCTTTCATTTACACTTGATTTCAAGTCAATCACACAAATAGTTCCAGAGATATGAACAAAAGTGATTTTAAACTTTTAAGTGTCCCCTTGTGGCCAATCTAGAAATGGAAAATTGTTCAAATCAGTTCTTTCTCTCCATACTATTTATTGAATATGAATTTATATTCATATGTAATTTCAGTAACACTTACCACACACACACACACACACACACACACACACACACACACACACACACACACAATCACACAATCCACTATGTATAAACCATTTGTTAACTATTTGTTCATTGTTTGTTCACTATGTAGTAACTATTTGTTAATATCTTGTAAGGTTCATACAAGTGTCTTCAAAGGATACATATAAAATTAGATTCTTTTTAACAGACAGGTGCAGTTTTTACAACTGTTTCTTTTTTTATCTGCACAATAGGTAAACAAACACTGTACCTATCTTTAAAAAAATAATCAAATTTTACCGCTATTTAATGGTTTGTTAACAAGTCGTTTGTTTATGTTAAATTGTGTATGAACAATACATTAACAAACCATTTAAAAATAGTTAAATGATTCCTACATAGTGACTTGTGTGTAGGTATTATATAGTATTACCATAATTTCTAAACCCAACATCTTTCAACTTATCGCATAAACATGAAGGATATTCAGTGGTGAAACTCTTTTCAGGGATATAATACATTTGAAATCCCTGCTATCGACAGTCCATGTGTTGAACTTCTATTTACGTATTGTTTTACAGTCAAATTCAAGTTTTAATGATGTTTTTAATTGTCATTTCATTAGATGCACAAAGCATACAGGTAACAGAGTCACCTATTTTCACCTTGTTTCATGGCGTGCGATTGAAAACATGACAATAAATAAGCGGTATGAAAAATAAAGAATATAAAGCAGTATATAAAGTGTGCATGTCAATCTCTTTACAGTAACAGCAGAAGCAGCAGCACAATACAGTAACATTTTGAGGTGAGGAGGTGCATAATGGAAGCACACAGCAGCACATTTGTCAACAAGATTTTTGGAGGAAATAGCAGCGTAATGAGCAGGAAATATGGCAAACAGAGTCATTATTTCCTGCTGTGTACATTACCTACATTACATTCAGGAAGGAAAATGGTTTGACCAAAGTTTCATGTCAAACTCGGGGAGGGGGGGGGGGGGACAAAAAAAAAACAGACAGCATATTAACATTTTATGAAGCAATATAAATTAACTGTGCGACACTGGTAAGGTAAGAACATGAAGGTAGGTGGTCGAACAAGACTTAGCAATCAGTAACCTGGAGTGGGTTATTGCTTCACTGAAATCCAGACAGAGTCAAAGCTTGTCAGCTGATTGGTCTTCAGCACCCATCCATGTGACTGATGCTGGAGCTTTAGTCTGTGCTTCCTGTGGCACTAAAAGCACAGATTGAAAAATAGAATGGCGGGAGGCGTTTCCAGACCCCTTTTTCGACAAAGCTCAATTGCTTTTGGCACGGCAGTAAGTCTGACACAAAGTGGCGCCGGGAATCAAACCTGCAAGTCCCACTCTGAGCTGCCACAGCGGGCACTGCGGCATTACACTGGCAAACACACACACCTGCCCGCACACACACTGAACGCCAATCATACTATAAATACACACACGCTCACAATTACAGTACACACAATTACTGCCAATCACACTGTACATGCTCATTCACATTCTCTTTTTCTTTCTGACCCCACACACACACACACACACACACTTACACACCCACCTGCCCACCCACCCCAGGCAGCAGCACTCCAACCTCAGCCTCTCCTTCACCTGTACAGGCCAGTAATTACAATGTGACACCAGACTGGCTAAAAACAGCACTGCAATTACAACTGCACACAGACTAAGTGCAAATCTGTGCATTTAGGCGTATTTTAACTTGTACTTGTACTTGTGTGGGAATCGAACCAGGGACCTTCTTGCTGTGAGGCACTAGTGCTAACCACTGCACTCTGAAAAAGTGACCTTTTCAGTAAAATCTCTCATTAACTAAATTTACAAATGTTAAATAAAACTAAGGTGAATAAGACAACAGGACATCCTGGATCTGTTTAGTCACCCTCCATTTTTTTAATGTATTTAACTCAGTATTGGCTAATTACTCCAAATAAAAGGACTCGGAGGCAGAAAAAAACTTATTATAACAGCTCTAATATATTGCAATCAGTTGAATTTCTCCAAGTGCATGTAAACATATTGATTGAGTGATGGACATGGTCTCAGTTGCGTCCACCTGAGTGACAGGAAGTGATGCTCTCGGCTGCCCACTCGCTGTCTGTGACATGACGGCTAAATCATCCCTGCCCCTGATCTGATCCGAACAGTGGGGGAAGCAGAAACTCCACTGTACGTGAGACAGACAGGACAGTTGCATCTAGGACACGCCCGACTCCTCAACTATAAAGAAAAAACATCTGGATGGCATCCAAATGCACCATGCATCAACACACACACACACACACACGCACACACACACAACACTCTTCACACACTCTAATGAAGCCCCGGTAGTGACGAAGAGCAGCAGGGAGCGGCGCGGATCGCCGAAGACAAGCGTGCGCGCGCCGCATCACACTATGTTTGTGTGCGTGTGTGTACCCGTGTGCGAGCTTTGTGTGCGTCTCCGGCGGGATAATTATGGCGCTCCTCGGCAGCTGAGCGTGCCAGATGTACTGGGAGAAGGAGAAGGGAGGAGGGGGGAGGGAGGAGGGGGTGGGGGAGGAGGAGGTGGAGAAGGAGGTGGAAGAGGAGGGAGAGCAGAGAGGGAGCCCAGCACCAGGAGCAATGCAGCAGGGAGAGTACGGAGTGTTATGTGAATACATTAGTGTGAATGTGTTGTGTATTAATGCACTGATGTGTGGCCGTGTGTGTGTGTGTGTGTGTGTGTGTGTGTGTGTGTGTGTGTGTGTGTGTGTGTGTGTGTGTACACCTGAGGAAACATGCTCTGAGTGGAGAAGGGGATGTGTCAGAATGTGTGTTAGCAAACCCATGTCCACATTCAAAGCCATAAAGGCACTACAGTGTGTGTGTGTGTGTGTGTGAGTCTTTGGCATGTGTAGTTTTGTTTCTTGCCATCCACCATTAGCAGGTTGGCTCTGTCACAAATGAGTGTGTCTCATCCAGGAGATCTACAAGGATGGAGGGTGATAGAAAACAGGAGATGACGGTGTGGAGAGGGGGAAGCAGAGGAGTGAAAGAGGAGAAGGTCAACACCAAGAACAAAGGCGTCAACTACAGTAAAAAACTATGGAAAAAGAATGCACAAAGTTAGAACACAAGTCCCTATAGTGTGAGAAAACTGAATGAGCCCTGTAGCACCCTGTGATGTAATAATTTCCTGAAAATGTAATAAAATTTGTACTGAACTCAGTCAAAAATTTAATAAAACCCAATAATGTAATAATTTCATTAATAATGCAATAAAATATCCTGACTGATACTGTAATAACATTTTTACCAATAATGTAATACCTTATTAGATTATTGGACATTTATTACATTTTTAGTTAGGTCTTTCCTAAAACTTGACAGATAATGTCATATATATATATATATATTAATTTTCAGTCCACAGTTCTACATCATGGCTCTACCTCTTAAGCCACGCCCCCTTTAACCCAGTAGTCATTCTGTTGTTTCAAATCCAAGGTATAGAACATTCCCAGATTCTCAAAACACAAAATGTAAAACTTTATATTACATTATCTGTTAAGTTTTGCATTAGCTGCATTTTTCGCAAAACAATAACCATATTCCTAAAATTTTGACAAAGTATATTTGCGCTTTGAACGCGTTTCCATTGACAGTAGGAGCATCGTTACTCTCGTGAAATATTATCCTACGAGATTTCACTGCTGGAAGACGGACGTTTCGATGTCTTCTCTACTGTTTGCCGTCTCTAAAATGGCACTTATGTTTTTTGTCGTGAATTATTTTGAGAAACGTCTCCGTCTCCTCCTCTGTCCATGTGTGTCGCGCCATTTTCACTCTCAGAGAAGTGATCATGTGACCATGTTCTGTGATGTACAAAAAAAGTGTTTCCATTGCGCTAATATCGAAATGGCTGAAAAACCACCTCATGAAAGTGTAAAAACGTTTTATTGATATTTGAGTGTTATTTCAAAATTCAGGTGTTTCCATTACCAGTTTTTTATAGCGCTATTTACATTTTGCAAATTTCCAAGGGTAATGAAAATGCATATAATGTCATATACAGTAAAGTATATGTTAATTTTCAGTCCACAGTTCTACATCATGGCTCTACCTCCTAAGCCACGCCCCCTTTAACCCAGTACTCATTCTGTTGTTTCAAATTCTGTGTATTCTCAGATTCTCAAAATGTAAAACTTTATATTACATTATCTGTCAAGTTTTACATGATCAGGTTTGGGGAAAAAAGAAAGTGTAATAAGGTATAACATGTTTGGTAAAAATGTTATTATAATATGCTATTTTATGACATTATTGGAGGAAATTATTACATTATTGGGTTGTTTATTGTCGGTGAAGTTATTCCATTATAGGGTGCTACAAACCCAGCAAAAACAGACACAGAAACAGAATTATAATCAGGGTGTTACACTAAAAGACATTATAGTCACTGTCATGTGTACATCCTGCACATCCTCATACTTCATCCACACATGACCTTATATTCACATTATTCAACCCTTCCACCATTACAGGTTCTGTATTCAGGCAATTTGTTGCATTTTTGGTCCATGTGTTCTTCTTACACTCGTAGTTTGTGAGTTCAATAATTGTGATCGATTGGTCCTTAGTTGGTGTTTCTGTTTTTCACCACTTCGTGATAATAGCTTTTTTCACAGCCACTAAAAGTAAAAGTTCATCTTATCTTGTTTTATCATATCTCATCCCATCATATCTTATCTCATCTTACTTTATCTAATCTCATCTTATCTTGTCCTATTTTATCTCATCTTTACATAATGTCATCTGACCTTATCTCATCCTATTTTAGCATATTTTATCTCATTTCATCTTACCTCATCCTACCTTATCTCACCTCATCTCATCTTACTATACAGTACCTGATCCTATTTTACCGAATGTTATCTTATCCCATTTCATCTAACCTCATCCTACCTTATCTCATCTCATCTGACCCTATTTTACCTAATCTCATTTATCTCATCTTATCCTATTTTACCAAATCTTATCCCATTTCATCTCACCTTATGTCATCCTATCTTATATAATAAACACTATTAAATGTCCACAGCCTAATATTAATGTCTCTGATGGTAAACCGGTCATGAGCTCATTAGTGCTTACACCTACAGCAGAATGGATGTGCGGTTCAGGAGAAACGTGTGCACGTCCACACAGTACATGGACGAGTCGAGCGGCAAAGAAGCAAAAGAAAAAAGAAAAGAAAGACACGAGGAGACAAGGGCTAAAAAAGCAGAGAGCTGAAAGTAAGAGATTCTCTCCTCCCTGGCTGGCTTTGTCACCTTGCTCACCCAAGGGGGGCAGAGCAAAGCACCAAGGGAAATTACTGCAACCAGAACGCATTGATTTGTTCAAGGCGATGTGCATGTGTGCATGCCTGTGTGTGTGTTTGTGTGGGTTTTTTTGTCAGAAGGCCTTTGTACTGCAATAAAGAGAACAGCCTGGTCGACATCTGTTTGGAGACGAAAGATAAGAGCGACAGCGTTATACCGTTGTTTCAACCTTTCTCTCCTTTTTGCAGCTTTCGTCGGTGCCTTCTCCTGTCTTCTGCCGTGTAATTAAGAGCCAACCAAAACCCTTCGCCCTCTGTCTCAGCACGGATCTGCGTCCCGTCTCATGCTGTGCTGGTACACGTCTTTAAAAACCATCTTCTTCTCTGGGAAATATTTTTCATGGCATGAATGAAATATCATTTTTGGAGTTTGCAGCTGAATTAGTGGTTACCCTGAAAAAAATGCCGCTTCAAAAAGAAGTTAAGGAATACATGAATAGACGTTTTGCTGTAATTAAGCAAAACAAACACAAGTGGAAATTATCTTAGTCAGATTTGTTGAAATAAGATTCTTCAGATCTATTATAATGATATTATGTCACAGATAATACTGAAGGAAAAGTATTTTTTTTCCTTTTTTTTGTCATTAACCGAACATAATCACATAAAACTCCATGGGTTTATCACGTTTTCTTCAATTTTGTTCAGTTTGTGTCTAATCTTGTTCATGTTACCAATTACTTTACTGATTTTTTTCATTTTTGTTCATTTTTTTGCTTTTATTTAAAAAAAAATAAATTAACTTTAGTAAATGTATTATTTATTTTTGCATGTAATTTAAGATTTTCTAAATATTTGATTCATTTTTGGTCATTTTCTATAGTAATGTACACAAACCCAATGTGTCCATCATCTATCATTTATCACTAAAAATATTTTTGGGGACATTATTGATCCAAAACACATAATAAATTTGCAGATTTTCTACATTCAAACAACACTTATCAATGAGTGCTCAGCCCATAAAAAGATAAAGAAGCTGACTGTCATATTAGGGTTTAAGATTTCACATAGTTCCTGTGTCCTGAAATAGGCTGCGTGCTGTAAGTTGATATAAATATCTCACTTTGAAGGAGACTTTCTCAGAATAACCACCCCTTCAATGCAAGCGCTGGTAATAGTCTCCTATTATTCATCTAACCTTTATTATATCTGAGTTTAAAGTTCTCACATGAAGCCTCTTTCATATTTTTTTTCCATTTTCCTGTCTGGTGTTGGATGACTTCATGGTTTGAGGTCATTACAAAGTGTTGGAGCCCATCATCTGTTCTTTTTTTTAAATGTTTCAATGGCATAAAATAGGGAAAAAAATACACATTTTTCACCATGCAGCATAAGTTAATGGGACAGTTAATGGCTTTTATGTGTCATCAGGACATGAATAAAGCATTAAAGGCCTAAACATTCACCACAGAACAAAACCATCCACTGATCTGAAGTGTTTAATACCTGTTGATCCATTAATCCTATGCCATTAATCAATACATGTCAATAATTAGAGTAAAATATAGTTCTTCAGCTGTTCGTGGTCATCAGATATGACCCATTTAGACATTCAGAGACTCTGGAGTTACCATGGAAACACCATTGTCTTCTACAACATTGATTCACCAATAAAACCCATGGAGTTCAATCAATAACACTGGGTTTATGTTCAGTTAATGACAGTCAGGTTTTCCTTAGGTTTCAGTTTGTAATGTAATATCTGTCAATGTTAATCTGGGCTTGAATGAATGTGCATGATCAATCAATTAAATAAAGGAATTCATTAATATGAATTAAACCTGATGTTAATGGACATAAATACAAGAGAAGAAGAGTTTTAACAGAAATGTGTGTACACACCAGGACACTATATCGTTTTTAATTTAGTAGGAGATAGGGGGGGACAGATACTAATAATAATTGTACTTAAGTAAAACAACATTCATTTCCATGTTTATGGAATGACGTCTCATGTCGTCTCCCAATAATAAATAAACCAATCACTGCATTTGTGATTTAATGGAAAAACCGACAATATGCACTTGTGTTTTACTAAATATCGGTCGACTTTTGCAGATATATCCAATGGCAAACTGACTTCTGAGTCATCATCAATATTTCTTCCCAATTTGAATATGACATCTCCCAGCTGTGTTGAACCAGTGAATGAATGAATGAGTGACCTGTGTGTCAGAGCAGCGGCCACTCCACACACAGCTGTTCAAAGTCCCATAAATAACAGATAAAAGTCCAACGGTGAGCTGACATTTGTGTGGGAGCTGTGTGCGTTTCTATTTTTCTGTCTGTCTGGCACCGTCTCCCTCTCTCTCTGCTGGTTCAAACAAGGCGAGCAAGGTGACCCTGAATCACAGGCTGCGTGAGCGTACGCCGCCCGTGTGTGTTGGCGTGCCCGTTGTTTTTGCGCGTCTGTGTGTGTGTGTGAGTGTGTGAACAGTCCCAGTAATTAACACCAGCCACTAATGAAGTCCAGCTGCTCAGCACGAGGACTGAGCAGGAGCCAAAACCTGCCACAAATCACCCTCGTCCTCTCCGTCTCTCTGCTACTCTGACGCTCTGCTTTCCGAGCTCGTTTTATTTGCCTGCATCCTCCCATCTACAGACCCCCCACCCCTTCATTCCACTCTATTGATCTGCATTCCGTCGTCTTCTTTCTCCTGCGCCTGTTGCTCTGTTTCCATCTCGGCTTCAGACAGTTCGCTCTCCTGCCGTTTGCCATCGGTATGAATCTGACTCAACTGATCTGTAAACGCTGTTTCTGACAACATCCTTGGTTTCTTCATGTTTAAAATTCTTGCTTTAACCTTTAGTTCGTAGTGTCCCTGCTCCGACTGTTACACGTTTGTAAATTGTCTGTGTTCTGGTAATGCTTTGACCGTTAGCGAATCTGTTGGAAATTGGATTTTCCTTTTTAGAAATAAAAGGAAAAACTCAATCTGGAAAGTTTTGATTTCAACAAATCTGGCCAAAATTACATGAAAGTACCGAAAGTACATTTGGGACTTTTTTTAGACTGTTTTAAGACCACTTACAACAGAATTTAATGCCTGTTTAACCACCATTCTGGCAAAAATTCATGACTCCTAGAAATTAGGAAAATGTTCCTTGATTCCCACTGTTCCAAGTCATTTCTTAACTGGTTCTGCAAAGTTAGTGATGAATAGTTCAAAAGTTTAAATTTAAATTTTGAGTTTGTAATGGGTGCACTGGAAAAAGTCTTACCAAGTGTATTTTCTCATTTCTAGTCCAAATATCTCATCACACTTAAAATAAGATAGAATCACTTAAAGTGGAACAGATAAAAGACCTGATTTATACAGATACAATAGATGTGGAAAATCTGATTTAAAGAAACTTTCCCAAGATCATTTTCACTTGTTCCAATGGCAGATTGTTTTGGTTAATTCAAGCAAAAAATGTTGTATTCCTTTTTTCTTGTTCTACTTTTTATAGGGGTACATGGAACATTTACATTCACATGGATAAAACTAAGTGGACTTTGGGGTCCAACATAGTCGTAGTTGGATACCCGGTCTGAAAACCCCATTAGTTTACACCCCATGACAAACCCTACATTATCTACATCTCCAGCCTTTTAACACACACACAGACTTATATATCCAGTAATGTAATAACTATCTTTCCTGGACCCTGTTTAAAGGCAGAGGCTGATTGCATTACTGTACAGACCCAAAGTCTGCATCTAACACACACACACACACACACACACGCATATACTTCTGCTACCAGCTGTGACAGATGTGCCTGTCACAGGAGAAAATGAATTCAGAATAGTTAGTGAATTAAGCAGGGAGTTAATTGTTGCTTGGCCTCTGTTTATGAAGCGCATAAAGGCAAAGCGCCTTGTTTGTCTTGTGAAAATTAGCCAGCAGAGAGAGAGAGGGAGAAGGAGAAAGAGTGTGTGTGTGTGTGTGTGTATTTGTCGTTTTGTTGTCTTTAGCAGCTGGTGCAGCCACACCTGGACGGGTTGAGAGAGAGAGAGAGAGAGAGAGAGAGAGAGAAGGCAAAGGAGGGGTGCAGGCATTGTATATTGCATGTAGCATGTTAACTCTGGTCACACACTAAACACACACACACACAGGAAAATGCCTGAACAAAGATATCAATCACATAAAGCAGACGTCTTCTATACATGACTTAAGGTGGATGATGTGTATGTGCAGATATTTTCTCAGGCAAACTAACGTAACTAACACACACACACAGACACACACACCAGCAGAGTGTTATTTTGATACCTATCCTGCTTGGGTCTCTCCCAGTCTATTTGTCAGTGTGTCCTATTAGGTTTCCAAACAGCTTGTAATGACTGGTAATAAACTGCAGAAGAAGAAGAAGGTAAATCAAGCGAGAAGACGACAAAATTAGCTCTCCAGGGGGCCACCATGCTCCCAGCATTCAATACACACAAACACACACACACACACACAAACAAACAGAAATACACACAAAAAAAAATCCCAGACTATATATTGAGGCAGAGTCGATAAAGCAGACAATGGCAGGTTATGGGGACAAACAGAGAGAAAAGGCTCAGTTCTATCTGTGGCAGAGGAGGAGGTGAGAGGAAAATACCAAACAGGATGAAAGTGTGTGTGTGTGTGTGTGTGTGTGTGTGTGTGTGTGTGTGTGTGTGTGTGTGTGTGTGTGTGTGTGTGTGGAGGAAAAGGAGGAACGACCATGACTGAACGGAGTCTGAACATGACATGAATAAACTCTCGTCCCATTCCACATAAACTACTGGGAAGATCGTTTAGCTTGTTTATGGTTCGACGTTGACGTTAACACCATCACTGGACGATATGTTTCAAAGCTCTTGATAAATGAGTCATTAACATTCAAAGACTGAATAAAGAAAACAACTGTGAAAGTGTGAGGTTGTGCTTATAATAGTCCCAGAAAAACCGTTAAAAAAGAACCCCTATGTTAAGGACGCATATTAACTAAGGGTGTAAGAATATATCATTTCATGATACTGTATTGATATTTGTACCCTAACCCCCCCCAAAGAGGAGGCAGGGCATTTTGTTTTTGTTTTCTTTGTCTATCTGTTTGTCAGTAAGTTTACATATAAACGACTGGACCAAGTTCTATGATATTTTCACAAAAGGTACGAGGTGGTCCAGAATAGATCCCATTCAATGTTGCTCAGTTTTACACATAGCTTCTTCATGCTCTCATTGTTGATGTGCATTGAGATCAGAACACTGAATGACAAATTCTCTAGGTCAAAGGTCAAGGTCACATTAAAGGTCCAAATCAAATTTTGGATATATCTATTCAACTATTCATTACAGACGTCCAATGAGCACCACAATACTGGTTTTTCAATTCTGCATCTTGTACAGTATGAATAGATTTGGACCTATTGTTGACCCAAGAGGTTGGGGGTCATCCACTCAATACCTAAAAAACAAAATGGACTATAACAGAAGAATGAGTGGAGATAGACTTAATTACTCTTACTGACCCAGCATGTCTATCATCTGTGGATTAAAATTAGCCCTGAAGCTAACTCTGGCATATTTACATGTTTATATTGAAGTTAAATATATACATGTGTTCATTAATGTGCATAGTTCCAGATATATATCTACTATCTATTTTCTTCACATCTCACTGAGGATGAAAATTCAACCATGAAAGTTTAATCAAATATTGATGCTTTTCTAAAAATATATGAACCAATACAACATCAGTATGTCATCAAAAAGTCTGAATACTTTAGTCTGTATCATGTAGAATTACTGTGCCTGTAAAACCACAAACATGGTAAATGGACTGCACTTATATAGCGCTTTTCCACCTTCATGGTGCTCAAAGCGCTTTACAGTAGCCTTTCATTCACCCATTCACACACACACTCATACACCAGTAGGTTTCTAAGGTCTATGGTAAGTCCTACTGGGGGCCTAAGCCGGGGTTCAGTGTCTTGCCCAAGGACACTTCGACATGTGGACAACCAGAGCGCGAACCGCCAATCTCTCAGTCATTGGGCGACCCACTCTATCAACTGAGCCACAGCCGCCCAGAACACAGTAAGTTGTAGGTGAATTATTTGCTGTAAATACTTAAACTAAAAAGCATTTATAAGGATCCTCTCTCTTTACACAGTGCACCGTAGAGACAATATTATGAGATAATTTGCTGCCTACTGAAGGGTTGTACAGTTCTTGCTTTATCTGTAATATGGATTTATATCAAAAACTCACATGATGGAGGAAATGAAAAGCAGCGCACTTGTTTATCTGCTTCTGCACATTAACATGCACCAGGTGAAGTGGAAACACGGTTGAGCTTTAACGCAATAATTAAACCAACCTTCGTAGCTTTTATAATTAATTACGAGAAAAGCTTTGAAGCTTTTTTATTTACACATACATATGTCCCATCTTATCCTCCCATCCTCCTCTTTCGTCTTGGCTCCTTCATCTCGCCCTCTGCGGTCCTCCCCCTCTCTCTCTCTACTTGGTCCCTCGTCCCGTCATCGTGGCTCCCTCCCTCCCTCCGGTGTCACGGCTCGCTGGCTCCAGGTGGCGAGGGAGGGAGGGAGGGAGGGAGAAAGGGAGGTAGGGAAGGATGAATGGATGGAAGGGAGGACTGAAGACACAGAGGGGGGAGGGGGGGGGATCCCTTCATCTGTTCCTGTGTTCATACTGTCACAGCACAAGTCGAGCGTCCTGTTCTGTTCAGTCCAACTTAGTGATCGACTGATATAGAATTTTTTTTTTTTTTTTTTTTTTTTTTTTTACATCAGCCTTCCTTACAGTGGAAAAGGAAGAAGAAGGAGATGAAGAAGTAGAGGACGAAGAAGAGAAGGAAGAAGGAGGCAAGGAAGAAGGAGATGAAGAAGAGGAGGAAGAAGAGAAGGAAGAAGGAGGCAAGGAAGAAGGAGATGAAGAAGAGGAGGAAGCGGAAGAAGAAAAAGCAGAAAAGAGGAAGAAGAAGTGAAAGGAGAAGGCAAGGAGGAAATAGAAAAAGAAGAAGAGGAGGAGGAGGAAGAAGAAGAACAAGAACAGACTTCTGCATCTGACGTTCCACTGTTTTTAAATCCACCTTCCCATATGTTTGGTGCAGTTGGAAAACTGGTCAATCATGTTGCAGGTTTTACAAGTGTTCTGGGATGTGTGGGAACTCTGTTAAATGCAATATTCCATTTATGTTCACGTCATTTGACCATCTATCTACTTTCCTTGTCACGGGCAGGTATCAGTTTCTGACGTGACCGCCGTTAACCCCCAGGAAAAGTAATTGTGGCGCGAGAAAGAGAAAGACTTCCCTCAGTCCAAAGCATTAGTGCAGACACAGGCGCACAGCAAACAACACAGAAGGCAGCCGAGTCTGGAGCTTATTAGTTCAGGTGCAGCAGGGCAGAAGGGAACATTAATGTTGCTAGCCGGTGGCAAAGACACACACACACACACACACGACCCACTCACATACATGAGTGAACTCTCAACCACATTATCTACCTCCATTGACTCTAAAAGCTTCTTATTCGCCTCATTAAGTCTTCAGTGACACAAAATAACCACACCAGACCTGCTTACAGCCACGCACACTTACAGTACATACAGAGGTGTGTGTGTGTGTAACAGGAAAAGGGAAGATGAAAAGGTGGGGATGTGGGGGACACTTGGAAACTTGTGAAGCGCACGCACACACACACACACACACACACAAACACACACAGCCCTGGGGACGTCTGCTTAGACAGCAGACAGACATTACTAGTCAAGCACATCACAGATTTGACTGCGGGCTCATAGACAGGCTGAGTACAGGTGGAATCCTCTCAAATGGCAGATATATGCAACCTCCAGCTACAAAATAAGGTGAAATAAATTTAACTTAATGCGTTCACACAGAACAAGCATTTCAACACTGTTTTTTTTTTTAAAGAAAATTCAGCCTGTGTATCTGTTTTCATGAAGGGGATGATGGAGGTTTTGGAGTGTGATTTATTTTTATTATTTAGAGCTTTATTTAGGCAGGACAATGTAATGAACATATCTATACATTTCAGTATAAATACATAAATATGTGGGAGTTAGCATCAGTACTAATGTTCATCCACAGTCCCCACTTCATGAATAATTAGTGCAAAACACTAAAGATAGAGCTGCTGTAAAAAGTAACTATCAACTAATGACAGATGATATTTGTGTGTTTCTTCTTGGATTTATTGTCCGATATGCTCTTTTTTGCCCCCTGCAATTTACTGACAGGTGAAGGAAAAAGAGGAAAAAAAGAAGAGAAGGGGGGGGGGCAGAGAAAAATGGGAAAATCAAGGAAAAAAGAAAAAAAAAGGAGGAAAAAATGAAATGAAAAGAGAAAAGTATGTGTGTGTGTGTGTGTGTGTGGGGGGGGGGGGGGGGTAGAGGAAAACAAGGATAGAAGGGAAAAGGGGGAAGTAACAAAAAATGACAAGGAGAAAAAAGAGTGGAAAACATGGGAAAAAAGAGAAAAAAAATAAGAAAAAAAGGAAAAGAAAAAAGAAGAAAAAAGTGTGGGTATATTTATTACGTTAACTATCACAATTAGTATTTTCAAATTTTTGTTTTTTTGTTTTCATTTAACAGTGAAAAAAAACATCAGTATCTGCTCCAAATATTGGCTTAAAATATCAGATTAAAATATCGGTTGGCCTGTATCGGTCATTGTTTAAAAAAAAATAATCTGTAACAGCCCCAAAAAAATCCATTTTGGTTGATCACTACTATTGACGATGTAATCTGTAAAGAATGTGAAGAGTGAAGGTTCCTGAACACTATTAGAGAGCACTGATGTAAATAGGTAAGTAAAGCTCATGCTGAGGACACATCATTAGCCACCAGTCTCCACAGGGAGCACTTAGATCCAGGTGAGTGGCCACTGGATACCTCAAAGGCATTTGCGATTGTTCCGTGTGTGTGTGTGTGTGTGTGTGTGTGTGTGTGTGTGTGTGTGTAGTGTGTGTGTATGAAGTGGGAAGGACAATGAAGCATGCAGCTAGCAGCAGGGACTGGGGTGAGTGAGGAGTCGAGGTGAGGTGAGGGGTAATTGTGCAAAGATTTGTCTAAAATGTGACCAATTCATAGCCATTCTCCTCCAATATCGTGATTACATTTAGACATTTGAGTGCGAAATCTCTGCTTCCAACCTTTCCACACTGCAAAAATCCAAACCTGATTTCTAGTCTTATTTCTAGTTCAAATATCCCATCACACTTAAAATAAGACAGAATCACCTAAAGACGAACCTTTTAGTGAAAGAAATCTGACCAAGATAATTTGCAGTTGTTCCATTGGGAGATTAATACTGTTATTATTATTATTATTATTATTATTATTATTATTAGCTTAATTCAATATTTTTTTTGCAGAATTTTTTTATATCTATTGTCTAAAAATCAGTTGTTATATCTCACTGAAAAGTTCCACTTCAGGTGATTCTGTCTGATTTTAAGTGCAATGACATATTTAGACTAGAAATGACAAAAATACACTTGGTCAGATTTGGATTTTTGCAGTGCACACATCATGCAATGGGGATTTTACGCTTGATTACTAACACATGTGTTGCCAAAATTGCCTCTAAAATCTTTTTTCTTTTTTTTTTTTTTTAAAGCAGGAAAATGTTCACGGATGAAATGCTGATGGGGCAGGCAGGTGAGACAGCCCTGCTCGTAGTACAGAAATGGGACAAACCTTGCCGACCGGTGGGCTCTTCTACAGCCATCCAATAGGCAGGTGGGGATGGGGGAGAGCGGAGGAGAGAATGGGCAGGGTTAGTAATACTGAACATGGTGTGTGTGTGTGTGTGGTGGGGGGAGGGGGGCAAAAAATGTGGATGTATACCTTGACAGTGAACACATCATGAAGCATTTTAGTGTAAACTGAGTATCTACCCACTGCGTGAGAGTTACAGAAAGGCTAAGAAGAGGTGGGGGTGGGGGGGTTAAATGGGCAAGAGTCAGTCTGGAAAGGTTAGTGTAGGCCACTGACTAAAACAAAAACACACGGCTTTAAATGTATGGAACATTTGGCGTTCAGACCAAGCAGACTAATATAATCAAACCCACAAGTGTCCCCTGGGTTTCCACGGCAACGCAGGGGTGTCAAATGTGTCCAAGTTAAAAATGAAAAGACCCAGTGCTACTTTTGTGGCAGTTCCCAAATGAAATATAGTCTGTTTTGAACCTTTTTAAGTGATTTATCACCATTTACTTCATATATTTTGCTTTTTTTTTTTTTTACAAGTGTCAATCAAATACTTTCCTTTTTTTAATTCAATAATCATGTACACGCTCATAAAAACAGAGGAAAATAAAGAAAGACAGAGATATTCCAAATAAGAGTTTAATGGCAGCCATTTTTTAATTAAGCAATATGGCTACCATATACATATAGACATCAGGATAAATGCAAACATTGATTTTCTGATTCTACTGTATACACCATAACCTTTCCAAAAATATATAGTTTACCAAATCCCCCCCAAACTTTCCACAAACTAAAATGTGAACATAATGAACTTGACTTTTTCTACTCATCATTTTGTAATAATTTCCCTATATTTGCCTCTTCATTTCTTTTTGTGATAGTTTTCCAATGTTCTACGCAGATTTTCTGGACCCCCTGTGCACTGTGGACACATGAGCTGAGTGTATTTGTGTGTGTTATTTGTGTGCAAAAAAAAAAAGGGGTGGGTACTCCATGAGTTTGAGGAGTGGGTTGTCGTGCTGTGAAACCTAGACGGAGGTGATTAGTAAAACATTAGTGGCTGCATGTAACACTCAGAACACGCTGTCATGGACCTTATTTAGTGTTGTGTTTGTGGTTGGTCGGGGTCCTTTTGTTTTCCAAAAGGTGAGGATATATTCATTTCCAATCACCAAATAAATCTGACTGTTTACGTAGGCGCCTGCACACGTTTCACCGAATTCACAGACAAAATCTCAACGGAAAACGTGTGGGAATTTTTTGGGGTGGAGTTGTTGTTGTTTGTTTTTTGGTTTTTTTCACCAAACACACACACACACACTCGCTCACCAGTGTGTGCACACATGCAGAGTTGCACAGAAAATCATGCCTTCACCTCACACTATCACACAGGGAGGGGACTTCTTCATGATGTGCAGCTGCACAGCAGAAAACAATAAAGGCTGCCAAAAAGCTCTGTGGTGTTGTCCAAGGAGACGTGCGCACACACATTCACATATAACATAGAAAAAGAAAGGGGTGTGGGGGTTGGGGGGGTGGAGGAGATGAAATAAACAGAGGGGTAATAAGGACATGAACACACAATAAAAACAGGAGGAACTGTTGCACTGTTTGGTTGTTTATGAGTTATGACAATAGCACAACTTCTTTTTTAGGGTTTATTTATTTTTGCCATTTCGATACCATGACTGAGTTAAGTAGATCATTTATATAGATTATAGATTATTGAAATGTAGATTTTGACACAGATTTCAATAGTGTATGTGATGCAAGTTACGAGCTATATTTGTCACATGCCTAAATGCACATGTATAAATTGGAAGTGAGGTGAGCAGTTGTGCAAAGAATAGAAATATTATGGAATAAAGAGTTAAAAAATATTATAAGTAAAAGTAAGAATAGGATAGAATAAGATAGAAAGGTAAATACACTTTCTTAAATAGGATCAAAAATAAACACCTATGTACAAATAAACAGGTAAACAGAGGTAAGAAGATAAAAACAGGTAAAGTAACGAGTGTATGAACAGAAATAATAAGTGACCAGTGAGATAAAGTGATAAGATAAAGTGATTGACATCAGCCTTAGCTGAAGAACGATACAGGCCGCCGATACTGATGTCTTTTTCCTCTATCAAATGAAAAAAAAAATATGGAAAACATTTTTTTAAAGAACTGATCTACACTGGTGTCTATATATTCTAGTGGGATCAGTTCATTGATTATTTGGCGCCAACCACTGTATCAGTATCAGTGTCCTGCTGCATAAGAATATATTCCCGGCAGCAAAAGTTAAATTATTCACCAGTCTTTTGCCAGCTGACATTTTCAGAAAACATAGATTTTAATTGCGTATGTGATGTACACAACGATCCAATAATAAGAATGACACATTTTCTGGACTAAAACCATCCGTCCGGTGCTTTTCTTGTCAAATTGAGCTGATCTGACTGAGCAGATCTACGTTCCATGCAGAGATAAAAACTATGAAGTTTACTGTCATCTGTCTTTTCTGTCTTTTCCACCACTGCCCAACACCACCCTCTGTTACCGCTAGGCTTCCTTCTCTTCTTTGTCTGACATGTCTCATCTCTCCACTAACCCTCCTCTGATTTTCTCCTCCTGTGAAGTCGCCCCCCCGAGTGTGACCGGCAGAAAACACAAATAAATACTTTCTATATTCTCATCTCATTTCCACTTCCTCCATCTCTTTATCTGTCTGTTCTCTAGCTGCTCAGCAGTGTTGGGGAGGAGGCACCAAAAACTGAATACATACACCTCTGATTACTTACACACACACACACACACACACACACACACACAGGTGGGACATGATTCCAACACACAACTACCACAAACCTGCACCGAGGCTGTCAGTACAGGAGGATGTTCACTCCAGACCCACAGTGGAGCAGAGTCTCTAATGGATGGATCTGTTTTCAGTTACACAGGTAAAGAAAATATTCACTATATGGACAAAAGGATGTGGATATGATTGTATTTTGCAAAACAAATGCAAAAATCTGTAATTATGTGAGCCAAAACTGTCATAAAGTGACTTCTACAACAGGGGTGTCAAACATGTGTCCTGGGGGGGACAAATGTGGACCATCAAAGGTTCCAAAGCAGGCTGAAAATTCAACAGCCAAGTCTCTCAAACTCATTTTAGTTCAAGTTCCACAAACAAACCAATATGATCTACGGCAACATAATAATTAAAATAATAATAATCTACAAAAAAAGTCCAAAAGACTTTTTTTTTCTTCTCAGGTTTTCCATTAGGTACATTTTTTATGCACATGTGATAATAATAACGAATATGATATGATATTTACATTTGTCTCCATGTTTATGGAATGACTCTTGCGATAATAAATAAATAAATAAATCATCACATTTGTAATTTAATGAAAAAAAATCTACATTTAGTAAATATCAGTAAAGTTTTGTGCATATATCCAATGGAAAAGTGAATATTGTTATGTTGTGAGGGGAGGGGGTATTGTTTTGGGGGGGGGGGTTTTTGTTCCTTTGTTCCGTTTGTCAGCAAACTTATGCAAAGGCCAGAATAGATCCCATTAAATGTTGGTGTGTGAAGATCAGGTATGTTCAAAGGGCTGCAGGTGTTTGTTCCAACCAACCAACAGTTTGACCAATCGACTCTCTGAAGACTGAGATCAGTTGATTAATTGAATCAAATCTGTTCATCTGGTGCCGATTGGAACAAAAACCTACAGCCACACCGTCCCTTTGTGGAATAGTTTGGACATGCCTGGTGTAGCTTAAAGGTCAAGGTCACCAAAAATGAATTATTACAATGTTAAGCAAGTCTGGTAAAACCTTTGTGTCTGGACCCACTTGTTAATAAAGACTGTATTTTTAGCTGAACCCCTGTCTGCTGGTCGTGCATGTGGGTTCAACCGCCTGTGTTCGGACGTGACCGACGCAGTTTATGTGGCAACACTTGAGTAAATAATGAGTAGTGCACCGAACTGGAACCGCATGACGACATGAAATGACCCCGAATGAAACAGGAGGCAGAAAACTGTTAATTTCCTCTTGCCCCCTTTGACCTTCTTGCTTGAATTCTCTTTGCCTCCTGTTGTGTCGTCTTCTTTCGGGCTGTTCTGCTCTCCCCGTTTCTGCCTCTGGAGCAGGCATCGGCCACATGGTGTTTTAATTAACTTGTGTGTCATGTTCGAGTCGAGGCTGCTACGAATACACACACACACACACACACAGAGGAAATGACTGTAGCATGACTGTGCAGCAGAAACACAGCAAAACCTGGGCTTCACAGCCTCATGGTGACCCTGACCACATGCATTTCTGAGCATGTCAAGTGAGTGAGGTGTGTAAGAAAATATCAGTTCAGCAGAATATCATGATATTTAACTTCTGTCTGACTATCTATCTATCTATCTATCTATCTATCTATCTATCTATCTATCTATCTATCTATCTATCTATCTATCTATCTATCTATCTATCTTTTTCCAACTTTTCTAAATTTTGTTTTTGAAAACACCCACTTGATTTCTTTTACGTGGAAGTAGAAACACTGAGGTTGATTCTGTGGACATTTGTTTTTAATTAAAGTACTTAATCTAAAATCTGCCGTGGAATTTTTTCATGTCACTTCCATGATAAAAAAGTGTTTTTGTCCGTAGGCGGAGCCTGGTTTTTAGCAACGCCATCAGTTATTTCAGTGTTCAGACAGTACTCTCTTTTCCATTGACCCTCAGAATAACCAAATATAACTTTAATAATATAACTATAACTTAAAAAAACACTTTAAGTAGTGGATGTGTCATCTATCTATCTATCTATCTATCTATCTATCTATCTATCTATCTATCTATCTATCTATCTATCTATCTATCTATCTACTGCTTCTTAAACTGCAATGTCTGTCTTAAGTATAAAATGTGACATAACATTAGATCTTGTTGTGATCAAATACAATTGTGTTTAGTATTTGTGCATATTTCTGATGTAATTAAATTCTTCCAGGATATGTGGACCATGAAGGGGTCTATAGGGTCGGCATAAATAAACTGGTGCTTCAGCCAACACTATTTCACCCACATAATAATATAAAAATCTAAACTGTATGGATGATTTATCATGTTTTGTTAAATGGACAAAGGAATTACTACTACTTATGTGTTTTATTATATAATATGAGTTATGGTGCAAATATGAGTGCACTAATGTGTTGCACAAGGATATATGACATAAACAAGTCTTGTAGTATCTTTGTAATTTCACTTTTACTTAACTTCACTTTTATTTAAATGTTCGTTTGTTCACGGTTTGTAATGTTGTGATAAATCTTAAACAAATGGAACTTTGTGGACGTACCGAGTGGTGTTTTGGGCGAAGGCTTTGACACATTCCATTGTCTCTGTGGACATCTCACTTGAACCCTCACTTCTTGTATGTGTTGACTGTCTTTCTGACAGCATAATTAACAGAACCACGGGGCGCATGACATATTGTCCACGGACCAAAGAGAGAATTGGACTCCTGAACTTGATGAGACAATAAGAAGACTCTGCCAAAGTTCCCTTTGAACAGTTAAAAAAAAAAAAAAACTCGGAATGAAGCTCACGGTTCTGCAGACGTGACGGAAACGCGTCACAGTCGGCTGTTGCCTGGATGTGTAGCAGGCGTCGTAGCGTGGGTTTATCGTATAATTATGATAATTCATCTGCCTTGTTTTGTGTGCAATCATGCAATCAAACCTTTTATTTGTTAATCTGATCACACGTACAGCGAACAGTGCGAAAAGCGCTCAGAGGAATGACAGGAAGATCTGTGTTTTATTAATTCTGTCAATTTGTCAGCACATCTAGTTGGTCTTGGTTAAAGGGTGGGGGGTGGGGGGGTGTTATAATAGGAATCGAGCTGGCTCTTAAAAATAATCTGCCTCAATTTCATAATTAATCTGTTTTAGGTTTTCACACAATTAGTATGTTAATTAACCCAAAACTGCCACCACTGTGTGAGATGCATATGTGAGAAAAAGACAAAGACAGGGAAGGTTTATTTAGAATTATTACAAAAACTGATGAGTGGCAATTTTTTTGTTATGTCTCCAAAACAATATTCAAAACATTGTTGAATTACATTTCTTTTATTTTGAAAGAGTTATCATTTCTATGGCCCGTGCATTCACATTAATTGAAAGGGTCAGAGCTCAAAAGCACCTTTTTTGTGTCATTATTCAGAAATAGGTTTGAAGATGGACCTGTAGAGTTGAATGAATGAAGAATTCAAACTCAAACAGAGAATTTACAGTTTATGGAAACCACAGTGGGACATGTGGGAAAATGAATTCCATTTAAAAATAAATAAATAAATAAAAAAATCATTGTTTTGATGAAGAGGGACTCTTTTTGTCCGAAACTCATTCCCTTAACATTTCAAAGTAAACTAGCTTAAAACGCTTAAATCTGTACCGTGTTTTAAGTTGTATTCACTTAACAGGTTTTAGCTAGCTTATTTAGAAATGTTAAGTCGATCAGTTTCCCGAGTTTTTCAAACTAAAGTTGACTTATTGGATTTTACAATGTACATTGTGTACTTTTTTCCGACATTTAGTAAATATCGGTAAAGTTTTGCACATATATCCAATGGAAAAGTCACTATAGAAGATTCACCACGGTAAGACGAAGTCCAAAGAGGAGGAGCCCAACATGGAAAAATAAAGGGAATGCAGTGGAGAGCAGGACAACACGCGAAAAGAAGCTGAAAGATGTTCAGAACTATACTTTTGATATGTGTGTGTGTCTGTGTGTGTGTGTGTGTGTGTGTCCTATTTGTGCATATGTGATGGAGTTTGTTACTGCTCTCGGTGTATGTGTGCGTTGTAGCGTGTGCACGAGGTGGTATGAGTATGAGCGCAGACCACAGGGGACTGAAGGAAAAGTTACTCCAGCTGTACTTGTGTTTCAATTCTCTCTTCCTACATCTCCAGGCATTACTGTAAGACTCAGAGCGATGTCAGCATTCACACACACACACACACACACACACACGCCTCAGAGTGCATCAGTGACTCTGGGATTGCCTGTCAGGTCTGTCGAATAGGCTGAGGGGTGGAGGGCGGGGCCGCGGCAAGGATTTGTTCCCAAGAACAACTTGCAGGTCCACCTCGTTAATCTCCATGACGACAGAGATGCTACGGCAGCAAATTAACAGCAAGCGGCAAAAAAATAAATAAAAAATGGTTGCAGGGGAAGCTCATAAAAGAACACAGATTCTAAACTCCAATGCTTGTTTAAAGTTAAAAATTTGTTTTTGGGGTTTTTGGTGAAAAAAAATAATGAAAACACAGTATTTACAAAAGGCAAACTCGTGGTTTTGTAAATCCATTTATTATGATCATTTAATTTATATCAATGTGTGATACTTTAGGCAGTCCCTGCTAATAATATAGAGCTGTTGACGAGGATGGGGTGATAGGGCGAAACATTATCGGCTACACTTCATCCTACTTCTTTTTGAAAGTTTTCCTTCCTTTTTATATAAATATTTTTGTTGTAGTTTTACTGTTGTATTTAAAATAAATAAGATGCACTGTTTGTTACTTGTACTATCTGCACAGACCCATAACCAGTACCATTATAGTTTGTAATATACACTGCTAGGCCCAAAAAAATAGTCACACATGCAATATTTGACTGCACCACCTTTGGTTTTGATTACAGGACACATTTACTTTGACATCTTTTTTGCCACATAATTCTCATGTAGTGTCGCAATATGGTTCATCACATTGTTTCCATCCATAATTGCATACATTTTTGATTATCGATGATAGAGAATCGATGATAGAGACGGCTGCATCAACTCTTCATCATTCAAACTTAAGAGTCTGAACTTTTTGGAAACTAATTGTGTGAAAATTATGTCTCATGCTCCCTGAAGGATTCTGTCACAATCCTGAAGACCCTGATCAGTGGTGGTGTCCAATCCTTTAGACATTAGAGACATGAGAGGACCCTTACTGCATCAGTTAGAGTTAAATAACGTGTTCCAGGTGAAGCATTATGAATTAATCACTGCAGTACTTAACAAAGGAAGGATATGACAGTGTGAGTTTCCTGTCATCAAAACCAAAGCTGGTTCAGTGAAATACTGCATGTGAAACTTTTCTTTTGCCCAGTCAGTATGTTTCATAAAGAAAATCAATTAACCAGTTAGTTTTTTCTTTTGTTTCTGACAACAAAACCCCTTAACAACAGATAAACTGACCTAAAACTATGAAGAACCAGTTTCAGATCAGTGTCGTTAAAATGAACGTAGCTCATCTCTGGTTTTCAGCCATTTGTGAAATGTAAGGTGTAAAGTTTAATTTGTAATTTTACCTGTTTTCTAAGTCACTTCTTCCAAACCTCAGAAGAGCAGCCAAGTGGTAAATTGCACAACAGCTGGTCTGGGCAGCCCCCCAAGTCAAAAGAAGCTCTTCATTTCACCTGAGTGTCTCACACCTCTGTGTACGGCGCTCTAACTAGCATCTGTGTGTGTTGGTGTTTAATATAAAAGTTTGTATGTGTGTGTGTGTGTGTGTGTGTGTGTGTGTGAGACGAACACAATGGCAACTGTTTCCCTCAGATTCAAATAAAACCCTAAGTCAAATAAACAGGAGCCGAGTTATTTACAAGCATCAGGAAAACAAACAGTACATTAACAAACTCACACACACATTCACTCACTGCATGAAACACAGAAAGAACAAAAGTCATTTTTCACTCACCGATCATGTGATTGGCAACGTGAATCTGAATCTCCCTTTCCGTCTCAAAAGTCATTTGGCATTTGATACACTGGTAAGTCTTTTTCTGTAACACAGAGGGAGACAATCATCAGAACATCAGTCATATAAAAACCATCTCATAAATGACTGAAAATATACAATGGTAGAAAAAGGTTTTACAATGTTATCATGAAATATTTGCAGGAAATGTTTTTAGTCTGGCTGCATCAGACAAACAGATGCAAGTGCTTTTTTGTTTGTTTGTTTTTGTTAATGGTTCATAAGAAGAAGAAAAAAAGACAGTTTCAACATGTCATGTCCTGGATGTTTATTCTGCTGAAACTTTGACGTGGACAGAACAGAGCATGTGGATTTGGAGAAGGGAACAATACTGGGCAGATGTTAGTGACTTAAGAAGGATTTGTAATGCAATATGTATATTACAGATTGAAACTTTTCACCACCACTATATTTAATTGAACTGTAATCACGGTCATTATTGGCCTAAACAGGAAGAGAATGGATCCATAATGCACTAGAACATTGGTGTCAAACATCCAAAGGTTTCAATCTGGCCTGAGGGATGAATTTTTAAAATGCAAATATTATGCTGAAAATATTAAAGCTACGGTAGGTGACCCCCTTCACACCCTGATTACAACCAATTAATTAAACATACTAACATAAAAATAAAACATTTTAGTCACCTTTGAAATAGACATGATTAAAAAATAAAACAGTCATTTTAAGCAGATTTTAATTGGATTGTTATGGTCATGTAAACAGTGATAAAACAAACAAGAGGGTATGCAGAAGGGGTGCAACGGTGCACTCTTTTGTACCAAACTGTTTCAATTCATTAGCCTAACTGTGCTAAACTGCCCCTAGCAGCAGCACATCTAATGTGCTACCGTAGTAGTAGTCTAGTTACGCTCAAATGTAACCAAATGTACTAAAATTGTGTTTAAAAAATGTAACAAACCAAATACCACTGTAACAAAAATTTATCAAAAATGTAACAAATCGTAGACTTCTGTACTGAAAACGTAACAAAAATGTAATGAACTAAACACCCCCCTGTACTGAAATTGTACCAAGCTGATATGTTTTTACACCTTTTACACCTCTACTCTGCAGCTACGCATAAAACAGGCATGGACCTTATAACTTGTGAGACAGAAGTAAAACATAACAAACCCACACTCGTACAGTCCACGGTAAAGTTTTTGCACATATGGACGGACAGAGGAACGATGCTAAAACCCTGCGGCGAAGGCTAAGAGTAAAAACTGTGGCATGACCGAAGAAAAAGATGTAGGATTGAGAAGGAGGGAAGAGAGAAGGAGGAGACAAACATGGGTGAGAAAAGCAGTGGCTCTGCTTATCCATTCATGGCACACAGCGATCACTCATGCACAAACACATACAAAATACACAAAGGCCCCACTTCCACTATCTCTCTGTTTCTTCAGCTTGCTAGACTGAGTACGCACACATAGACACACACACAAAAATCCTACTTTGTCTGCTTTGTGCTGTTAGACTAAGCAGAAACAAAGGTGCAGGTAAGACAGAGGGTCCCAAGGAACTGCCTGGAACACGCACACATGCAGACACACACCATCTCCTCTGCAAGTACACACACACACACACACAGACACGCGGCAGGTCCCGGGGAGCCTGACTGTCAATATCAAGTAGAGCGAACAGCTCCCACAATGCCTCAGCACGCCCCAGCCGCAGGACCCAGTGGGGCTCAGCTGACACACACAAGACGTATACACCAGCGCACGTATGCGAGTTCCAGACAAAGCAGCAGCAGCAGCAGCAGCATGCACCCACACTGCACACACACACACACACACCGTCAAAACATACACTTCAGGAGAATCAGTATGTCTGCAGCACTCCAGAAAGTGTGTGTCGTAAACGCTGCCGTTAAATGGTGTTTAAATAAATAGAGTTGGAAAAGTCAAACGTGTGCTGTTCGCCTCCTTCACTGCCCTCTCAGCTCTCATTATTTGAAGTGTTCATTTTGTTGTTAGGCCCAGCAGAGATATGAGCCATGCAAAGGCTGATTACACTCTGAATATGAGCAGGGTGGTTGATTTATTTATTTATTTTTTACTCTATATTCACTGACGCTGCCAAAGGTTCTTATAAAGTTTGTATAAAATGCAAATGATCTGCTGAGAGGTTTGAAAGTGGAACGTTTTATTCAACAATTTAGTTATTTAGTCTCATCTTAACCCTTTATCGGGCAACGTGAATTTTTTTTTTTAAATGTATGCATTCATTATAAGTAGGCCTGAGTTAAAAAAAATTAAATAAAAAAGGATTTTCCGATTCTGGATCGATTCGTATGTCCAAAGATCACATTTCCCCCAGTGACCCCCGGTACGTCATTGAATTCCTCAAACAAAAATGGCATCGGAGAGTAGTGACAGAGTTAGCGAAAACTTTCTGAAAACACCACCATCTTTCAAGGCTCAGGTCTGGAAACATTTCAGGTTCCGAAAACAAAAAGACACAGATGTGTTTGACAAAACCAATGCCGTTTAAGTTGTGTCAAATGGTATTTTGGAAATACGACTAACTTAAAATAAGGTGAATAAAACAAAGGCACATCCTGGATCTGTTTAGTTGCTCTATATTTTTTTAATGTATTATAGAAGCATCAGACCAGGCACTGGTATTGGCTGATCACTCACACACTTGACCTTTGACCTTTCCTCATATGGATCATTGCATCTGATGCGTATTAGCTATATGTATATGCCCATGTAATTCCCTGGTGATATCTCAAGTATTCATTGAGTTATAGCATGATGTGTCTCTGCGGACACACACACAAACACAGACACACACACACACACACACACACACACACACACACACACACACAGAAGGTCATTACAATAACCAATGTTGGGCGAGATTAATGGATATCCAAATGTCCAATGTTACTAAAATCTGCACTAAAAAATTATAAATATGGTTAAAAAAAGAAAAAAATGCAGTGGGTTGATGCGGTCTCACCTTGGGCGCAGGTGAAGCCTCGGCCTTCTTCCCAGCGGCGCTGGTTTCGGGGCTGACCTCAGGGTGGTCTGTCTGGACGTGGCTCTCCAAGTCCTCCAGGCTTTCGAACTTCACCCCGCACTCCGGACACCTCAGCCCAGCCACGGCCTTGTCCCCCAGCGTGTCCCCAGGTGTGGTGGCCCCTCCCTGGTTCGGGCTCTGGCCGTTTGTGCCCCTGGTTTAAACACAACATTTGAAACCATTAAACAAATTCTGGTGAAATAAAAACAACACACGTTTGGTAAAACTAGGACTAGGGGTTTGTGCTCTTTTACTAAATAAGACTCAAATATCAGTACTTTTTGCATTACTTGTGTGAGTTTTTTTAAGTACTAAGCAGTGATCAACTGATATGTATTTTTTAGGGGGCGATACCGATACCAATTTATTTTTATTTTTATTTACACCAGCCTAACCCGATGGCTAATACAAGCCCCAATCAATTTTTGAAGTAGATACTCACATGTCAAATTATTACAAATGTCAGAAAATCATTTATTGAACAAAATACAATATTTCGGTTTCGGATTCTGTACCAAAAAAATCTGACCTAATTTGACAAAAATTGTTTTCCTCAGTGGAATTATGATTTTATTATCGTTAATACATTTAGGCACTAATTCATAAACACTGATCATAATCCCCAGGTTTGGTTGGACGTTACAAACCTGCTCATACAGCCGGCGCACAGGCCATAAGGCAGGCCATTGACATCCAGTTTCACCAGCTCCCCTTTGTTCTTGAACTCCTTCAGGCAAAAAGCACATTTATACAGCTTGTGTTGCTGCAGCTGCCCATTGGGGGATGAAGAGGCTGAGCCGTTCCCCCCTCCTCCTCCTCCTCCTCCATTCCCACTTCCTATTCCAGGTCCTCCCAGTGCAGACCCAGTGGAGAGTTTCTGCATGTGGAAGGTGCCGTGGATCTTCAGTTCCAGGGTGGAGGTGACTGTCTGCATGCACACGACGCAGCGGAAGCCCGTCAGAGAGTTTCGGAGGTCCGGGTGCATCTGGCAGTGCTCAATAAACTCCTCCTCACTCTGCAGAGGCATCTTACAGATTCGACAGGTCCCTGTATCCAGGCTTTTACTGTGCGTCACCTGGAGACATAAAGATGGTCAGTCAGAATCTAACAGTCCTCGTTCAAACCTTTAGCTTTAGGTCCACACCTCTGTTACTAGAAATACACTTGCATATATATATATATATATATATATATATATATATATATATATATATATATATATATGTATATATATATTTATATATATATATATATATATATGTAATATATGTATATGCAGAGCAGAAGTATTTTATCAAGGCCCTGTGACCGTAATATAAATTTTCACATGATTCATAACATTTAATGGTATATTTTAAAAATAGTTGCAAACCCTGGGGTGTAAACTCCAAAGTCATCAGAATAGACTCTGGGCTCCAGCAGCTGCTTCGTCACTGTGTCGCTTTATGTAAACATATTTAATACTGTTGGTAGAACTCGAGCTACGTAACCCAACATGTTTTTGAATATGCAAACATTTTCCTGTAGGGTAGAACACAAATTACCTCTCTAAGGGGAATTCAGACATTTTTCTTTTAAAAGATATAACTCAAAGAAACCAAAGAAGTTTCGGGATCAAAACAGACAGACAGGTACACATGCAGACAATGGAAGTGTAAACACAAGAGGAAAGAGAAGAGTGTTAGTGAGGACGGGTACAGCTCTACCAAGGAAAACCATGACTGGGTTTGAGCTCCAGACGGATGCAGGGATGTTAAAGTGACCCGATAAAGAGGCCAGTGTCATCAGCTGTTCGTTAACAGAGGTGGAAGAAACTAAGTAGAAGTACTTCCTTTACTGTACTTTATACTCTTTACATTTATATAAATATATGTACATTATACTCTTTAAATTTTTATAAATATATGTACATTATACTCTTTACATTTTTATAAATATGTGTACTTTATACTCTATATTATCAGAATAGACTCATTACTTTTTCAAACTAGACAAATATGACAGTTTGAAAAATAAGTTGTAAATCAGAAATTGTGATCATTTTGACTTTTTATCTAATAATTCTGACTTTTTTCCTCATAATTTTGACTTTCATCTCATAATGTTGATTTTTTTCATCTCATAATTTAGATTTTTTTTTATCGCATAATATTGACTTTGTATCTCATAATTCTGACTTGTTTTTCTCATATTTTGACTTTTTATTTCATAGTTCTCACTACTTAAGTACAGAATGCCAGTACTTTGACCACCTCTGTACTTTGACCAGCAGATATCGATAGATGGCGTTACCTTGTGTTCGGTGAGGGTTAGCAGAGAAGGGAAACGCTCGCCACATATGGGACACATGTAGTGTTTAGCGGGGCCGCGGTGCGTCTGAGCGTGCTCACGAAGGCCGTTCTCAGAAAAGAACGTCCTGGAGCACACGTTGCACTTGTGGTTCCCTTTAATGAAGTCTGCCTTCTTCTTTCGTGAACCTGATGAAGGAAACCCAAGTCAGCTTTATTTATCTACACCAACGCAAAGACCTGGACAAAGATACAGTATGGGTCAAAATACTAAATATGAGACACAATAACAGGACAGAATCTTACCTTGTATATAACCTAAACTGCCTGTATATATCGTTATTTGTTATACATGCTTCTCATCTGTAGTATAGAGTTAGGTTTTTGTATATTATAGTAGTCTTTAGTAATGCTTTAGGTACTTTAATAGTTTATCCTGTACATTTTGTTTTTGCTGCTAAACAAATGTTCAGTATTCCTGAGACAACAGATTCTATTCTATTTCATTAAGATTACTTTCTACTGTATATTACTTTCTACTTCAGATTACTTTCTACAATAGATTACTTTCTACTTCAGATTACTTTCTACAATAGATTACTTCCTACTTCAGATTACTTTCTACTATAGATTACTTTCAACTGTATATTACTTTCTACTTCAGATTACTTTCTACTTCAGATTACTTTCTACTTCAGATTACTTTCTATAATAGATTACTTTTCTACTATAGATTACTTTCTACTGCAGATTACTTTCTACTTCAGATTACTTTCTACTTCAGATTACTTTCTACTTCAGATTACTTTCTATAATAGATTACTTTTCTACTATAGATTACTTTCTACTGCAGATTACTTTCTACTGTAGATTACTTTCTACTCCAGATTACTTTCTATAATAGATTACTTTTCTACTATAGATTACTTTCTACTGCAGATTACTTTCTACTTCAGATTACTTTCTATAATAGATTACTTTTCTACTATAGATTACTTTCTACTGCAGATTACTTTCTACTGTAGATTACTTTCTACTCCAGATTACTTTCTATAATAGATTACTTTTCTACTATAGATTACTTTCTACGGTAGATTACTTTCTACTCCAGATTACTTTCTATAATAGATTACTTTTCTACTATAGATTACTTTCTACTGTATATTGCTTTCTACTACAGTTTACCTTCTACCCCAAATCACGTACTATTACAGATTATTGCCTACTCCAGGTTAGTGTCTAGTACAGGTTTCTTTCTAGTACAGATTACTCTGTACTCCAGCTCTATTACCAGCATCGTCTTCTCCGGGTCGGATGTTGTGGTCCCGCAGCCGGTGGTTCTGCAGCAGGGACTCCATGGTGTACGCCGCTCCGCAGATATCACATGCGTACATGGGCTCAGAATTGTCCAGCTCCTCCTCGCCGCCGCTGGCCTCATGGCTGTTGGCCGTGTCTCCGCCTTGGCCGCCGGCTCCGCCCACCACTCCAGTTTTTAGCAGCATGTTCTGCAGGTCGGCCTGTTCGGTCGCTGCCACCGTTGCTCTCTCCACACCTCCCGCACCTCCGTTTCCGCCGCTTCCGCCTCCGCTTCCTCGCTTGGAGGACTGGGCCAGCCCATTGGGGGTCCCGTTCTGGCTCCCGCTGCTCCCTGTGCCCCCTCCATTACCAGTTATGTTGCCGCCGTCGAAGATGCAGTGCTTCTCTCTCAGGTGTCTCTCTAGCAGTGAAATGGCGTGGAAAGCTTTGCCGCAGAAGCGACATGTGAATTTCTTGCTGTGTGTGGTGATGTGGCACTGGAGCTCCACTTCAGTTCCAAACGTTTCTCCACAGAAAATACACTTCCGGGGCTTAAGACCTGAGGAACAAACAGTCAAACATGTGAGTTTAACTGGACACAAGGGATAAAAATGTCCCTGTAAAAACAAGTTTTAGAAAACAATAACAAAATATTTTGAGTTGAATGAAACAAAAATAAAAAATCTACTAATGGAACCAGTGAAAGTGAACTTAGTTGGATTTCTCAAATGAGATTTTCCAGATCTATTGTATTTAAATCCATTTTTATATCCCACTGAAAATGTCCTCTATAGGTGATTCTGTCTGATTTTAAGGATGATGAGATATTTGGATGAGAAATGACAGAAATAGACTTGGTCAGAATTTGATTTTTGCAGTGTTTTATCCTCACACTCTACAATTCATGAAAGTTTTAGTTACTCTCATAACATTCTCGTGATTTAATTTTACTTTTATTGCATTAAAACAGAAGAAAAATTTTTATTGTCGAAACGTATAACCTGTTTTTCTATTATTAGTTTATTATTAGTGGTCATATTGTGTTGTTCTTGGCCTCTGAAGTAAAGTGACTCCGTCGTCCCTGGGTTACAGAGTCAAACCAAACAGTTTACACTCATAATTACCATGTCCCCCAAAGAAAACAAAACACATTTTCTTAGGATGACATACATATTTTTATGCTATATTTAGCAGCAGCTCGGGGTTCCAAATGAGTGTTTCCAGTATTTTTCACTTTGATCAAACCAAATGTTAATTCTACATAGTATTTGATCCTGCATAAAAAAAATGACTGGCTTGTTTTCAGCTTTTCTCTAATGTTTTCAAAGGTTTTTGGGTTGTTGTTGTTGCTTGTTTTAATCTTCTTTCTGTACAATTCATGATGGTTTTACTTTGATTTTCATTTCTGTCATAATATTTATAAAACTGCAGTTTGTCCAGTGTGTCCCTCAATAATATGTGTGCAATTGTAGCAAGACTTTCGCCCCTCTGCAAATTCTTTGGATTTTTTAATTTTGTTTTTCAATCAAGTTTTTAAATTCTTTTTTTTTTGCCTGTTTTTAATTCTCCAATACTCAAACCTAAAACGTATCTTAAAAGTACATTTATAAAAATACTTTTTAATTACTTTTTTAAATCAATTGATATTAGAAACAACGATTTACATAAATAAATATAAATTACTGGCTGTTGGAGACAGAGCATCTACAGTCATCACAACACAACCCCAGCTCCAACAGCTGCCTTGTCAATTAAATATTTTCACTTCATTTATAGCCTGCATTTTCAATTTCTGGTTACTGTTGAACACTGTAGTTATTACACAAGAACTGAACATTCTTCCAAAGAGATAATTGTGATGTACCTGCTCCAAGCCCCCCTGGCAGGCCTGACCTTTGACCCAGGTGGTTATGCTTCACATGGAGCTGAAGGTCAGTCTCCTTCCTGAAGTCCCAGGCACAGGCTGTGCAGCGGAACAGCTTCTTTTCATTGCTGTGTTTCACCGCCAAATGAACCTGCATGACAGAAAGTGGAAGAAAAACACTTAAATTTTATGCTTCTTTCAATCCTTACAATATATGTCTGAGAATGTCAAACAGCAGGACACAGTTGTTATGATTGGGTTGGATCAAATCTTGAAAATAGGATTGTGAAATTATATATATAATTTGACTCTGGATTAAATTCAATTTAATTCAATTCAATTAAATTTTATTTGTAGAGCCCCAAATCATAACAAGGTCGTCTCATACGGCTTTATAGAGTTCATTAGAAATAGAGTTGGTTACAAAAAAAATCACAGAAATAGATAATGTCCCAAGCATCCCTGTCCTTAGACCCTCCTTCTCAGCAAGAAAAAAACTCCAAAACCCAGTGGGAAAGGAGAAAGCACAGGGAAAACCACAGTGAAGGAGAGATCCACTCCCATGGACAGACAGGCTATAGATGAACATCCATTTGCAGATGTAGGGGAGGGGGGGGGCAGGTACATCTGTCAGACAGGTGAGCTAAACTGTCAACGTCAATGTGTTTTGTTCTGAATGTTTTTGGATGGACTTCTACTTTTACTGTATGAGAGTGCTTTTTCACCACAGTAGCTGTACTTGTACTTAAGTACAGAATGTGAGTGCCGATGCCACCTCTGAGCCCATGTCACTGATTCCCTGTTTTCAAAGCTAGTGGTGATATCTAGTCCCAGTGCAGACCTGATAAATCCTGAAAAGTGTGTATGTGGATCAGACTAAACCAGTCCAATACAGTTTAAAAACAGCCCAAAAGTCACCTGATTTTCACATCCAGATCTGACCCAAATTAAACAAACCCCAAAAGGGTTTCCAAGAATCTGAGACTTAAGTATTTTGCCTTTATTGACCACTACCCATTTGCATAATTAAAAAAGAAGGCGGGACGAGCACTGACCTGAATGGAGACCTTGGAGTCGAACACCTCCTGGCATAGAGTGCAGTGGTACAGAACAAATGTATGCATGTCCAGCAAGTGTTTCTGGAGGTCATCCACCGACGAAAACTGCTTATCGCAACTTTCACACACATACTGGGTTGATGTGGTGGTGTAGTGCACTGTCAGGTGTTGCAGCAATGCCTCCTGGGATTCAAAGTCCTCCTTGTTGCACTGGGGGCAGGACTGGCGTCTTAACAGCATCTCCAGGTGCGACTTCAGATGAGCCTGGAAACCCTCGAAACTGGAAAATCGAAGGTCACACTGGTTGCATGGATAGTCCCCATTGCTCCCCATAGAGGGGGTGGAGTCTCCTCCCAGTCTGTGACGCTTTGGGGAGGATATCTCGACATCGGAGGAGGCGGGGCTTAGGTCGGCAACCTTGGCCTGTCGTTTGTTGTTTGCCAGCGGGATGTTTTTGTGGTTCTCCTTTATGTGCTTGGTTAGCTTGAGGAGTGAGCCGAAGATAGGAGAGTTGGTGCAGTAAGGGCAGGAGTAAACCTGGACACAGACCAGAAGGCTTTAGTTTTTAACACAAAGATTTAAGATTCCTTATTTGACAGTATAAACTATAATGGAAGAAATCTAACCCGCAAAAAGTGTATTTTTCTCATTTCTAAACCAATTATCTCGTCACACTCAAAATTAGACAGAATCACCTGAAGGGGAACTTTTCAGTGAGATATAATACTTATAATGGAATAGCTTCCTGTGGTGGTTTTCTGTGACATGTGAACAGTGGATCCATTGTTCATTCATTCACACTGGTGGTGGTAAACCACACCTGTATCCACAGATGAGGCAGGCTGACGCAAGTGTGGCTGCCAATTTGCGACCTACACGACCACCCCTGAACATTCATACACCAGTGTGAGTAGCAGCACTGAAGGCCAGGAGGGTGAAGTGTGTTGCCCAAGGACAAGAAGAGATGACCTGGACACAGCGGGTTTTGAACTGCCAAACCTATGGTTATTGGATGATCCACTCTACCTCCAGAGTCATGACCACCTATAGGACCTCATTTTTTTTAGACAATAGAGCATGAAAATCTGGTTTAAAAAAATCTCACCAAGATCATTTGCATTTGTTTCATTTCCATTTTCCAAAACAAACAAACAAAAACAAAAAAAAACACCCACACATTAAAACACACCTGCTGTTAACCCACCATTCTAACACCCAGTAACACACCACACACTGCAGACTCATAGCAGTGAGAATGTTATATCATATACCCTGGGAGCAAGTAGGGTAGTTAAATGTCTTGCTCAAGGGCACATATTGTGAGAGTGTTTGAAAAGGGTGGATGTTTTTGGGTGTATATATATATATGTGTGTGTGTGTGTGTGTGTGTGTGTGTGTGTGTGTGTGTGTGTGTGTGTGTGTGTGTGTGTGTGTGTGTGTGTGTGTGTGTGTGTGTTAGGGCATTAACGACTTCAGTTTTTTTCAAGTCGACTTATCCGTCAATAGCTTGGTTTCGTTTGACGTAGACGTGACGTCGACGTAAGGCGCGAAAAATGAGCGGAGGTCGGAAGTGAGAAAGATAAGCACAAAGACAAAGCCTAGTCAAAGCGTAAAATGCCTATGTATTGTTGTGTTTATGGATGCTCCAGTAGATCGACCCGTTAAACCGACAAACGTTATTTAGGGTTCCAAAAACTGCCTAACGAAGAGGAGAAAAATGGAGGAATCTTACAGAAAAACGTCGGAAAAATGGATTTTAAATCTCCGTCTTCAATTCGGAGGAGCAGAGTCCCTCAATGCTCGTGTCTGCAGCGACCACTTCTTCAGAGGTAATATTGTGTTTGCAAACGAACTTATTAGCATTTGATTGTCGTTAAATTCTCTTTTACTTAGTGATTTAAAGTTACCAGTAGTCTAATGTTGACTTGATTGGGATGATGAAGAGGAGGAGGTCTGGGCTCCTACGGTCAAACTCAGTTACTAACGAAAGCCAAAATCGGAATCTGCTGTCAAACGTGAGAAAAGGATGAAGCTTAAGACAGAACAACATCAACGTTTGCAATGTGTAAAGGCGATTTTGGATCTGCAACAGACGACTGAGAGCCCGGATTTGATTCTAGATCTGACACGGACGGTGGAGAGCCCTGAAACGCAGCTGCCATGTTTGTTGACGTTAAAGCCACTACCGCTAACTGTTAGCATGTTTAAGATATAAAGCAATATAAGAACAAACACTCACCCTAGCAAACACCAAACTGTATCCATCACGGAGACGTTTTGTTCCAAGGTTGTGAACCCACTCGCTGACAAAAAAATGTGTACGCCTCAAGAGTCTTAAAGGCTTTCATTTGCTGCCTAGTGTAGTAAGAAGTCTGGAGGACCAAGCCATTTGTGATATCCACAGCTTCGATAGTTGAACTCAGTTGTGTATTCGGACATTTTCATTGAATACGGATCACGTCCGATATATTTTTCCACAAGCTGTTTAGACCCAGTTTCTCGGGAGAGGTATAAAGTGGAACAATAGCTGCTCTCCTGGCTCTCTTGTGTTTCCTCCGTGTTTACTTCCGACCTCCACTCAAATTTCGCGCCGCCTCCGCACGTCTTCAGAACCACGTGACTGAAACCCACTGACACTGACACACAGCTGTCCCGCAATGAGCAACTTGTATTAAAGTTCACTGCAACGTAACAATGTCCACTGACAAGACACACGCATCAACATTTTAACCCCAACAAAACAAAGGATAACACTAGCAAAGAGTTTTCTGTTAAATTTATTTGGTCTGGACCAACGGCTCTCAACCCCAACTTTCCACACGTCTGTCATAGGTCCTCACTGTTTATATTAAGTGCAAAAAGTTTAAGACACCACACACCACACTGTCCACATCATGTTTGGAAAAAAGGAGCGCGTTGTCTGCACTGCTCAGGTTAGCTAGAGGATGCTGTTTATATCACGCAGTTTAGCTAGAGAATGCCTCTTCAGATGACCGTGCTGGTTTGTTTTCATCTAAGGGGAAGTAAGGTGAAGTAAAAGAGAGTGACAGACACACATGTGATGTGTGTCTGTCACTCTCTTTTCTTTTGTCTTACCTGCAGAAGCCACGTCTTGTTTAGGTCTGACTGTGTTTATGCGCCGAGGGAGAGGGAGAGGGAGAGAGAGAGAGAGAGAGGAGGGAGAGAGAGAGAAAGAGGGAGGGAGAAGGAGAGGGAGAGGGAGAGAAAGAATAACATGCGACTTGTCGACCCCTCCAAATTTAAGTCACTCGGAGTTGACGTGTCGAATGGTCAAGGTATCTGTTAATGCCCTAATATATATATATATATATATATATATATATATATATATATATATATATATATATATATATATATATATATATATATATATATATATATATATATATATATATATAAGGTTCTTACTTGGATCTTTTAAATATACAAATATACAATGGTGTAAAAAGGTTTTTGGACACCACTCCATTGAGAATCACTCTTAGGTAAGTCAATGTCACGTTCACTTCTGCATGTGCACTGTTCTGTCCAGGTTAAAACTGGATGTTTCAGTGAGATAATAAAACACATCCAGGGCATGAACTGTTGAAACTGTCAAAATTTGTTTTGTTATTTTTTCATGCTGATAAGAAACAGAGAAATCATTTTGTCATTGCATGTCTGATGAAGCCACACCTTTTGAAACACAAAAAAAGACTTTCATATATTAGTATATTTTCTTATTCAGATATTTCATGGTAATATTTGACATTTTAAAGTTGTCCAAAAACTTTTTTCATTACTGGATAAATATGTGAATAAATGAACAATATTCAGCCACCTTGGGAAATTGAACCAGCGACCCTTTGGTCACAAGCCATTTTATAATTTTGGTCACAAGCCATATTTTTTTAGAATTCTGATTTTATGATTGCTTTATTATGTCCGATGACGAGCTTCTGCCTTGAAGTTTCACTCAATGTGCACCATGGTGGATGTTTATGTGACAATAAAGCGACTATTCTATTCTATTCCGATACTCCATCCCTTGAAAGATTATCATACAAATACAAGGAGTAAGGGAAAAGAGAGACCAAGAAAAGCAAAGACCATAAAGTCACCCATTACATTTACAAATGCTGAGAAAGTCTACAAAGAGGAGGTTTTAATGTTTAATCCAGCACCTGCCAAGCACAAGTGGATGAAAGGGATCAGCAGTAATTGCACAGAAATTGAACTATGGGTCAAGAAATGAAATGAGTAACCTTCTAACCCGCCACCACTGACTACACTCAAAAATAGCTCACGAAAAAATGCCGAGTATATTTAATCTGAACTTAAATGAGCAATGTGTTTCATTAAACACTTCATTAGGCTCATGAGAAAGTCCAGGAAACTACCTAATTAAGTCAGAATCAGCTTTCTGCTAATGAGCTCAACCACTGATGGCTTTGGCATATGCAAAAACAGGCAACCATCATCCAATTACTGCAAAAAAAGATTATTAAAAAGGTGATTTATGATTGTGGGTCATAACTCTTACCTCCATGAAAGACTGGGAAGCTGCCTGAAGGACTGGCGACTCCAGTTTGGCCACAGCTCCTCCAGTGGTGGCTCCTCCTCCTGCAGCAGAGGTGCAGTGTGTTTGCTGGATGTGTTCTGTCAACGAAGACTCTGTCAGGAACCCCATGGAGCACTGGTTGCAGAAGAATGCATGGTTCCCTTCTGCAATGGAGGATTGCATTTCATGTGATTTTTGTCTTAAAAGAAACAAAATAAATACATTCCCTGCAAGAAAACTTAAAAAAAAAATCTAATCTACATGATGATGTACAAATATATACAATACTTGCACATAAGGCATCTATTGCAGTGAAAAGTCCTATCTAATCATCACATCTCTTATTACATGACCAGTCATATTTTAAGTGTGATGACATATTTGAACTAGAAATGAGAAAAAATACACTTGGTAAGATTTCCATTTTTGCAGTATAAGACTCAACAGCTACAGTCACGCTGCAGGTCTTTATAATCCATTCTGATTTTGTGTTGAAATCCAATTAGTTTTGGCGGTTATTCACATTATAATTAACATGTAATGTTTGTAAACCATCTGCAAAATGAGCCCCTTATTGTACTTAATGTGATTATGTGCTTAAAAGAAACACAGTCTCTTTTTCATAAACGTACCCAATGTGGTAGATCCCGCCACAATGCCACCAGGCAGGCAGTGCGATACTCTGATGTGTTCTTGCAGAGAGTTGATGTCTCCGAACATGTCCGGGCAGTAGTTACAGTGAAAGGCTGTGACATTGGTGAACTGCAGGAGAGGGAACGACGCTGCGGCTGCACCCACGCCGCCTCCACTAGCGCGGTGAGCTTTACGTACGTGTTCGTTGAGGTTGTAGAGCGTGGGCAAAGTGTCCAGACACAGTTGACACGTGTGGCTCTGCTGCGGTTTATCCGCATGTATGGTCTTCAAGTGGATTTCCAACACGGCCAGGCTGTGGAAGTCTCTCTTAGAGCAGTACGGGCAAGAGTAGGTCACTTTACCCCAGTTCCCTCCTCCACCTACGGGGATGTGTAATAAATCAACACAAATCAAATTACAGGGGAGAAAATCTCATCTATTAAATGCACAGTGAGTAATTTCAGCAGCTATCAATAAAATGTAGCTTGATGATGTGGCGTGGGATGATGGGAGACGCTGTTTTCACCATGAATGCTGAGCAAATCTGTCTGGCATGAGTTTAGAAGATATCACATTTACTAAGTCATTTAATAGCACTTTATTCATTTTATATTAGGAAACATGTTGTATAATTTTATTCTAATGAAATATCTCAAATTAACATTTCTTCCCAACAGTAAATTTCCAAATACACAAAAATCCACTAAACCAACAAAGTGGAAGTGCCGCTGGGTGTTCTTAGTGATTATCCACAGGTGCTCTTTGGAAACGTGTGCTGTGTCTTACTATTTAAAGTCAAGGAAAATCCACATTAACATGCAGGATTTGAAAAAATATATTTCAAGGCACACGGTAAGATTTGTGTGAAAATAAAATGTCTTTATGTCTCCATGGCAAGGGTGTATATACAGCTCTAGAAAAAAAGCATAAGAGACAACTGCAAAATTATCACTTTCTGCAATTTCACCACTTATGGGTAAAATTAGTGCATGTATTTGTATTAGAAGCAGAACATGAGACATGATCAAAATAACAAAAAAATAATGCTTTCAGACCTTAGGTAATGTAAAGAAAACCAGTTCATACTGATTTCTAAACAACACAATACTAATGCTGTAATTTGGAAAAAAGTCAAAAATCAATATTCGGTGGAATAACCCTGATTTTCAGTGACAGTTTTCACATCACAGCTCTCCTCCATTGCTGTTGGATGATTTTATGCAGCTCCTGGCAGAGAAATTCAAAATGATTGAATATATGTATATATATATATATATATATATATATATATATATATATATATATATATATATATATATATATATATATATCTACGTATATAATAGTCAGGTTATGTGGATTTTCTTGACTGAAATAGTAAGACACACAGGTTTCCATCTGAACACTGAACGTGCTCTGTGCAGCTGCAGCAGCAACAGTCAATGAGGCGATGAAGCCGCTTCCGTGTTTGTTGTTTCTGTGTCCATAATGCGGCTGCATGGAGTTCCACTTCCTGCAATATATGCTGCAGCAAATTTCTAATGCCTGAGTAACCTACCAACTCTGTTTGTAAAAACATGGAGTGTTTTTGGTGGAGTACACTTTGGCTTTGTTCACTGTGAAGGAAGAGATTCGGGTGATTAATCACAGAAAGGAACTCATAAATGAATCAGGTTTGACAGATTTGAAGAAAAATGGGTGATGAATGTCAAATGCAGCTTTAAAGATAATTAAGGCGTTTCCCTGAAAGAGGGTATGACAGATACACAAAAGGAAAGTGACAGATCATTCAATAAATAAATGAATTTACCTGAATTTGAACATTTTTGAAGATATTTGACATATTGTAAAGACATTGAAATATTTCTCAGCAAAGAAGTGTCAGGTCTTATGCCCCTGTTTGTAAATTAACTCTTTACCTCCACCTTGATGGCCCAAGCTTATCCCCATCTCCTCCCCGGCATCAGTGACTCTCCTGCGGCCCCGTTCGCTCCCCTGGCCGGGCTTTAGGGTGGAGTCGGGGGTGGAGCCTCTCTCCAGGCTGGCGCTGGAGTCTGGAGTGGCTGAGCTCATGGACGCCACACTCCCCAGCGCTGGGTCTGGACTAGCAGCGCTGTGATTGGACGAGTCGGGCTGGCGGTGGCTGTCGAGGTGGCAGTAGACGTCCTCCACAGAAGGAAATTGTTCTGAGCAGACAGGACACCTGGGGGGGCAGAAAATGACCCACGAAACATATTCATATCCTGAATTTTTCATTTATTCAGCATTCAATATTAGCGGTGGTGGTTTAAGATGTTCTAAAAAAAGGCTCTGCAGTACTTGTGTTTGCGGTTGGCATGCTGGGTTTCAATATGTGTTAGGAGAGAAGCCTCATCTAGGAAGATCTCCGGACAGTGAATGCATTGCAGGTCGGCCCTGTCGGACAGCTGGGGGTGTCTGGTCAGGACGTGTTTCTCCAACTCGTCAGTCTGGCTGAACGTTTCCTCGCAGTAATCGCACATATACAGGTCCTGCTCCACATCACCCTCTCCTCCAGCTCCCTTCTTCCCTCCGTCCCTCTCGCTTCTCAGTGCGAGGTGTTCTCTGTTCTTACGATGAGCCTGTCAGGGTCACAGAGCAGAGATCACAAACAGGCGATGGAGAGGATTCAAACGTTTACTCCAATATGAAGACCATGAGCTTTAAGGGTTTGTTTGTCAGGTTCAGTTAAGCACCTCAAAAACTAAAAAATCATCATCACATCACACCAGTCCTCAAATCCTTACATTTGCTTCCTGTCTGTCAAAAGATAGAGTTTAAATTCTTACTCCTGGTCTATAAAGCATTAAAAGGCCTTGGACCCAAATACATCCTAGACCTGCTGGTTCCCTATGAAGCATTCAGAGCCCTGAGGTCATAGGTCATTTAAATCAGGCCTGAAAACACTACTGTTCACTGGAGCTTTTACTGAAATTCTTAATTGTCTTTTAAATGTCTTTATGTCTCTTATTTTAATTGTCTTTTAATTCATTTGAATAATGTTTTTCGTATTTAACTTTATGTTTTATTGTATGTAAAGCACCTTGAACTGTCCTGTACATGAAATGTGCCATACAAATACATTTGCCTTTGAGGAATGATAACACCTGATATATTGACTTTGAAGTTCAGTTTCAGATTTATAGACTTTAACTTTCACTACATGGACAAGATAATGTCATTTACGAACAAAAACAATAACAATGTGGGTTTTGGGGGTTTTTTCACTATTGGAAATAAAATATTTCAAATTTTCTCAAAAAAAGGGCTTTTTCAGATTAAATATTAGATATTTTTTGCCATTGATAAAGACTTTTTGTGAACATTAGCTTCATATTAGGTTTGTCCCCATGGATTACTGTCAACTGTAATGAAATACATCCTAATATACACGATGTGGACAAAAGTATATGACAAATTCAATTGTAAATTAACAAAAAAGACCAAACATTTTTTATAAACTACATGGACATAAATATTGGAACAGTTTAATAGTAGATTTTTTTTTTTCCCTCAGTGAGATGTGATGAAAATAGATGCTTAGTTGCGGAAGAAAATTTTGTTCAGTTAAAGTAGGCAAAATATTAGAATAGTTTAGAGGAAAAATATTTAAAGCCAGTCACCTAAAATATTGTGTTAGAAAAACACTTGAATTCAACATGTTCTAATACTTGTGTGTATATAGTGTATGTGTAGAACGCCAAATTTAAACTGATAAAAGTTGACGTTGTGTAACTAATGAGTCAAAACCCCAGTATAATAGTAGCCGTGGTGTTGAACTGTACCTGCATGTGGCTCTGCAGTGATGAAGTGGAGGAGAAGCCACGCTTACACACACTGCACTTAAATGGTTTGCTGGAGCTGGAAGCACAAATTAAAAATACAAATTCAATCACCACTAATTAAGATCAAAAATCAAAAGCACAGATGGTTGAAAAAGGAAAAAAAAAAATTCTGCACATCAGATAACCAACCACTGTTACATTGATTTTACTAGTTTAATGCGAAAATGAGATACCTGTGTGTCTTGAGATGGATTTTTAGATGATCAGAGCGGGAAAATGCAGCTTCACACTCCTGACAACTATACTTCTTATCTCCTGTATTAGATGATAGAATGATTACAGGTCATTTTTTTCATTCTGCTGACACTTAAAATATGTTGCCACAGTTAACAGAAAATCTCCAAAGTCAAGTCTAATAATAATTCCACCAAATTGCAGGATTATCAAACGATGCCAGGCACAACAAACCCCGCCCCCTGGCAAATGTTTTAACTCTTAATGGACATGTCCTTCTCAAAACATGAGACTTTGGGTTTGACCTTTCCAGGTCCCTGGAGGTCAAAGGTCATCATGTAATTTTGGAGCCTACATGTTGTTTTGTATCTGTCAACAATAGTTACTGAGCACTTATCACCACTGTTTCTGGAGTTACAACCATTTAAAATCATGTAATAATAATAATAGATTAGATTTCTAAAGCGCTTTACATTATTGATCCATTATTCATACACTCTCACATGCTCTCTCTAGTGGTGGTAAACTACATTTGTTGCCCTGGCTGCCAATTAGCGTATATGGTCTACACAACGGACTGACTAGGACAGAGTGGGATTCGAACCGCCACCCCTTTGGTCAATGGACGACATGTCATGATATTCATTTTGAAGCCCATGCCAGGTTTCCTATGCATCAATAACTAATGCCATGATTCCATTACAGGATAGGACAGATTTTACATGACCTGTTTGTAATGGTAATACAGCATGCTCCATGTCATCAGAGTTACTGATAAACTCACTTGTTGCATGATTTTTTACATCAGCCACCATGGACTGAATCTTCTGAACCAACCACAGTGTAGTTTTGGGCTGTCACCATATGGATTAATGGACTGATATATTTACTGTCAACTTCAACACCTGTCTTTCGTAAAGGCATGGGTCGCAGAGAAAACTGTCTGACCAATCAGGTCTAGTATTACTTGGAAACTTGGCAGAGCGGATACCAAAAGCCAGTACCGGATACCAAATTTATAGTACTTTTTCTTAATAGAGACGTAAAAAGGCTGGGTTGAGTTGAGTCAGTACCAGTGGAAATGCAACATACGTCTATCTGCAGTTCTTTTTCTGTTATAGTACATTTGAATTTTTTAAGCTAGTGACTCCCGACCTCCTGGGTCAACAATAGGTCAAAATTTATACACTCAAGATGCACAACTGAAAAACCATTTCATTTTGATACTCATTGGGAGTCTGTAAAATGAATAGTTTAAAAATTATATCCAAAATTACATTTTGCCCTTTGTGTTGACCTTTGACCTACAGTCTTCAAATTTGTCCTTCATGGTTCTGATGTCAATGCACATCAACAGTGAGAACAAAAAGAAGTTATATGTAAAACTGAGTATACAGGAATGAAAAGGATATTCCTGATTTACCCTTTCCCTTATCATTGGGAAAAAACACTTTTGGTGACCTTGACCTTTGACCTACGTTCACCAAAATGTAATGAAATTGATTGTGCGCCATCTTGCACTTTGTCTGAAATTTTTTGAAAATAAAATAAAATCAAACCAAAACAATCCCCTTTAGGGGCAGGGTAATGCCTACTGATTATGCCAATGGCCTGGGAGACACAGATCTGGGCCTACGATGTCCTGTTGTTATTACCTGTGTGAAGTTTGACATGGCGGTCTCGGCTCCGCTTGTGCTTGAACAGGCGGCTGCAGAAGGTACACTTGAAAGGCAGTTTGTCGCTGTGGATCTGCTCATGGCGTTTCAGGTAGCTTAGGCGGCTGTGGGACAAACAGGAGACGCCACAGTTAACCGGTAGCATCTCAATAAGCGTCTGAGCCCACTGAATCCAACTGATACCGGATCAGCACCTTTTAACCTCTAACCCATTACACCCTGGGATATTTGGTCCCACTCTGAACTATTTCATCGTAAAATAAAACAACAGATTATCTTACAGCACAGGTCGATAGCAGCAGGAAACAGAAAAGCAAGGCCCAAATTCATCGTCCCTGCTTCAGAATAACAATGTTGTTTGTGCCGTTTATTGTTTATTCCAGTGAGCAATGTTTATTTACTGTTGCTGGTAATTGAGATTGCTTGCCACTGCCACTATGAAAAGCATAGAAGCAGGTGTAATTTTAAACAGCAAAGGGTTCTGACTAATATGAAGCAAATGTGTGTTTGTGTTGTGGGTGTGAGGATGTGGAATCCTACAGAAATTGATGAGAAGAGCTGTGCCAATGTGTTTCTGTTTAAGAGGTTGTATAGAAAGACGATAGAGTATAAATGAAAATAAAAACAGGTGAGTAATTACCATATTTTCTGGATACACCTGAATATGAACCACACGCATTACAATTCAAACGGAGAGACTTTGTAAATACTGTATTTATTTCTATCCTTTAACTGATAGTTTCCAAACCTATTTTCTGTAACACTGCAGTAAAATGGATAATTAAACCAAACAGAAAAGTTACTGATGGCTTTATTCATCTTCCTCCTGTGACTGAAATCACTGAAGTCGTCTTCTTCAGTGTGGGACTTGAACAGCCTCACACACTTTCTTAGTCTCCCTATAATTGATGCTCTTAATTCCTTCCTGCATAGACAAAGACAGACCGTTTTCAAGTTACAAGCTGCATCATATGCATTTCTTCACATGCTTTCTATGATAAGGGTGTGTGCACTTTTGTGTGCCGTGCATTTTGCGTGGCATGCACTAAAAACTAGTGCCTTCTTTGCATTAATCTCTTCCCTCTGTCTGGTTTTTGCACTTCCTGCTAAACCTCCCTCTGAGGGCCATTAGTCCAGAAAAAATTAGCCACATTGTTGAAAAGGCTGTAGGGTTCAAACCGTGGGCAGTAAGTCACGGTTTATAGTCCAGAAAACACAGAGATTTTAATTAGGGATTTTGGATTTGTTTTATTTCAATTGAATAATATGTAAACTGTTTATTGTAACAGTGGCAACAGTAACGTTTCTGATGAAAGCAAATGTTTCCAGAAAGGGGCAGGGATTATTGTAAATGTTCTTCATCCTGCTAATTTCCAATCATGTAGATTAGACTTAAAAAAAACAAGATATTTTTGTACGGGCCACAGTTTCATGGAGCCCATAATTTGTGTCATTTTTGCATTTCACAAATTCATCCCAAGGGGGTGGAATGGACCCTTTGTGGGATTGGTTTTGGCCCCCGGGCCATATATTTGAGACCTCTGTCTTAATGGCTTTATTTGTAAAAGCAGAAACTAAAGCCAAAACATTCTGTCAGAAAGTGGGTTGCTAATGAAATGATAAATATAAGGACTTACGACGGGGATTTTATGGAGTACGTGACAGCTGTTCGTAAAATGGGTTTTGTAAAAGTCCCCGGAGAGGTTAGTGTGAAATGTATTTACCTCATTCATTTGACTGTTTTCCTTTGCAGCCCACGTTAGGCCGAGGTAATATTGAGAATTCTGTTTATTCATGTGCACATAAATATTTAAGAGGCGAATATAAGGATGCCAATAAACTGCAAATATGACTATTGTTATTGTCTGTAATACAGAAGTACTGCGAGAAGCAACCTGCAGCATCTCAGGGGGCCAAACCTGTGAATTATATACCTGAAGGACTTGTCACAGAACTGGCAGGGGTACGGTAGACCTGCGCCTCCTTCCTCCTCGCCGCCGGTAGCCATGCCGAGGTCACAGCAGCCATCGGGTATCTGCGAAGGCGACGCCACATCTTTACTCGAGGGCGAGGAAGGCACCCAGGAAAGCCCCGCTGGGTCATCATCTCCATCTGACAGGGACAGAAACATGTTAATAATAAACGCCTCTGATTTATCTACGTGCTTTCTTTTGTTCACAGGTGCAGGCCTTTGTTGTTTATTTTTTTCCTTTTGTTTTATTTATTTTTTTTTATTAAAGGAGAAAAAGACAAGTTAGCGCAGACAGGGAAAAAAAGTGGGGGTAAAACCGGGAGCATTAGAATGATTAAGAAGAAGTTACATCTTTCTTGGAAGGCGAAGGCAGAAGAGGCGGCCGGTGGGAGTTAAAATGAGAAAAAGAGGATATAAACAAAAAATAAACACATTTATCCTGGTTACACACGTACACACACACACACACACACACACACATACAAGAAGGAAAATGAGGATGGCAGAGATAAAGAGAGAGAATGAAACAGAAAAGAGACGCACTCCGGCAGCAGCAGCAACATCTAAATAGAAAGCTCCAAGAACTATGTATCCCCAACGGAGCCCAGAAATAAGGACAGAGTGTATTTTCTCTCCCTTCATCCTCCCTCTGCAGCCATCCCTCGTTCCATCCCTCTCGTCTCCTCCCCTCCCCTCCCATCCCTCCATCCGTCCCCGAGGACCATAGATCCGCCTCATCATATTTTCATTAGGGCCTTGGCAGATTGAAACGTCGGAAAAGCGATTAGGAGATGTGGAGAGCGAAGCAGAAAGATGGCGATATTCACTCCCTTTATCTGTCATACATAGGAGATTATGCATTGCTCTTTTTTCCCGTCTTTCGTCTCTCCCTCTTTTTTTTTTTTTTTCTTTTTTCTCCCCCTCCTGTGTAGTCTGGCACAGATGCGACAAAAAGGCCACGACTCCTTTAATAGACACTTCAGAATGGATTCAGGGTGACAAAAGAGGGGGCTGAATAATGCTTGATATTGTTCTGTTCTTCTTTGTGCATGCTGTGAAGCAGCACAGTGAGACTATTTAGCATTTGCCTGAAAAATGTAAAGGAGAGAGCAGATGAAGAGAGAGGAGGGGAAGCGGCTTTTCTTTGCTTTTTATCTGATAACTATATCAACTGGGCCGGGAATGAATCACAGAGAAAAATAACTAAACTGGAAGTGGTAGGACGTAGACAGAACGGGAGGAAAAATGAGGATGAGTCGTGCTTTAATTCGGCAGAAAGTCGATGTTTCTGCAAATGCTCTGACGCCAGCACACGTGCAGCAGACAAGTTTCTCTTGATAGTTTCAGACACTTATCTAAAGCACACAACGCTTTACCCTAACCGATTCTTCCCACAATCATGTGTGTGTATTCTGTCAGTGTGTGTGTGTGTGTGTGTCTCATCTGCTGTGTATTACGTCTAGCCGAGAGGGGGTGGAAAACAGATCCTTGTGATGTATTGATCGCCGGAAAAAATGTAGGCACTGCGATGAGCAAATAAAACTCTGCAGGGGGGTCTGGGTTAAAAAATAAATAAAAAAAATTGTAAAAGCATGAATTATAAATTTGACTGGAAGCAAGAAAGAAGGGGGGGGGGCTTAAGAAAATATAGGAATAGAGATATCAACATGAAGCCCAACAGCAAAGGCGAGAGCGAGAGAGAGAGAGAGAGAGAGAGAGAGAGAGAGAGAGAGAGAGATGAGTGAGTGAGAAATGGAAGAAAAATTGACAACATGAAGAAGAGGTAGGTTGAAGCGCATGTAGGTGTTGACAGAGTGGAGGAAGATAAGACAGTGTGTTTTCCTCCAAGCGTACACGTGGTGATAGAGCAGGAAATCTGCAAACTGCTGAATAGGAAATAAAAGATGACATTTAAAAACAGCGACACAGAGAGAGTTTGTCTTGGGCAGATTTCAGAACGGAGATGAAACTATTAATTTCACCCATCCTCTGAACGTCAGGCAGAAGGTATCGCAGCCAAAAGTGCAGAACGGTGAAATTTAAGAAGAGTTTTGTCCCGACCGCCATCACACTGTTTAATTATACACTTTAAATACTGTAAAAGTCACATTTTTATTTATGTGTGCAGTAATTATTTCAGTAATATATTTATCATCTTATTTAGAGTGTTTTAGGTTACTTTATTTTTACATCAGTATTTTAGTATTTATTTAATCTGGTTTTAATCATGACTTTGCTTGACTGCGCATCAATATTTCTGCAGTGCATCCATGGTGTTTGTGTGAAATGACAATCATCTGTCAGTCTGTCTGTCCATCCATCCATGACAGAGTTGATGGGTAATAGAATGTTAACAAAATGACATTGATTTAGTTTCAATATAAATACACAGATAAAACCCTAGGAAACGGGATCAAATTTCTAAAAAGTTATAAAAATAAAAATACAAATTAACACAAAATCTATACAACTTGCACTTTATTTTGCTGTTTGGTACAAATATTGCAAAGTTTAGGCTAGAGTCAATGTTCCACTTTTCTAAAGGAACTACAAGCCCTTCCAAAATGATCATTTGTTTTAGATTAAATTTATTGTCATTCAGTATGTGACAGCAGGATGGAATTGTGATGTAAATGCTGCAAACCCAGTGTAACCACTGCCAAAATGCCTGTAAATACACTATTTGGATACATTTGTTTTCAACTTTGATGCAGTTAAGGGGTGATGTTGATCAACCTCTAGTGCCAACCAATAAATCACATCATGTGAAATCATGTGATAAATATTCTGATAACTACTATAAATAAGAAAAAAGCCCAGACTCAGGTGAACCTCGAGTTACATTTACATAAAAACAAAAAATGTTCAGTCACTTAATTGTTCAAGTCAGTTCTTCCAGTAACAGCAGCACAGTGTTCAGTCCTCAAGTCAAACTGAAAAAAAAAAAACAAGAAACAATTGATCCAATGCAACAGGCCAATGTCAATATAAGAAAATATAGTAGCCCAATATATCAGCTGAATGATATATGTTTATTATTAGTTCAAATGACATGAAAGATAAATATCGTTGGATAAATAGTGAGGGCAATTAATTATGTGACATAAGCCAATATTTGGAGCAGACAATGATTTTTTTTCTTTGTCAAATGTCACAAAATGTTCTTTACTTGAAATTAGAAGAGAAAAATTCTGACCTAATAAATATTAGCCTAGCCGCGCTATCCCTATTCATTACATGTATAGGTGTAGTCGCGCTTCATAGTCAGGGGAGGCGGGGCTAAAAGTTCCTCTTTCAAGTCCTCTGTAATAGGACGGTACTACAACCAATCAGTGTAATCTTTAGGATGACTTAGTTAGATGCTGGAAAGTTCACGGAGGAGTCTGAAGAAAGTTACGAATGACTAAACAAAATTAGGGATTATGGAGTTTAACGACTGTTGTCGCTTCTGTAAAAAGAATTTAAAGACGTTGATGTTTTCTCACATTCTTCACTCATCTTTGATAAAAGGAAATTGCTACTCATTGTTGTTTTTCTTCTATGGTTGTTTCCGGTTGTTTGTCTCCGTATGGTTGCAGCACCACTTTGTTACGCCCGCCCTCTGACTCTATACTTCACTGTGATTCGTCGGCCAGTTCCAGGGAAATCTTGACAAAATTGAATCTGGACAAAAACATTGAGCGTAACTAGACTACTACGGGCTACTACTACTAAAGATGGGCTACAAAAATATTACTACAGCAAATAGAGTGTGTGTGTGTGTGTGGGGGGGGGGTCACTGCAGACAGCAGTATCTCGAAAAACCAGGAAGTACCATGAACATTGTAGGTCAGTAACTCATGGAAGGGTATAAAAGTATATTGACCAAAGCAACAGGCCCAAAGTGAAACAACAAAATATAGCAGCCCAATATATTATTTTTATTGATATATCTATCATTAGTGGAAGTAATATTAAAGACAAATATCATGGGATAAATAGTGTGGAAATAAATAAATACTATGAGATCTGTGGTTCTAATATGGGCAAACACATGTGGGGTCACCATGGAAACTGTGAACCAATCCACTTGGGACCCTTCTATTTAGCCCAAATGTAACCCTTCAGGGGCCCACATGGACTTGCTGACTGGTAGGTTGCTGGATTTTTATTTTTTTTTTATCCACACTGACTTTAAATCAGAGCAGGTCTGGTGTTAAAATACAGCATTTCCATCAAACAGAAATGGCTTCGAGTCATTTAGTGCATCCTGAGAAAGAGTGGAGATGCCGTCTCAAAGGTATAGTACCTTCTCACCTTTTGTCTCTTTCTCTTGGCTCTGTCAAATAGGATTCACTCAGTGATAACCACAAAAAGAGACTATACGGACACCGAAATAATCAACTCAAAATGGTCAGCTGGGGTTGAGAGAGAAGAAAAAGCAAAACACAAAAGCTCACAAGTCACTACATAAAGAAAGAGAAGCACACAGAAGCTCATATTGAAGAGTGAAAGTGGGTTTTTTTGTTGTTTTTCTTCTTTTTTTTTTTTAATCACAGCGCTGGTCTGGACATAATTATGTGGTTCATTATAGACACACCAGTATGAGTCAGTTAAATGGTAATGTTTCTGAAGAGGCAAAGTAAGAGGAAGCAAGACACAGAGAAAAAGGGAGATTGAACAAGAAAGAGATTCACTAAGAGCAAGCTGGGAGAAATCACTTTTTGAGGGGTGGGGGTGTGTGTGTGTGGGGGGGGGGGGTGTTGAGAAAGAAGGGGAGGAGAGATTAGCGTCATTAAAGAGCCCTAATCCTCTGACTAGCGTGGCTGGCGCTAAAATGGAGGATCACACGGCTTTTTAACGGCGCCTTTGTCAGTGGGCCGCGAGGGGACCTGGCAAGACAAGGCCGAACGGCAAACTGGGAAAAACTGGAGGGTGGGGAGGGTGAGGCGAAGAAAATTTCAATGAAAAGTTAAATTAGAGAAGGATCCTCGAGAGAAGAGAAGATGAGGATGGATGGATGGTCGGGAGGAGGGAGAGAGGAGGAGGAGGGGGTGGGGGGGGTCTTGTGCTGTAGAAGAAAAAATAAAGAGAAAAAAGTAGTTGAAAAAGACAAACAGGCAGGAGCAAGCAGACGCCGACACACGCTGTTCCTACGCCCGTCGCCTCCCCCTCCTCCTCCTCCTCCTCCTCCTCCCCTCTTCCTCCTCCTCTCTCTCTTCTTCTTCTCTGGCGAACCAAACGAATACGAGGAGCGGAGTGGAGGACCACAGGGCCCCAACCGCTCGCTCCCGCTTTATCTCTCACTCTGCAGTCTTCTCCATTCCCTCTATCCTTCATCCCTCCCTCTGTCCCCAGCAGTCCCTCTACTCTTCTGTCTTCATCTCTCTCTTCTACTGCCTTCCCGTCTTCCCTCCCTCCCTCCGTCAGCTTTCATGTTGTTACTCATTATAGCGCTGACATCTCTCCCTCCATCCCCGCCGTCTCTCCGACAGTCCGTCCCCTACTGGTGTTGGCCTTCACCCCTGTGTCTGGGCCTGGACGGGACCGAGGGAGAGAGGGAGGGGACGTTCCAGATGGACAGACTCTGAACTGCAGAGGAGAGAGGGAGGAAGGAGGAGAGGAGAGGAGAGGAGAGGAGAGGAGAGGAGAGGAGAGGAGAGGAGAGGAGAGGAGAGGAGAGGAGAGGAGAGGAGAGGAGAAAGCCAGGGGTCTAGAATAAGACTAAAGGGGTCGCCTGAATCTACCTGAAATGGCAGATGCTCTCTCTCTCCCTGTGCGTCTCTCTCTGTCTCTCTCTCTCTCTCTCTCTCTCTCTCCCTGTGCGTCTCTCTCTCTCTCTCTCTCTCTCCCTCTCCCTGTGCGTCTCTCTCTCTCTCTCCCTGTGCGTCTCTCTCTGTCTCTCTCTCTCTCTCCCTGTGCGTCTCTCTCTCCCTCTCCCTCTCTCTCTCTCTCTCTCTCTCTCTCTCTCTCTCTCCCTGTACGTCTCTCTAATAGCCCAGACATGGTGGTACCGTGTGGAGGACACAGCCTTGGTGAAACACTCTAATGAAGAGACTCACATGCTGATCTTTCCGTTGTTTCCATCTCACTTCATGTTTCTGCCTCCCCCAGTCGTAACACCCCACCCCCACCTCCCCCACCCCACCCGCCCAATCGGACTTCAGAAAACTGTTCATAAAGGAAGTTGCACTGACAAGTTTCAATCCAACATTTGGTTGAAAAAAACAACAACAAAAAAACCCCAAATACAACAACTACCAAGAATCAAACTTAAAGCACTTGTCGTACGCCCACATTTCTGCCGACTGAGTGAATAATGACTGAGGTGAACGTGAAGTAAATGACATGACACTGACATATTAGTTCAATTAGTTAGTCTGGAAAACAGCACTGACTAAACGCCTGAAATGGATATATAATCCAGGAATGCCATTCTTTGGCTCTTTTCTGTTGCTTTGATGTTTAATCACAGGAGCTCAGCTGGTTGCAACAAAAAGGTTTCATCTCCCAGAGCTGCTCCTACAAGGCCTAAATGCAGAATAAATGAGTGATACAGTGATTGATCTACTGCGTTAAGGATGTAATAATTTATTTAAACGACTTATTTTAGGGGCGGCACAGTTTGATTCCAGTGCCGACTGCTGGAGTTTGCATGTTCTTCAGATATCTGTATGGGTTCAACTCAGGTAGAGTCCAAAAAAATGCACCGTAATAGAAACTGGTCTGATCTAAATCATATGTAGAATGTAAAAGAGAATCGAGAGCTGCTTTTCCATTGAATATATGTGCAAAACTTTACTGATATTTACTAAATGACAACTGGCTAATTGACAGCGGGGGTTTTTTGTCATAAAATTAACTAAATATCCTTATTGTAGTGTTTATAGTGCATAATTAAAAAGTGTTTGTATTATTTTGGCCACACCTGTATACAGACAAACAGTAGTCACCTTTCTACTGGACATATACATAAAACTTTACCAGTGTTTACTAAATGTTGAAAAGACACTAGTGCTTAGTGCATTTTTCCATTAAATCACAAATACGATGATTTGTTTATTTATTATCACAAGATGATATGAGAAGTCATTCTATAACACATACAGACAGGCATAAATATCCTGTTGTTTTACAGATATGTTCATTATTATTTTATATTTCCTCTGTGTCTCCTGCTAAATTAAAAATACACACATACCGCACCATGGTTCTTTTAAAACTCTTCTTCTTCTTCACTCTTCATCCATCAACATCTGTTTGTTTTTAATTTGCCAGATTGTAGTAAAAGTACTGAGAGGTCTTTCCATTTTACAGTTTTGTATAATATACCATGTGTGTTATGACTGTTGCCAGTGCAAAAACCTTTAATTGAAAAATGTGAAGTTGTCATTTTTCTATTAGGTACCTTTTTCTGCTCAAGTTACATTTGCACAATTTGAGGGTCAATGGAAAAGGAATTTTACTTTTTTTTCCCCCATTCTCACACACCTGAAGTTTACCTTTCCATATGTCACTGTGTATATATATATATTCAATGGTCAATGGAAAAGTGACTTTAGACTTGCCCAAAAAACCTTGTCTAATGGAAAAACATCAGTGCAAATCGTAGTGTAAATCGTATGTCACACAAAACAGCAATGAAAAGACCTTTTTTCGACGACTTTTAGTAACATGAATAAAAAAAAAAATTACAACAAGAACGGACACACGTCTGTCAATGAGCACCTTCTATTAAAGTTTACTGCAACGTACTATAACGATGTCCACTGACAAGACACAAGCATCAGCATTTTAACCCCAACAAAACAAAGGCTAATGTTAACCTTGAGTTTTCTGTTAAATTTAACTGCACAACATCAGTCGGTGAACATATGTCCACATTTTGTCTGGACCCACTGCTCTAAAACCGGACTACCCAGACGTCTGTCATGTGTCCTCACTTTTTAAATTAAGTGCAAAAAGTTTAAGTCAGCGGCCACCAAGACACACACCACACTGTCCACATCATGTTTGAAAAAAAAAGAGTGAGATATATATATATATATATATATATATATATATATATATGTGTGTGTGTGTGTGTGTGTGTGTGTGTGTGTGTGTGTGTGTGTGTGTGTGTATTTATTTAAATTGTACAACAGTAATATAAATAATAAATAAATATAAATAAACTGAATATTCTATGTAGGAGGGTGAATTGCCACTTTCACTTGTGTATTTTTTCATTCACAGCTGTATCAGATAGACAACACAACAGGTAGTTCCATCCAAACAATCTGACTGGTCAAATAAACGTTCCTACTGTGCAATTCTCATAATGCATGGCAACCAGTAAGCTGTGCTTAGCTTATCGGTTGCCATGCCAACTCCTATGGTAATCACAGAGCTAGGTAGGGATCTTTCTTGTTTTCTCTAGTCTAGATATCCCATGCGCTATGTGAACTATTTTGAAAATCCCTCAGAGGATTGTGGCACAGTCAAAAACAATGAGTGGTTCTTTATTTATGTTATGGTCACTATTAGTAGTCTCTGAGCGTAAAATTGTAATAATAAAAGTAATAATAATAAAGAAAAGGGTCAAAAACCAACACATGTTGCAACTCAATGCTCACAATAAAGAGGTCGATTTGGACATTTTGGCTGATTTTGCATTGAGCTTTAATATGGCATAATGAATGGCAATTAATTGTATTTATGTGTTCGTGTGTGTGTGTGTGTGTGTGTGTGCGAGAGAGAGAGAAAGAGCCTAAGTGTGTGCAGAGCTGCCCAGAGTGAGCCAAGGGTGGAAGTTGTTTTTCTGCCCCCTACAGTGAGTGTGGGGCTGTGTGTGTGTGCGCACGCCTAGGGCAGCCTGGGGCCATCGGAGGGGGCCTGGGGAGCAGAGGAAGGAGGGATGAAGCAAAAAGAGGGATAGAAAGATAGGAGGTCAGCGGGGTTCTGGATGGGAAAGGTGCAGGTCTGGGCCAACGGCCAAGCAGAAAGGTGGGACGGTTGCGAGAGGGAGAGAGAGGGAGCAGGACAGGGAGGGAAGGGGGCGCCAGGGGAGGAAGACGGGACGCACACGAATTAAAATTAAAACCAACGCAGGTACACAATGAAAACCAGAGTGGTGAATCCAGCCACAGCATAAAATAGTGGAGTTTGTTTGTATCAAAATCACAAGGGTTTACACAGAGCTATTGATGTTTGGCTTTAAACCGTTAGCATTGGAATGTTCTTTATTTTAAAACTAAAAAAGCCATTTGCAGCTAATTCTGAGCTAAATTAAGGTGATGATAAAAGGTGCCGTGAAGCCTTTGATAATCTCTTTGATATCCAAATTTTTTCCACATTCAACTCCAGGAGATGTCTTCGCTCACTTCCTTATGTTTTCTAATTTAAGAAAACTATTACCAGTCCATTTCATGTACCATTTAGTCCTTCAAGGTTCAAGGTTAGTTTATACCCGTGGGTAGACTTGTTTCGCAGACAGAGTAATTGCACTTGGCTTTACGACAAAACATTTAACCTGTTCAGCAGTGTGAAGACGAAAACTGCCGTTCGACCATTTATCAATGAAAGTCTGATTTAAAGAATCTTACTAAGATCATTTTCACTTGTTCCATTAGCAGATCAAGCAAAAAATAAAGAAAGAAACTTGTCATTTCACCCTCCTCTGGTGCTGTATGAGGTGGTCAGAGGGGCCGTAGGTGTGAACTGGCAGCCATGCTTCTGCCCCCCCCCCCCATGGTAACTGTGGATATAGATGTACTTTATATATTATTGCGAGATGACATGAGAAGTTATTCCATACACATGGTGATGAACGTAAATACCCTGTTATTTTACGGATATATTCATTATTACTCTAAATTCCCCCACTATCTCCTACTAAATTAAAAATGATGAGGTTTCCTGGTGTGTTCATATATACACTGTAAACCCGAATGTTCAGAATAATTAATTAAATTGTGAATAATCAAAGTTTCAGAAACAGAACTATGAACTCAAATGTATTAAGTTGCTGTAACATGTTCTTCTTTTTAAATATTTCCAACTAAGATTTTTATTAAGGGGAACTATTGTGAATATAAGTGAACATAACTTAACAACATAGATGACGTAGAACTTAGTGGAATTGAGTCATTAAATGCTAAGAATTATATTGTTCTGTTATTTCTATTGTGTCAAATAAGAATGATTGAAAAAAATAAACTTAACTGATGTTGAAACTTAACTGATGCTGAAATATAATTTCAGAGAACTCCAAATAACCACCAATATTTATCACACCAAAAAAAAATTGCAATCACAAAACAGTGATTTTATTCAGGGGCGGCTGTGGCTCAGTTGGTAGAGCGTGTCGTCCAACGACTGAAGGGTCAGAGGTTCATGTACCGGCTCTGTCTGTCCAAGTGTCAAAGTGTCCTTGGGCAAAGACACTGAACCCAGACTTAGTCTCCCAGTAGGTCTGGCAGAACCTTAGAATACTAATTCAATAACTATGTTATAGTTAATAAGCAACGTTTTAATTTAAGTATACTCTAATAAGCATCTACATTTTAACTTCTGGAAAATTATATTTATGTTCATCAACTTCAAATTATTGAGGCAGTCGATTGCCTTACATTTTTTAGTTCTGCTAACCTATTCAGGTTTACAGTGTACTGCATCATCTTTCTGTTAAAACTCTTCTTCTGTTGTTGTAACGTCCAACATCTGCTTTTTTTTTAAATTCACCTGACTGTAGTTGTAACAAAAGGTCTTTCCATTGCAGTTTTGCATAATATACCATTTGTGTTATGCCAGAAATACCACCTCTTGCCAGCGCATAATCTTTTAATCAAAAAACGAGGGTTTTATCGAAATTGTCTTTTTTTTATGTTCAACTTTTATTGGTGCAATTTGAGGGTCAAATGTAGTAGTATGAGGGTCTTTACTGCAGAAGGTTGCTTTATAAAATATTTTATAGTGCATGGATGTCCAGCTCGGAGCATACAGTATGAAGTGCAGTGATGGCCTGGTTGGGTGTGAGGTGAGTGCAGCAGTTCACATACATATGCACATGGCTGTAGCCCTACTCTGGACTTGGAGGACCCACAGTCCTCTGCTGCCGTCCTTGGAAGTCACATGGGACACAGTCTGTTGGGACAGACGCACATACGCGCCACAGTGAGGACAGACAGAAAGGACTGGACCCCTAGAGGACACGATGGATGGACACACACACATACACACACACATACACACTCACATGCTGGAAGCAGGCTGTGGGGACCCTCACCTTCTGCCCTGGGAATGGGTCCGGCTGCTTTGGACGCTTTTGGGCGCCAACTGCTCCATATGGGCAGTGTGTGTTTGTGTGTGTGCACGAGTGTGTTTGAGGGCAGAAGGTTAGGGGCAGGGGGCTAAGGATGGGGGTGGGTGGACAGTGTGCTGGCAGATGACAAGTTTGTCCACAATATACTATATAGAACATCATACAGAGCTCCATGTACACAGGGTGACGGCAGAAGACTAGGTCAACGAGGTCAAACCCAAACTGAAGAAAAACTCCATGTGCCGAAAAAACGGTTTCTACTCAAATGTGTGCGTAAAAAAAATGTTTTAATTAAAATCAACATTTACTGTTAAAGAGTCGTAGAGGAACCATTCAACAAGAATCTACATTACCTACCAGACATGCATGCTGCTTATGCATTCACTAATAAATAATAAATAATAGAAGTTACAGAGACTCTTTATTTAGCCTTCCACAGTAGAAAATGTATTTTTAAAAAAAAGCTACTGTACAAATATTGATTACAACATGAAAAGAATGGCTGAATTTTATTTAGTTTTTTGAATATGTGACAAAATTAATTATAATTTATAAATGAAAGTGATGAGAGAAAAAAAGAACCTGTGCATATGCATGAAAACATATATATACCTACAGACATAATACATACAAACATACATTGACTTGACATACAAGAAAAGTTAAAAACACACACACACAAATATACATCTTTGAATGAACATGACTCATAGTAGAGTCTTTGTAAAGTTACATATTAAATCTGTAAATTCTGTACTGTATGTACAGTCATATAGTTCAGTATGAACTCTTTCTCACCAACTCTTTTATCTATCTGTGTCCTGATTCAGTGATTATTCACTTAGTGTGGGATTCACCTCGGGTTAAAGCAGAAGTTAAAGCTGTGTTATAACCAGGAGGGTGAGTACTTGGACTGTATTCCCAGGGCAGTGCATTCCTCACCGCTCCCTCCTCCATCCTGCTTTCTGTCCATCTTGTCTGCTGTTTGTTCGCTCAGAAATGAGAACCAGCTGTCAGGCAGAGTGTTAGATAAACAACAACACCATGCCAACACATACACATATATATACAGCCCAGTTGCACACATGCTTACATGAAGATGCGTGCACACAAACCCGGGGTAGTGTGGTCCCATTGTGTGCGTGCCGGCGGCTATATCATCTATTTATAAGAATGAGGTTTGGTGGACTGACAGACTGCTCAGTAACCTAGAAACACATTCACCTGAGTCACTCACACACAGCTCATTTCTCACAGTTTGAAACACACACACACACACACACACACACACATACACTTGTCCATAAACGACACACACTCGCACACATAAGGAGCCCCTTAGATGTTTACGGAAATACCCACACAAGTACCCACATAGAGTTATAAATAATAACAGCTGAGGTTTTATCTGGAAGCATTAGCGCTGCCTTGTGAATAATAACGGATAATTAGCGTTTAGCATCAACCACGTGTACATTCATCATTTTAAACAAACTTCACTGCCATACTGTATATGAAAGCGCCTGATAAAAGCATGTATTAGCAACATTACTCACACAATTGTACAGTCTGTAGTGGATGTGGGATCTATAAATAAGTGATGTTGGCAGCTGGAGCTTACGTCTCAAAGCGCGCTTGAGCCCAACCAGAAAAACTCATTTCTAAATGTAATATAAATACAGCATCAGCCTACAGGGATGAAGTCATAAATTACAATTACAAGGTGCTGTAATGAAGATTCTTCAGAATTAGTCTTAGTTTTATTTGACTACACCACTAACTACCCTTTGGCAAAGTGTTGGATACAGCAACTGTCTTCCTTATTCCACATCTGAGAGGTTAAATTAGATTAGAATTCAGAGTTTATTTGTCATTCCAGTATTCACAGAAATGAAATATGTTATTCAGGTCCTGGGTTCCCAGCAATAATCCACAAATACTGATAAAATATTTAAGATACTAAAAAGAGAACAATAATAAAAGCAATACCCTCCTTAAAAAGTATAATAATAAGTAAATTCAAAGTAAATAGAGTAAAATGCACAGCAAATAAAGTGTTGATGAAAAGGACCACAACTTAAAGTAGTTCAGAATCGTCAGCTTTTCTAAGAGACTTAAGTCATCTGCTCCCCTTTTCAAAGAAATTCAAACTTCTCTCTGTTTTGGATGAATGTTTGTCAGACCTGTGTGTTCATAAGTTTACATACCCTGACTGAACACACATGGGACGGTCTCCAATGTCCCACCATGACTCTCACTACGTTTACATGCACATCTAAGCACAGCTATTGCTAATAACCAAGCTAAGAAACTCACGCCACAGGTCATTTCCTGTTGGTACAAAATACACTGCCACAGTTTTTAATTTCACGTATTCAAGCAGCTACTTTCGGTAATAGGTTAAGAATTTTCATACAGTATTTACCCAAAAATAACTGATAGTGATGTGATCTAGATGGTTTGTTGTGCAGCCATCTTTTGTTTCATTTCTGGTTTTCGGGTTTATTAAATTGTTAGTGGAATCATTTTGCGTCGTGTCCTTGTTGTTGAATTTTGTATTTTTGTGTCAGTGTTGAGTGTATGCACATCCTTTTTGTTGAGCAAGTTGAAATATATTGTGATGCTTTGTTTTTTTATGTTCATGCTTTTGGTGTTGTCATGCCGTGATTCTTGTCATTTCCTGAAGGGGGCATGGCCAGGCCAGTTAATAGTAAGGCTAAATGTGGTTTGCATATACATGCTGGAAAAGCTGGACTTAGAACTGCATTATCTGGCACCAATAGTCCAATTACAAAAACTCCAGTAGGGTTCGACCACAGACTGACTAAGGTATATATGGCTTTCAAGACTTTGATATGAGCCAGACTAAGGCAATAAGTCAAATTTCTCTAAGTGCATGTAAATGTACTGAATGAGCCAGAACATAAGGCTAAGTCCACCTGTCATTACAACAGCAGAAAAAAGTGAAGGTGAAGGAGTGTACATGTGAGTCTGCTGACTTCAGTATCATTGAGCCAATTTAAGAGGAGGAGTCAAACATGCAGTTCCTGAAGAAAACCGCAAATCTGAATGAACTGCAGGTGTTTGAACAAGAAGAAGACAGCTCAGATGACATTCTTCTTGCCATTCATAGAAGCCAACACTAAACGACAAGCCAGTTGGGATGTCTTATTTTATTTATTTATTTTCTTAAACTGTTTAGCAAGTGCTCGAAGATGTAGCTTTTATTACATTGTTTGGGTATTGTGTCCTATGTGCTCTCTTAACAGTCTGAGTGTGATTTTTTTTACGTTCATCATCTAAACATGTTTTCTCCTGTAGATGTAGTTTACTGTTTTGTTTTTTTTTTATCATGTCCAGGGGACTACAGATGAAATCTAGCCTTCTGGCTAATTCAGGCTTTTTTAACCATGTGTAATCATGTGTTTTATAAAATTGCATTGTCCCCTTTCAAATAAACTAAAGTAAATTAAGAAAACCCCAAATCTGAAGGAACCCGAAGTGGTTGATTAAGAAGAATGGCAGCTTTACAATCTGAGAAAATCATGACTTCTTCACCCAAAAAACAGGGGGAAATGAAAATAAAAATCTAAACAAGTCATTCCAGGCACAACAAACCACAGTCCTTCGCAAACGTGTGACGTGATTTGTGCGGATTTTCTCTTATCATCAAAACACATTTTTGGTGACCTTGACATTTGAGTTACATTCACCAATGTTTAATGGGATCTATTCTGGACCACCACGCACATTTTCTGAAAATTTCATGTAAATTGGTTCAGTAGTTTTTGTGTAAAGTTGCTGACAAACAAAACAAATAGAGAAACAAACAAAACACAGAAACAGTATCCCACAAAATAACATGTGAATCAGATACACATTTTAACATGACTCAAACATTATTTTTCCTTTTGTTTGTTTGTTTGACCCCAGGATTAGTTCACCTCTGGTAACACCTCACTGGTAATCAGCCCAGAAAGAAAAAACGGCCAAACAGTGGACATGTACAAACCACAGAGAGATGAAGCACAGGTTGAAAACGAGCAAAGAGAAAATGAGGGAGAACCAAAGACAGAGACGCAATGAGGCTCCTTACGTCCTCGGGGGGGTAGTGGTAGAGGGGGGTCTAAAGCCCAGGGGAGGCCTGAGAGCAAGCTGCGAGAGGCGGGTACCTCCTGCCCACCGCTCTCCTTACCTCCCATCCCTTCTGGAGGATGGGATCCTGGACAGCCCCCTACTCACAACTCCCAACCCCCCATGAGAGAGTGAGGAGGGTGCACATACACACACACATGCAGATACAAACTGAAGAGGGGTCCCCAGGGGAGGAGCAGAGCGGAGCGGAACACCTGGACCTGCCATTAGTGACACACTCAGGGATTAGAGGCACAGACGGCAAGAGAGATGGAGAGGGAGAAGGCACACAGGGATGCACAATATATCCAGAAAGTAATATGCATAAACATACACAAACCCAGGCAGGCAGTAAAGCATGGCAAATAACCAAAATGAGGAGCAAAGAACTTAAAAGTGAATGCAAAACTAATGTCTGTGTTGCTTTATTCATGTGCATATGAAAGCGCTGAGCATCATCCTGTGTGTTTAATCTCAGTCACCTCCTACCACCTGGCACCTGTGTGTGCTGTCGGATGAAGTATTAAACCTTTGCCTCCCATGAGAAACACAATATTAACAAATAAGGGTCAAGGACACAAGGAGAAAGACATAAAAAAAATTTTTTTAATAAAATGGGGTCTCCGTATCTCATACATGTTCTATGTGAATCAATCCCTACTTGAATGTGTGAGGTTGTCAGGTTCTGTTCTATGTTCTAGTCCTGGATAGAGGAGTACAAGTGCACGGGACTTTCACTGGAGGAGAACTCAACTACAGAACATGGATGTGCTGTGAATTTTGTCTGATAGTAAATTATAGCAGGAAAAAAGACTGTATCGACCAACACTACGGGGTAATACTGACACTAATACTCTCTCTCTCTCTCTCATCATCTGAACCTGATTTATCCTCACTAGGGTCACAGGGGTCACTGGGGGTCTAATCCAGCTACAATAGGTGAAGGCGGGGTACACCCTGTATGAGTCTCCAGTTCATCTCAGGGCTGAACATATATAGACAAACAATCACTCTCACATTCACACCTATGGGTGATTTAGATTAACCAGTTAACTAGTTAACCAGTTAACTAGTTAACCTATCAGTGCATGTGTTTGGATGGTGGGAGGAAACTGGAGTAGCCGGAGAAAACCTACGCAGACACAAGGAGATATATAGTCATATATTTCATCAGGATCCATGTGAGTCACTTCAGGGCCACATTCAGTTCAGACTCAAAACTGATAGAAGTCACATTTAAAAAACCTGATTTCACAACAAAATCTGAACCTACTGTGTGAACGAATCCTAAATCCATATTGGTCGATCTCTATCTGGTACAAAATACTGATCAGAACAGTTTTTATTGTTCTCACAGACAAGTGTCTGTGGCTTTTATGTCTTTGTTTTTAACAATGACAGACGCACTAACACACAAACAAGGTCAGCTAAGAAGGGAAATAATCCCCAAGTATCAAGTTCAATGTGAAGACGGCTAAAGGAGGCAATGTTTCAAAACAAACCGTCCAGAAAAGAGGCTCCTGTGTGAATTAAAGACCACACACTGGCTGCAACAAAAAGCGGCGCTCAGACGCACAAAGGGACGGACACGGAGACCGAGACAAAGGTGGATTTGGGTTTGTTTTTTTTTTTAAGAAAAAAGGATGTGTGTGCGTGTGTGCGTGTGTGTGTGTGTGTGAGGTGAGCAAGTGGGTGGGTGTGGGTGGGTGAGCTGGTGACATGAAACAGATCAAAAGGCGGGAGAGGGTCGGGCAGGGAAGGAGAAAGAAGGGGAGAGGGGCCAGGGGGTCCCATAATTACAACCTATCTCCACCGAGCTGAGCAGCATGTGTGTGTGTGTGTGTGTGTGTGTGTGTGTGTGTGTGTGTATCTGTGTGTGTAGTCGAAGCTTTGGAATGAAGCTGCGAAATCGTTCCATTCCACGCAAACAAACCCATACCTCACCACTTTATTCCTCCCACTGTGATCGCCCGACAGGAAAAAACTAAACAGCTATGACACACACACACACACACACACACACTGGGAGATAGAAAGTAAAAAAAAAAACAAGAAAAAAAAAAAACAGATACGCAAACAGCTTTCAAGCACAAATACAGTTTCCACTAATAAACAAAGTCAAACTACAAAAGTAAGAGAATCAGTTGAAAAGATCTGAACAGGAACTCACGCTGTATGAAGCATGAGCATAAACACACAACTGTGTATCTGCAGAAACATGCAACACACATACACACACACACACACACAGTGGGGTTGGGAATGTCTGTGGTGGATGGGTGCAGATCAATGCAGACCACTGACTGGTTGGTCTCTGCAGCAGAAAAGCGGATTGCTCTGAGACCCAAACTATTGTACAGCACCACACTGACTTCAAACACACACACACGCACACACACACACACACGCACACACAGACACTGCTAGACATGCAGCCGAACATAAGCACAAAGTCAGAATATGGGCACAAGCGTACGTACCCCAGTTCTGTCTCTGTACTAAACACACACACACACACACAAAACAGTGTAATAGAGCGGTGAGAGCAGAGGAATGGAAATGCCTCTTGGACTGACTGGGGTTCATTGTGCTTTCATGCCTTTAGAGGGGACCCCCCCAGCATCAGCATGACTAATCTGCTTTCTCTTCCACCCCTCTGTTTGTCCCTCTATCTTCAACCATGTATCCACATATCCTTCCATCATTTTCCATCTTTCACTACACAAAAAAAATATCACTGTCCTTCCATTTAATCCATCAACCATTGATATAGATACTGGTCCAAGTATATATTTTTTATTGGATTTGTGATAAAAAAAAAAAAATACAATCACTTAAAGTAAACTGTGATTCAGCCACCTGTCTTTGTCTATTATCACTACAGTTAATATAACTAGTACATCCTTCTCCAGAGGAGTTAATTTGCTGTAATATTTATGTTACAGTCAGAACATTAGGCATTAAACTACAAAACACAAAACAAACACTGGCTATTAAACAATATTTAGACCTTACAAGGTAGCACACCATCGCATGATTCAGTCTCACCTCATCTTGTCATCTGACCCTGTTTTATCCTCACTAGGGTCACAGGGGTCACTGGGGGCCTAATCCAGCTACAATGGGTGAAGGTGGGGTACCCCTTGTATGAGTCTCCAGTTCATCTCAGGGTTGAACATATATAGACAAACAATCACTCTCACATTCACACCTATGGACAATTTAGTTTAACCAATTAACCTATCAGATAATTGGTACAACATATCAGCCAACGCAACAGGCCACTGCTATACTATACAGTATATATTTTTTTATTTTTTTTAAATTTAATTTTTTTATATCAGCCCTATACATCGGTTGGCTGATATGTCAGTCAATCCTTAATAAGAATTGGTGTGTGATAAAAATTTCATGAGATCAGTGTGTGGGGTGAGCAGATCTCCCTCCAGACAAACACAGCTTATTTCACAGTTTTCATATTCCATTTCTACAATTAGATCATACTAAATTCTTCAAAACCGTACAAACTGGACCTCTAAAAGCATGTGAGCAAAGCTTAGACTTGGAGATTTTCTACAGGTCGACACCATAATTAGAGTTTTTATTGAAAATGTGCACTGGTTCAATTAGTGGTTATCAGCCTCACTGATTTGTACAAATCAATATTAGTTGTTAAAGCAAAGGTTAAGCCTCTATGATGAGCTCATCACTTAACCTCCTGCCCCCTCCATAAAGAACACACCTGTTTGGCTGCTCTTTCACCTGCAGCACATTCATCTCCCTCATTCCTCCATCACTCCCTCCCTCCTCCTCTTCTCCTCCTCCTTCCCCACCCTCTCCCCTCTGTGGAGGAGGAAGCTAAAAGCACAAGCATGCCCCAAAATTAATTTAAGCGAAGGAATTAAATTAAAAGCAAAGCCTCTGGAGTTTTATTATGTACTAATGTTTGAACCGTTAACTTGGATTGTATTACTAAAATATGAATAATTAAGAGCTGATGGGGGATATTATTATATGAGGAAATAGGAAGCAAAACACATTAGACGACTGGACTGGATTGAACACAGACTCATTGGGTGTGTGTTAGGAGAGGCTGAATCTGTGGGATGCGGAGGTGAGTAAGCAGGAACAACATTAGGAAACAGTGTGTGTTGGCAGGAGACGAGCAGGTACAAGAGACTGTGACCATCATGTGAACGGTTGGGTGTAGGTCCATGAAGGCATCGCATCCTCAGAACTGTCTGCTGCTTTTTACACCACATCACAATGGGAAAAGGATGCACCCTATTTTTATTTTTATTTTGTATATATATATATATATATATATATATATATATATATATATATATATATATATATTCATTATATAAAAAATAATGAAACTAATAAATAAATAACAAAAAATATATATAAAATGTAAAGAAGTAAAGTAATTAATTCAAATAAAATGCAAATTAAATTAATTAATTAATAAAAAAAATCATTTGGGATCTGCTGCAAAATTACCACTGGGTCTTTGTGGGTAAATGCTGCTAATAATTTCCCCACATTTTCATTTCACTCTAATACTAGTTATTATTCACTTCATGGACATATATGCAAATAAATAAATAAATAAACTGATTTGCTTGTTGACTAAAACAGTATCAGCTGCTGGTCTTTCAAACGAGAGAAGCTCATTGCTGCTGACATAAGATTTGTCAATTTAGACTGAAAAACAAGGAAATATAAGTGTTTTATACAATGTGAGAAATGGAACAAGGAATTTTGCGGAGAAAAAGAAGAATCGAAATAAATGAATACAATTTAAAAAGGGTAAAACAAACCATACATGTGCTAATATATACAACACTTCTTATCAACACAGAACACTGTAAAACACATCAAAACTGTCTGTTATGACATTTCCAATTTTTCATATTTATTCAGATTTTTTGGGTGAAATTCTACTTTGTTTTAGTGTCACGAAATGAAAAAAATTAAGTTTACAAAGAAATGTTTTACTTGTAATTACGTATAGGTTATTATGAAACTGAATGTGGACCACGAATTAAAATGATTTATATATATATATATATATATATATATATATATATATATATATATGTAATTTTTGCATTTCATAAATTCATCCAAAGGGCCGGATTGGACCCTTTGGCGGGCCAGATTTGGCCCCCGGGCCGCATGTTTGACACCTCTGCTCTAAGGGATCAATCAAGCGAACACGGAACACTAGTTTACAAATAAGTTACGAGCGTCCAGATCCAAACCTTGGCAGACTGGTGCTGCTTCGTGGTGGTCTGTGCTCTCGGAGTGATCTAGCTTTAAGTGTTTAAGTGTGTTGTTAGTGTTTACAAATATGGGGGGCATGGGAATGGGGGTAGAGCAAGTCGTCCATTAACCAAAGGGTTGGCGGTTCGATTCCCGATCTGTCCTAGACAGTGTGTTGTGTCCTTGGGCAAGGCACTTCACCCTCCTTTCCTCCAGTGTCACTCACACTGGTGTATAAATGAGTATGAATATTGGGTGGTGGTCAGAGGGGCCGTAGGTGCGAAATGGCAGCCATGCTTCTGTCAGTCTGCCCCAGGGCAACTGTGACTATATATGTAGTTTACCACCACCAGGGGGAGCATGTGAGAGTGAATGAATAATGGAACACTAATGTGAAGCGCTTTGGGTGCCTTGAAAAGTGCTATAGAAATTTAATCCATTATTACAAATAGGTAGATTTTAACTAGTTCTAACAGATTTCACTGGTAACTATTACTGTTTCCACAGTTTGTATTTACCAACCCACAAAATCCTTTTTACAGTGCATTGAAGTGAATGGATGCTGAGCTTCTACGGTCGAAATGCATGGAGTGTAGAGCGTAGAAGAAAACATGGCTACAGTTTGTGAACAACATCCACTCAATATATTTGGAATTAAAAAAGCTGATTCTGAACCAACACGTCCAAGAGAAGAACGTGTTCTAATGAATTTGTAGCCAATGACATGTGAAGCCAACTGAACTTATTTGACCATTTAATTTATGACATTTTTAGGGGAATCTGAGAAAAATGACCTCTGCACTAAAACACGCCACAGCAGATCAGATTCATCTAGAACAGCATAGCTCCAGTAACAGTATGACCACTGTGTCGGCTGATATGGAACTAAAATAACAAAACCCATGAATATACAAGAGAACAGCTGCAGAATAACTGTCCACTGGAGTGACCACTGTACATGAATGGGTTAATATAATATGACACAATGAAAAACCCTTAGTTGAGCAACACCCAGAAACTATTTGACTAGCTGTTTATTACTTATGCTTATTATGTTCATTTAAGTATAGCAAAGAAATTTAAAAAAACAACATGAGAAGTGTCTGAAATGTTAATATATTTTACCAGAATAAGTCCAAGGAGCTGCTTATTAATAAAAACAGGCAGAAGTTAGAATAATAATAATTTGATGAGCCTAATAAGTCATATTTATAGAGTGGATCCTTCCATGTGTCAGATAATGAATGCACTGTTTGATGTGAATGATTGCCTGCAGTTTCCATTTCACTGTCTCACCATCATCCTTTGTACTTCATTGATTTCCTGCCCAACATATGGAATCGATATACCTTTTAACATCCATTCTTTTCATTAAAGTGGAAGCGTCTACATAAGAAGCGGAAGGCCAAGAGCACGGAATTTAACCCTAAAATGGACCATTTATCACCCTGGTGAATGTTTAATGAGAATAACTAGTATATATATATATATATATATATATATATATATATATACATACATACATATATATATATATATATATATATATATACATACATATATATATATATATATATATATATATATACACTAGTATATATATATTATAATTCAGTTTTTTTAAAAAAAGGTACAAAGAGATGAGATACAGAGTCTGTTTGTATGACTGTACTGCTATGATATTTTTTGTGCACAATTCAATTACTGCATTATGTATTAGTTGTGGTTGAATGCTTTGTGAAAAAAGTTAGATTTTTATATTAAGGTAGTAATAAGTGGGTAGAAGCTCCTCAGGCAGGATTAAATACATTTGTACTTCTTCCTATTCCTTTTTGATCATACAAAATTTACACTTGCACATACTGGAAGATAGATTCTGTTCATTTAAACGTTATTTCCTTTTATCTTATTTTTATTTTATTTGTCTCTTTGCATGTTCGAAATAAATAAAGATGTCTGTTTTAGCAGATGTTATTGTTGACAGTGTTTACAGTTCAGAGACAAAGATCCTCTCTAGCACTGATGCATGACAAGTAACAATAAAGTGACTTGATGCACATGTTGATTTTATTATATTTTTATTGTTAATATTACAATTTATGAGTCCACATTCCTGACAGTGCCTACATTTCATTGTACATTCTGTATACACACAAACACACACACACACATATATATATAAACAATCAAGTGTCTTATCTGAATGTGTGATTTGTTTCTTTATGTTAAGTTGCTGATGGGTCAAAAGCTGAGGCTCAGTCGTCACTTTTCCATTGGATATATGTAATATATATAAACTTTACCAACATATACTAACTGTTGAAGGAACAGAACTGCAGGATATAATTTTTCCATTAAATCACAAATGCTATGATTTGTTTATTTATTATTGTGAGATGACACATGAAGTCATTCCATAAACATGGAGACAAATGTAAAAATATTCTTTTACAGATATATTCATTATTATTATATACTACTTTATCCATTTAACATGTTTTCCAGATAATATCTAAAATCACTTCAGTTCTGTCAATAATGTCGATGTTTTCTTTTTTTATGATACACACAGGAGTTAAGACTGGATTGATTTTAACAACTTTGGATAGAATAATATTTTTTTTATCGACTGTATTTCTAAAAACGTCAGGCCACTGACCAATAGTTTTATGACACTTTCCACCGATATTACAAATGTACATATTCACATCTTCCTTATTGCTCCTGTGCTCTACTTCCTGTCATATTCTCCTCACACAATCCCACAGTCCAGTCTAGTTTCCCTTAACTTTTCCACACACTGCGTCACATCTATGAGCTTCTGTGTGTGTGTGTGTGTGTGTGTGTGTGTGTGTGTGTGTGTGTGTGTGTGTGTGTGTGTGTGTGTGTGTGTGTGTGTGTGTGTGTGTGTGTGTGTGTGTGTGTGCGCGCATTTGCTGCACTACCAAATTATTAGTCTTCTCGTCATGTCTCTGATGTGAAGCCCCCCCCTTATCAGCCAGCGAGCAGTCGGCCCCCCTCCAAAGCCACCCCCCCACCTCCCCTCTGCAGCTGTCACTACACCCCTCACCCCCAACCCCAACCCCTCCCACCACACACACTATTCTCTGAGGACAAACTCCCAAACACACACGCCAAATACCCACATACACTCCAAACTGTACACAAGCCGGAGCGTTTCTTGAGTCGCATTCACACACACCCACAGTTTTATCTGCTCGTTCGCAGGCCGCATGACTTGGCAGCCAACATGGGGGTGGGGGGGTATCCACTCACCCTACCACCCAAAACCCCAAATGCCCTCTACTCACCATCCATTACCACTCCCCCAACTCTCAACTAAAATCAGCGAGCCTATACTAGGAGCAGAAAGAGGGGAGCGCAGGATGGAGGGAAGACCACATAGCTGGGTTTGTTCCTAGGGGAGTTCATTACTCAAGCAGGGCACTCCCTCCACACTACAAAAAAAATGCCCCTCTAAAAATGAGTTTAAAAAAAAAAAAAGAATGCAAGATTTGTTATTGCTTGAATTGAGCAAAAAATAATAATTTTGAATTAAGTAAAAAAAAAAAAATCTAAATCTATCTACCAATTGAACAAGTGAAAATTCTTAAATCAGATTTTCCAGATCTATTGTCTATAAATCAGTTCTTATATCTCACTGAAAAGTTCCTCTTTAGGTGATTCTGTCTGATTTTAAGTGTGATGAGTGATGTATTTGGACTAGAAATTTGAAACAAACAGTTGGTATGATTTTGATGCAGTGTATATTTAATTCACTGACCATGTAGAAATTCACCAAAACTCACAGTAAATGAAAAAGTTATATCAGAAACTGAAAACTGAAGAAAAACCATGTTTTTTTCAGGAAAATCTCTCATTAACTGAACTAAAACTCCATGGGTTTATGATTTTTCTTCAAGTTTGTGTCTAATTCTGTTCAAGTTAGCAATTATTTTGCTGATTTATTCATTTTAATTCATTTAGTCTATTTTGTCTATTGAATATAAATCAGTTATTGTGTCTGATTTTAAGTTGTGATGAGATATTTTAACTAGAAATGACAAAAATAGGATTTTTTTCCAGTGCAGGTAAGGATACTGAGGTAAAGAAGGAAGGCCTCAGTCTGCCACACGGACCCCCCAAACCCAAAGCCTTCACTCCAATCCGCTAAGACACACTCCATAAATACTGTAGTTGAGCCATTCTCATTAGAGACAAGAAACACAGGGGTAAAAAACAATAAAAAATCATCATCGTGATACAGAGACAGTAGATAGATAGTAGACAGAGGCAAAACAACAGTGTCCTCCTCATCCTCATCTTTTCCGCCTTTCCCTTTCTTCATTGTTGTTGTTTGTGTTGTTTTGTTGTTTATTTGAGTGCCCCATCTTGATGCGTTCCCCAGCAGGCCTGGCTCCTGACTTATTTAGCAGTGTGTTTTCTATCATATTTGAAAAATGAAGAGCAGATTGCTTAATATTTCAAGACATCCCACTTGCACGGGTGAGAGAGAGAGAAAGAGAGAGAGAGAGAGAGAGAGAGAGACAAAGCCAGACAGAGCAAAGATATGGGAGAAGAGGAAAGGAGGGAATATGAGGGAGGAATTCTCTTGATCCTTAACCCCAATTTTAGGATTCATGCTGGGAGCAGAAGCACGCATGAACACACACACACATTCCCTGAACACACAGAAAGCAGAGGGAAGAGCCTACATTAGAAATATTCACTTACTGTACACACACACACACACACACACACACACAGAACATATTCCAGCAGATTTACGAATATTAAAAGGAAATGCTTAGCTGTTAGCATAAACTTTAACTCCCTTTAATTAACTTGTCAAATTCCAGAATGACTATTTATCTCAGTATAATGTTTTCAAGTTTGTTAATTCAGCAATAAAAGCCTCTGTTAAAAACTGATATTTTATTTTATCTCCTTGATCCTGTTCCTTTTTGCTTTAGAATGACAGAACTGAGAACAACAGAATTATTTAGTTTCCAACTGTCGATACTTTTAGTAATAAATATAATGCTAATAATTGGTTAGATTTCTATAGTGCTTTTCTAGGCACCTCCAGTGCTTGACGCATTATACATTCACTCTTACATTCTCCCTCTGGTGGTGGTAAACTACATATGTAGCCACAACTGCCCCGGGGCAGATTGATGGAAGCTTGGCTGCCTATTTGCGCCAAACAGCCCCTCAGACCACAACCAAACATTCATACACATTTATACACTAGTGTGAGTGACAGTGGAGGCAGGAGGGTGAAGTGTATTGCCCAAGGACACAACAGACAGACTGGGACAGAGCGGGATTCCAACCATTAACCCTTTGGTTATTGGAAGACCTCCAGAGCCATGACTGAAAGTGCAAAAGTATTGTTCTGAACTAATCACTATCATATTTAAGGGCTGACTGTTTGTGATTATATTTTCTTGTTCTTTATTTAATAAGTCTTATTTTTATTTAATGTATTATTATTATTATTATTATTATTATTATTATTATTATTATTATTATTATTATTATTATTATTATTATTATTATTATTTTATTTTAAGTTGATGTTTTTGTTTGTTTGTCTGAGGTTTTTTGCCCAGTTTGTTCAGTTCTTGTTGCCATTGTTGTTCTCACAATTATTGTTATTGTTTGTCTGATAGAAAGTATTTTGTGAGGCTTTTTGGTTCTACCGTGTCTTGATGTCTTTAGTTTGCATGATGTTCTGTGAATTTTCAATGTGTGCATTTAAAAGGATGTATGAAATTAGTATAATAACAGAATATTATAATGTAGAAGGATGCATAAAATAAGATTTCATTGTGATAAATGAATATAAATTATCATGATTAGGAGATATTATATTAAATACTGTATTTGTAGTAAATATAAAGTGAATATAAATATACTCATAGTTGATTATATAAGTTGGATTGTGTGAGGTGACTTATAAAACAATGTATATATTAATGATTGTGGATGCTTTGTGTAAAGGATAAAAGGGATATAAAAAAAAAACATGTGTTAAAAGGGGGTGGGAGTTTATAAGTTTTACTTCTTCCCACTCCTTTTCGAGTGCAAAATATTTTGTTGACTATTTGATGATTTTGTGTTTTCGAAATAAATTGAACTGAAATGATTTATGAAGTTATTAAGGACTTCAGGAAGAAAGTTCTGCAGCATCTGATGCAGAACAGCCAGGTTCTGGGTCATCAGACATTTACATTTATAGTGTAAAATTGTACTGCATGACTGGCATTTTAAAGCTCTATTTCATTATAATTTGAATACAATAAATGGGTTAATAAAAAATCTATATATATATGGATTAATCAATGAAAGTAATTATTATTACCATCATAAATTAACTATACAGTGTAAGTACTGTAGCACATTCCAGACACAGATCTTTAGGGTATTATTGCTTATCATGCAAATTTTGTACTTTTATTTTATGCTTTGGTTTGATCCAAAACCTATGAGCTAAATATTACACCTATATAAACAAGTTAAAAACAAAACAACAAAACAATATTTTTTTCTCGAATAAAGCAAAAATCTAAAGTCTATAAATCAGTTCTTATATCTCACTGAACAGTTCCTCTGTAGGTGATTCTGTTTTTCTTTTAAGTGTGAGGAGATATTTGGACTAGGAATGAGATAAATGTACTTGGTAAGATTTAGATTTTCAAAAATGACAAAAAATTTATCAAATATTTATAAAATCCTAAATCCTAAAAATGAACAAAATGAATAAATAAACAAAATAATTGGTAGCATGTACATAATTAGACACAAACTGAACAAAAATGAAGAAAATTTAACAAACCTATGGCATTTACATGGGTTTACGTTCAATTAATGATACATTTTTCTTCAGTTTTCTTTAGGATATTCGGTCTTATTTGTGATGAAATAAGATTTTTTTAAAAATTATACACAACAAGCAAAGAAAAGAAAAATGGGGAAAATAAGATGACTTCCATTATTGGAGGCTGATTAAGAATTAAATTACAATAGAAAATGTAACCATAATGACACTACATTAAGTCTTGACTAATCAGCAGTTGTGTGTTAATACAGATGATAATGTACTGAATATGTACAGTCTTTTCTTCAGAGGAAAATCAGAGGAAAATCCCTCCTCCAGTTGAACACACACACACACACACACACACACACACACACACACACACGTACTAGGAATATGGTTGCACTCATGATCATTTAACAAAAATGTGCCTGTAACACACATGCATGGACACACAAACACACACTTGACAATGGCTCTCCCCTGTGACTTCCCATAGTGCAGTGAATTCCAATCAGGCAGTAAGCAGGACAGCTATTTCGAGGGACAAAGGACAGGGAGAAGATTGGGGGGGGTGGAAGGAGAGAGGAGAGAGACAGGGGGGGAACAGAGGGGAGGGAAACAAAGGGTTGTGGTAGCACCCAGGGGAGAGGGCCCGGAGCAGCTGACGTCAGTGTGTGCATGTGTGGGTGGGGGTGGGAGTGTGAGAGAGAGCCTGGCAGAGTTGGTCCTGCTGCCCCCAGGAGAGCTCTTAAGGCCAGGAGAGAACTGGGCTCCCAGCCCCCACACGCTAAGGCCCAGGCACACAGACAGACAGACAGGAAGATAGGCAGACAGACAGGCAGGAATATAGGCACACAGGCAGGCAGGCAGGCACACAGACAGACAGACAGGAAGATAGGCAGACAGACAGGCAGGCAGGCACACAGACAGACAGACAGACAGGAAGATAGGCAGGCAGATAAGCAGACAGACAGGCAGGTAGGCAGACAGGCAGGCAGATAGGCAGACAGGCAGGCAGGCAGGCACACAGACAGACAGGAAGATATGCAGACAGACAGGCAGGCAGACAGGCAGGAAGATAAACAGACAGGCAGGCAGGCAGATAGGCAGACAGACAGGCAGGCTGCCAGACAGATAGAGACAGACAGGCAGGCAGACAGATAGATAGGCAGATAGACAGGCAGGCAGATACACAGACAGACAGGGAGGCAGACAGACAGAAAGATAGACAGACAGACAGGCAGGCAAACAGGCAGGAAGATAGGCAGACAGACAGACAGATAGGCACATACAGGAAGAGAGACAGACAGGCATGCAGGCAGATAGGCACAGACAGGCAAACAGACAGACAGACAGACAGACAGGCAGTGGACGTAGCCATCAGTGAGTCAGCTGGTTAAATAACCAAATACTAGTCTGATCAGAAAAGCGTAAAACATTCATGTGACAAAATTCAAACCCTCATTCAGACTGAAGGTAAATGTGGCTCAAATCTGATATTTGTGACCATATGTGACCTGTATCTGATCTGTTAAAGACAGTTTGAACTGCACTAATCTGACCCAGACCTCTTTCATATGGGTTTGGGTTAAACAGCCTTTCAGGTAAATCAGAGAAAACATTTACAAATGTCAGGGTTTGTTGTGTCTGGGACCAGTTGTTTGTTCTATTGTTTACACAGTTGTTCCCAGTTGCGTCTTTACAACATAACTATGTCAACATCTGGATGACGCTGTCGTGTGTCTTCATTCTTCAGCAGGACATGAGCATAAAGGTACAAACACCCACGTACCTCTTGACTGTGTAGAAGAAATAAGTACCTGGTTTTCCTCAAACGTAACAGTAATAATAAAACTGAAATTCTTCTCATTGGCACTAAATCCATCCTATCTAAAATAAACAACCTTCAGATTGACAACTCCCCAGTTTCCCTCTCCCAGGTCAACAGTCATCCTCCACAGCATCACATCAACAGTATTTTCATTTGCTCAATATATCCCGTCTCTGTCCATCCCTCTCACCAAACAACACTGTAATTCTGCAACTCTCTGTTATTTGGTTTACTGGACAAAACAGGGTTTAAAATAGGGACGCAAATTATCAACTAATCCTTTAATCATTAGGTGGTCGACCTTACCGATCAATCAATGATTCATTGATGAGCAGTGATTTTCCTGAGAACCTAAATTTCTTTTTCACTAGTGTCTATAACAGGGTTCAGCGACCTGCACCATGTGGCTCTTTCACGCTTATCCTGCAGCTCTGGGTGGGTTGGGAAAATAAATAAATTAATAATAATAATAATCATCATCATCGTCATAATAGTATTTAATTTAAGTGTATTTTATTCGTGTTAGTTCTTTTTTGTTATTATTTTAGTCTTAAATTGGAAGATTATTGTGATATTGAAATATTAAAATATTAATACAATAAATATATTTTATTGTTCTTTATAGTTTGTGCATAATCAAATGTTAATGTATTTCTGATTTATTCTATTGAAACTGTATAATGTCTGTATAATCAGTTTATCTGTACTCTCGTAATTTTATTTCTTATTTATGGAATTTTTATAATGCATGTATAATCAGTTTATCTGGTACTTTTGTAATTTTATAATTTTGTGCAATAAAATTTTAATTTCACCCCGTCTTAAAATTTTACTTTAATTTTTAATCAATGTGAAGCACTTTGGGTTACAGTGTTTATATGAAAGGTGCTATACAAATAAAGATTATTATTATTATTATTATTGTTTTTTGTCACTCAAAATAAACGTCAGTGTGGAACTGTATACCTGCCAAAACACCGTCCATTTGTCGCAACTTTCAACCCCAGGAAGGACAAATATAGAGACATGTAAGAAAAGAAAAATACCTGAAAACCTGGTGGTGGACCTGGACCCCAACGAACAACGTACAGGCTCAGAGCATGACAAAAGTGAAAGAAAAAAAAAACATATATGACAAAATCCCACAGGGTCAAAGGTTAACTGGGTCTGGAGTGTCTTTACTTTACACTGGACCAGTGTAAAGGTAAGAAAAAGCAGAGTTCTCTTCACTTTAGATCAGACCGCCCATAACCCTAACCCTAACCCAAAAGGGTCAAAGTCTAACTGAGGTGAACCCCCAAACATGAAAGGGAGACGTAAGGTTGTTGTTTTAAATATTTTTTCCTTTCTTTTTAATAAATGTCTTTTCTTTTTTCTGTTTTTCATTTTAGATATTAAAAAGTATTTGCCGCTCCCAGTGTTTTCTTTTCCATGGAAGCCGTTTTCAAATGACTCTTTCTGTGTTAAAGGTTGTCGACCCTTGGTCTATACGAATAAAAGCTAAATATCATTTATATACTTCATGAAAAAAAACACGTCATATTCAATGATGATGAATTTATTGAACAACTAGAAACAGTTCAGGTAATGACATTAATGTAGTTGAACAAAATACATTCTAGAGAGAAACTGAATAAAAGAAAATAAATCAAATTATGTATGATTTGTGCTGATATCAAACTGGGTCGATACCAGCCAGTACTCAAGGCGGCAATATTGGTATCGTATCAGAGGTGAAAAAGTTGTATTGGGACATCCCTAGTATAAATAAATATAGGTCTGTTCAGAAAAGCAGCAAAATCCAAAAAATGATTCAAAGGCTCCATTCAGACTGAAGGTAAATGTGGCTCAAATCTTATTTTTGTGTCCATATGTGACCTGTATCCAATGTGTTAAAGACAGTTTGAACAGCACTACCATGTTTTCCAGACTATAAACTGCTACTTTTTTCCCACACTTTGAACCCTGTGGCCTATACAACGATGCCGCTAAACTACGGATTTTTCTGGGCTAACGGGCCTCAGGGGGCACTCTGGCAGGAAGTGGAAAAAGCAGACAGACAGAAGAGATCAATGCAAAGAAGAACATACTAGTTGTAAATGCATGACGCAGTGATTTTGTGTGTCATGCACACACTGTTATCGTGAAAAACACACGAAGAAATGCATATGAAGGAGCTTTTAAGGTCAAAGTAATTGATCCGTCTGTCCAAAAAGGAAATGGAGCGACCATGAAATACAGACTGAGGTGTGAGACAAGAGTTTTTCTGAGGCTGAACAACATGACTTCAATGGTTTCAGTCACAGGAGGAAGAGGAATAAAACCATAAATGACTTTTCCATTTAAATGAATCAGCTGTTTTACTGCCGTGTTACAAGAAATTTGGAAACTATCAGTTAAGGGATAGAAATAAATATTTGCAAAGTCTTTCTGTGTAAAATAGACATGTGCAGGTTATAGTCTGGTGAGGCTTACATATACATACAGAAGAACTATTTTTCCTTTTAAAATTTAGTGATTGAGGCTTATATTCAGGTGCGCTCTATTGTCCAGAAAATACGGTAATCCCATTTTCAAAATCCCAATTACAACAATATTCTGTCAACATCTGGATGACGATATAAAATTACAAACATAAAAAGTGAAAATGACACACAATGGAAACTCTGAGGTGGTTATTTCAAACCATTTTTAAACTCAATTGCAGAACAATTGCTACACTATGGTCTGTACTGTTAAAGGATTTTGAGGATGACAGGGGGACCATGCAGGTACCACCATGGTCTGTGTTTACAGTCTACATGAGTCCTTCTGCTCATTCCTTCCTCCGACGTACACTCTCCTCTATACAAAACCCCCTCTGTGCCCACTGTGTATCACACTACAATTTTCTGCATCTTTACTCTTTCTGACTTGGTCTCCCTTGATCCTCCTCTCCACTCCACTTCGTCCTTCCTGCCACCCCCCCCCTCTCCCTCCCCCTCTCCCCGGAGTTGTGCTTTTCTCTGACATTTGGCTGGACAAAGGCGAGTCACACCTGAGCGCTGGGTTAAAACTATTATAGGCCTTCTCCCTGTGGTACCCTGCCCTTTGCCACCACTGTCTGTGACTGAAACTCTGCGCGTGTGCACATCTGTGTGTATTTCTCTACGTGCATGTGTACGTGCACTCACCTAGGTATATCTAAGGCTACCTTCACACTGCAGACAAATGTGGCCCAAATCAGATGTTTTTTTTACCCATATGTGACGTGTATGAAGACACTTTGAACAGCACTAATTTGATATTTTCATATCCGACCCGGACCACTTTCATATGTGGTCCTAAATCTGATACACGTCTGATATTTTACAGTGTGACTTCAGTATTATTGCATTTATCTGACCTTTACTTCATTAGAATGCAACATATGTCACAATTATCCTTCCCAGGAGGAGAAATGGCATTGAAAAATGAGTATACATTGAAAATTATGAGCAGAACAAACATAAAAGTAATTGTATTTGTATTAGAGGGGTACAGTTATGGAATAATCTGGACCAAACCTTTTAACTCATTCACTGCCAGGTGAATGAGAAGAGAATATTGACTGAGAATATTATACTATATTATATTATAATATTACAGTATAATATTATATATTACTACATTAGTATGACACCCATCAAAATAAAGTGTAGACTGTTAATTTGGATTTGAATTGATGCCAAAACATGTCAATGGCAGTGAATAAGTTAATTGTCTTCTTCAATTTGTGCATTTAAAAGGATGTAGAAATACAGAATACTTATCTAAATAAGTGAATGTTGAGTTATAATATAGAAGAAATAAGATTTAATTAATTAATTAATGCAGACAATCATGATTAGGAGACATTATCACGTCTGTTAATGATTATATTTGTAGTAAGTGCATATACATATTTTAAAAAAGGTTAATTTGCCAAAACTGATTGTGTGTGAGGTGACTAAAAAACTGTATGTGAATGGTTTGTGTTATTTTACAACTGTGTTAAAGCAAAGGAGGCAGAATCAGTGTATTATTAATTTGAGTACGAGTACTACTTTAATGTCCAATTATAAAATATTTTATTATTCTGGCCACTTCACTGTTTGTTGATTTGTGTACAAAATCGATTGAAAAGTAATGGATGGATTTTGAAGAAATTTTAAGGTTGCTTTTCTAGTTCTGTTCATGTTACCAATTACTTTGTTGTATTATTACGTTTTAATTTATTTTTTTTTACTTCTTTTTGGCAAGTGTATTGCTTATTTTTTCATGTTATTTAGGACTTTCCAAATATGCTATTCATTTGTGGTCATTTTCTATAATAATACAGACCTACCTTTCAATGCCACAAAACAACTCATGTGTATATTTGTAAAAACCTGTAGTTGTACCTTGTGTTATCATTGTGTTAGTGCATAATTTTCCAAACAAAGATAATGCAGTGTAAACATGCAAGAGTGATCAAAACCTCCTATGTAATTCAATAATTTGCTACAGCTGAAGTAAAGGGTTGAGTGAAGTGCATAACAAATGCAAAGCATCAAAGAGGGTGTGGGAGACAGAGGTGGAGAAAGAGAAGACAGAAGAAGTGGATAAACAGAGGGAGGGAGACAAACAGGGACTTGCTTTGGGGCCAGTCGCCACAGGGTGTGTATCTGTGGTGTGTATGTGCACGCATGTGTGTCTTGGGAGGGCACGGTGGGGGGGTTTGGGGGCATGGAGGAAAGGATCAGAGCTTTGGGGCCAGCTCCACAGGGAACAGAGTAGATGGGGAGAGGGAGAGGGAGAGAGAGAGAGAGAGAGAGAGGAGGGGAGGGCAATGGGGGGAAGGGAGACGAGAGGAGAGGGTGAAAAGGAAGGGATGTGGTCAGTTTTAGAGTTGGACTGAGTGGGGAGGGACAGCAGGGGAAGGGAGAGGAGAGGAGAGGAGAGGAGAGGAGAGGAGAGGAGAGGAGAGGAGAGGAGAGGAGAGGAGAGGAGAGGAGAGGAGAGGAGAGGAGAGGAGAGGAGAAAGAGGAGAGGAGAGGAGAAAGAGGAGAGGAGAAAGAGGAGAGGAGAAAGAGGAGAGGAGAGGAGTTACTTGTTCTACTTGGTGAGAGAAGAAGAAAAGAAGAAGAAGAAACCGTCGTCATCCCAGGTGTCAGCAGAAGGGGGGGGGGGGTGGTTAGAAAAAAAAGAAAGGAAAAGAAGAGGGGGTAGAGGTTGTGGGGGTCCTGGCTGTTGGCAGGGGTGCAGGAATCCAAGGGAATGGCCTGTTCCTCATTATCCAGACACCCCCCACCCCCTCAGCTCAATGCACACATATACACATGCACAGAAGACAGAAGAACCCCCCCTGGCCCCATTGACAGCTCTATCCTGACCTGTCCACATACACACACACACACACACACACACACACACACACACACACACACACACACAAGTGAAGGCACACATAAGGACCAAACACTAATGAGTACACTGAGGCCCAGTCCCAAACAAACAGCACAGTAAATAAACAAACACATGAACATGAACAGCCATAGTAACAAAACACAAGAGGGGTTAAGGACCACCATACAAAGTCCATGTTTAGGGGGAGGAGGGGGGGGGGGGGGTCTGGTTTAAAGTACCACTGTTTTAGAGGAGCGCCATACTTCTAGTGGGGTTGGGAATACGAGGCAGGATTAAGGAATTAGCTTCAGTAACGTCAGGTTTAACCCTGGTTTTAAGTCACAGCAGTGGTTTCATTTAAAGGATATGAGACGAGTCTGACCTTAAAATACACCTAAGGAACACTTTAACTTTAAACATGACTCCACACAGCCTCAACCATCCCTTATTAAATAAGTTAGTGTATACAGTTTTCCTTCTTATTAACAATTAGGTGGGGGTGTATTATTAGTAAGTATATGGTAATATGATGCAAATGATAAAACTAGGACCATGATGCAATATATCACAATACTGTTATCTAGGTTTGTTTCTTCTGTTTCTTTTTATGTCCTGGAAAAAAAAATTTAAATACGCCAGAAATATGTACAAAGGCAAAAAACAACAAATTTGTATTTGAACAGAACAGGATCTGATCTAATGTAAGTAAAGTAAGTAGGTTGTATTCACATAGAACTTATCACAGAGAAAGTCAGTTTAGCTTAAAATTTCAATAAGACAGACAGACAGACATTTAATTCACTGATCATGTAGACATTCATTAAAACCTAATGTGAATTCAAAAGGTATTCTATCAAAAATTGAGAAAACTGTACAATGTTTGGCTTTTTCGGAAAAACTCATTAACTGAACATCAACTGAACATATCTGACGACCATGAAAAGATGAAGAACTGTATTTTACACCAACTATTGACATGTATTGATAGTTTTAGTGGATCAACAGTAACTCTTTTACATCCACAGGGATCACCGGTGACACCATGCTGCAAGAGTATTTCAAAGCAGGTATCGATAGATATTTAATGTTGGAGGCGGGTCATCTGCACGACCCTTCCTTCAGTCACTACAAGTGGAAACGGTCACTATAATTACTTCCTTCAGAGTCACTTTAGTTACCACCAGAGTGATGAGTGTCTTGTCGTCGTCAGCTGAACAGTCCAGTTAAGGCTGTAACCGTCTGCTCTATCTATCTCTTCCAGTCGTATAAATCACAGACCAGCGTTTACCTCTTGGCTGTTTCCTCCAGGTTCCCTCATGGGGCTGCACCTGATCTCATCCTGCTCTCGTCTTCCACTGCCTCCAGCATGTGCTTTGTTTCGGAGACAAGACAAAAACACAGCCCTGACATGGAAACTGTGATTGTCTATATCAAAAAAATTACCATATTCATGACACCGGATGATATGTCGAAAGATAATTATAAGCATTTAAATCATCTCTGTCATGAACTCCCAAACTCAATGATAGAGTAATTAAACAATTTCTGAGCTACTTGAAACTGTTGTGGAGAAATGTCACTAATGAAAATATCTGGAGGTGTGTTACTTTTACAAAAGCGTTGACAAGGTATTTAGGATTGTTATTTAATCATTTGTTATCTAGTCAACTATACTGAAGTAGAAAGTAATCAAGCAACCAAGAAAAAAACTGTATAAAGTTGTTTAAGTTTCCAAATGTTATTCATTGAATATTAGTCCAGACCATAATATGGCCATATTTGGATGTTTTTTTAGATAATAGGGGATATGGGACTAACATATACTTGGCATTACAGCTTGGAATGGTGGTGGCCAAAAAATTGGTACTACTGACCTGGAAATCTGTGGAATCTCCGAATTTTCAACATTGGCTTAAAGAAATGGTCTCCACAATACAAATGGAAAAAATCAACTTAGACCAGGGGTGTCAAATTGCGGTCCTCAAGGGCTGGTGTCCTGCATGTTTTAAATGTTCCCCTCTTCCATTACACCTGAAGCCCATTGCATCATTATCAGTCTTCTACAGAACTGATGAGGAGCTGATTATTAACTCTTTAAGTGTCAGCGCTGATGCATTCTGAATGGATGATTTGGATTAAATATTCAGAAAAATTCTACCATTTTCCTTTTAGTTTTGTGGATGAAGACAGTGTTTTCCCCAAATTTTCCACATTTTTTGTTGCTGATTTTGTTTATTTTTCTACATTGTCATTATTTTTCTTTGGTTTTCTGCCATTTGTGTTTTACTTTGCTCATGTTACCAATTATTTTGTTAGCTTATTATTAATTTTTGTTTTTTTGTTGTTGCTCATTTTGATTGCTAAAATCTCAGGAATTAAAGGGTTAAACTGAATCACATGGAAGAGGGAAATCTCTAAAACATGCAGGACACCGGCCCTCTAGGACTGGAGTTTGACACCCCTGGCTTAGACAATATAGACAAACACACAGCAGTATGGGGACCCCTTTTTGGCTCAATGTCTAATTTCTGCATCTTGATCAACTTTGCAGTCTGATATAGTCAGTTGTTTTTTTTGTTTTTCTTTTGTTTATTTAGTCTGGCAGTTTCTTTTGTTGTATTGTACTGTTTTGTGTATTGTGTATTGATTTGTATATTTTATGTTAAAATAATTGAAAAACTTAATGAATATAATAATGAAAGTAAAAAGTTGTTTTTTAAGCATTGAGTTTTAAAATTAACCTGTAAAGAATAGTGATCGACCGATCGATCAGATTTTTTGGGGAAGTTTTGTTTGTTTTTGTTTGTTTTTTTTACATCAGTCTTAATTTTTATGACTGATACAAACTACCAATATTTCTAAGCCGATATTTGGAACAGATATTTTTGGTTTCTGTTCAATGAAAGCAAATGTCAGAAAATCGTATTTTTTTTTAACATTTTATATCTATATATATATATATATATATATATATATATATATATATATATATATATATACACACACACACACACACATACCAACCAGACATAACATTCTGACACTGACAGGTAAAGTGGTTTTAATGTTGATCATCTCATTCTAATGGCACCTGTCAGTGGGTGCACAGATTAGGCAGGAAGTGAACATCCAGACCTCAAGTTGATGTTTGAATGAACAAGAGTAGGATCTGAACAACTCTGACATGGAAGAAGTTGAGATAATAAATTAACTTGAGTCAGATAATCCCCCAATTTTGTTGTTCATTCCTAATATATCATGGTTCACATCGACCAAAATCACCTACAGTACGACTGATGTCAACCAGTCCAGCATCGATGGGACCAGAACATTATTACCACCTGTCTATTATCATGTAGGTTCCCCTTTTAAGACAAAAACATCTCTGACCTGAGGTCTGGACTACACCTGCACCTCTGAAAGTGTGTGGTACCTGGACTAAGACCTTATCAACAGATCCCTGAAGTTGCAATAACAATATATTTCAATATATTGTACAGCCCTAACATTAATTTTAGGTTTGTCTGCTCAAAAAAGTCAAATTGTGCAATTCTGAACTGCCTAAGTGGAGAGATCAGATAAATATGATGTATTCAAAGATATGTAAATGTATATTTCTATAATCTGGCTGAGTAAATATTTGATTAATAAACTCGCAAACACAAACAGACACACACAGAAAAACTGCAAACCCTTTGGCTGAAAAATTCTAATGAATGTTTGGAGACTGAAGCCGTAAAATTCACACTAACTGGACTATAGATTTAAGCAATCATTTTTCACACACACATACACACTTAAACACAGACACACACACACAAATATTTACTCTCGACAAGATCCACACATGGGCACACGAGGACAACGATGGAGAGAGAGGAGAAGAACAAGAGAGAAAAGAAAAGAGGAAAGGGGAAGCTACATTTTTAATCGTGTGTTTCTTTTCCTCTGAGCAAAATAGGGCTGAATACAAGGGGGTTAGCTGGTGCCAACACACACACACACACACACACACACACACACACAAACTCAGTGTGTCCTTTGGCAAATTCTTCTTTTTCACTCTTGCATTAAGTAAGAAAAAAAGAGGAAGAGAGTTGAAGTAGGAAGAGAAGGAGGAGGAAGAAAAAAAAGGAGGGGTACATAGGACGGGTGGGGTGGGGTGTGGTGGGGGGTGTAAAGGGAAGAGAAGAGAGAGGAGAAGAGAGAAAACGTCCCTGCAGAGTCTTTCTCCCTTCCTGGAGTGAGCGTGGGCCCCTGCAGCGCCGCCTGTGTAATTTCCAGTGGCAGTGAATACAGGTATTAATAAAAGCCCCATGGGGAAGAGCACACAATATAACCCTACATTTTCAGGCATTATGAAAGGACGCCCCCAGGGGTCCTCGGGCTCAAATTTCTGAGATGCAGGCATTGTAAAAAGACGCCCCCGGGGGAGGACCCCGCAATAGAAATCTGCTGAATTCAAAGCATTTCCAGAGCCCTGGTGGGAGCCATTACTCCCACTGGAGGAGGAGGAGAGATTTTTTCACCCTCTTCTCTCTCCTTCCAACCCTCTCTCTCTCTCGGTTTTTTTTTTTTTTTTTTTTTTAACCAAACATGTGTTGCTGACATGTTGACAGATTGCTCAGTGAGGTGTTTAGGTGCATGCATAAGGCACGTCTGCAGAGACACGAGCTCCCTCCTTCCTTCCCTCCCTCCTCTCTCTCTCTCTCTCTCTCTCTCTGTCTCTCCCTCCCATGCTTGCCAGTTCCCAAGTTCCATCGCTCCCTCCCTCTAACTGCAAACCTCTCAGCGCGCCCAAAACTGCTCCCATCCATATTTCATAAAGGAGAAACTAGGCTGAAAGAGAGAGAGACGGTAGACAGAGAGAGGACAGAAAGAGTTTAGGCGAGAGGGTGAGGGAGAAGGAGAGAGAGAGAGAGAGAGGGGGGACAGGGGAGGGAGAAGAAAGGATGACAGGAAAAGAAAAAAAAAAGAGGAAAAAGGGAAGATAAAGAGAGACAAAGCGGGATCAAGGGAGGGGAACGGGAGGAGGAGAGGACAGATAAAGAGAAATAGAGCGATGTAGAGAGAGTGGGAGAACTCTGCAGTGAAAAATGAACCCTGTGATGAAAAATGACTTCACAACAACCCTTCTCCGTCTCACCCCCTCCCTGCCATCCCTCCATCCCTCCCTCTCCCTCTCTGCATGTTGTAGTCCCCCCACCACCACCCCCACCCCACCTACCCACCCACCCTCCTCTTCTTCTTCTTCTTCTACAGTGCTCCTCTCTCCATCCCCCTCTCCTCTGGTGCCGGGCTCCTGCTCTCTCCCTGGAAAACCTGAGCGGCAGCCAGCTGTGTCTGTGTGTGTGTGTGTGTGTGTGTGTGTGTGTGTGTGTGTGTGTGTGTGTGTGCGTGCACTTGTATGTATGCCAAGGGCTTAGCACAGGAATCTTCAGGCCACCCCCGGGTACAGAGACACAGAGGGGAGGAGGGAGGGATGGAGGGGAGGAGGTGAAAGGAGGGAGGGAGGGATGGGGGCAGAAAGAGAGAAGAGGGGGAAGAGGGGCACATGGTAGGCGAAGAGGGCAAAAAAAAAAGGGAGGGAGAGGGAGAAGGGAAAGCGCAGGAAAGGACAGTGGTAGAGAAGGCGTGAACATGGAGAAGTCAAGGAGGCTAATATTTATTTTGTCAGTCAACAACAGCTACTGGATTTGAGAATCACACATGCCGTCAGTAAGTGGCAGGACAGAGTGCAAGAGGCCGACTGTAATTTTGCTTCACATTACACTCCCCCCTCACACCCACCCTCTTCAGCTCCAGCCCCCCCCCTCCTTTAGACTACTTCTTCCTCTTCTTCTTCTTCTTCTCTCACTCTCTTGTAGAAAGTGATCTGTGGTTTTTAATAAGAGTCTTGGCCTCGCAGGACTCAGCTGCTATCCTGACGACAGACGCAGAGAGGTGTGTGTGTGTGTGTGTGTGTGTGTGCATGTGTGTGTTTCTCCGTATGTGTGTGACAGCGGGTTGCGACAGACGGTAAAAGCTTAGCAGTGGGGAGACATCCCACGGGGCCAGACAACCAGTCACCCAAGGGTCCCCCTGCACTAACAGACGCTTTTTTGCCCTGCTTTTCCCCTCCATGTTTAGCCCCTTTTCACACAATTCTGTATCCTTACACTGGAAAAAATGACGCTCTAAAAACAAGAAAATAATGAATTATTACAAGATATTTTTGCTTGAATTGAGTGAAAAAATTTGCTAGTGGAACAAGTGAAAATAAACTTATTAAGACTTATTAAGATTATTAATCAGATTTTCCAAATCTATTTGTTTATAAATCAGTTCTTATATCTAACTGAAAAGTTACTCTTTAGGTTATTCTGTCTGATTTTAAGTGTAATGAGATAGTTGGACTGGAAACCAAATAAACACATTTCATATGATTTTGATTTTTTTCCAGTGAACTCATTATAAACTGACAATTTATAGTAAAATCATAATCAGATATGGTTAACTTTGCAGCCAGTGGGAATCAAGGTAAGTAAATACATACATTTTTGCCAGTATGGCTGCTAAATAGGCATTCAATTCTGTTGTAAGTAGTTATAAAAAGGTCACAAAAATTCTCAAATATAACTTACAGAATAGGTTCAATTCAACATTTTGCTGCTCCAATCTGCAAAGCTCCTCGAAATCAGATTTCCACGTTTATTTGTCTATAAATCAGTTCATATAGTTCAATGAAAAGTTTCCCTGTAGGTGATTCTGTCTTATTTTAAGTGTGATGAGATATTTGGACTAGAAATGACAAAAATACACTTGGTAAGAGTTTGATTTATCCAGTGCAGTTACTCTGTCTCTGCCTTAATAGATGACAGTGTCCATTTTTTTTCTTCATCATCATCTTCTCCTCGGCTCCAAACTGTGTTTACACCCACCTTTAGGGTTGGGATTTCTGACAGCGTTATGTTATGGATGATAATTTGTCTTGTTGTTTTTCAGAGGGTTCCTGCAAATCATAGAATGACAGTGCAGTTCAAACTTGTCCACTCCACTATAGTAAGAGTGAATGGTCCCACTATAGGGTCAGTAAAGTCTAATATAATCCAATCCATCACTGAATCATGGTTTTGTTTATAGCATTAGCACTGTTAGCCACATGAGTGTATTTACAATAGTTTATTAGACCACCACCCAATGTAGAGTTCATACAACAACAGCCATAAATGGTAAATGGACTGAGCTTATATAGTGAATTTTATACACCAGTTGGTGCCCAGAACACTTTACAATTCCTCACATTCACCCATTCACATACACACACACACACACACACACACACACACACACACACACACTCATACACCAGTAGATGAATTAATGGTAATTATCAATTGTCATGGTTAAAATACCAGTGTGTAGAAAGACTTGAAGCAAAATGCAATTTTTTTTTAATGATAACATTTTGGAATTCACTGTTTTACAAACAGAAAAAAATATGAACCCATAAAGACCCAGTGCTGTTTTGTGCCACTTCTCAAACTTTAAATATTTATTCTAATATTATGTTCCATATGTTGCATTTTTAAGTGAAAACCCAGTATTTTCCTATATTTAATTCAATAATCATGTAGATGTTCATTAAAGTCAAGTGTTGTTATATCCAAAACAGAGAAAAAGTGAAGAACAAAAAATATTATTATCAGAACATAAACCCAGCATGTCAATTCACTGTCATTAATCTAGAAGTTATGAAACATTTTAGATCAGTAGATGGTTTTGGTCGCCAGTATCTTGTTGGGTCTTTATGGGTTAAAGCATATTATTATTTCATGATCTAGAAGTCAAATTAGAGTAATGTATCTGCATTCTGGGCATTAAATATGTTTTAGTGATTGAATAATGTTAATTTTTGACTTCTCACAGATGTCTAGTGCACAGCTCCAATTTGGGAATTTAAAGGTGAATTCAGTGCATGCATGCACCAGATTTAGCAGAGAAGCTATTTTCCGTCTGCTGTCCTAGACAAACGACAGACATAATAAAACATCACATAGATTATAAAGTATTAATATAGTGGAAGAAAACCATTAAACATGACAGATTTAGGAAAGTTTGCTCAGATACAGGCAAATACATAAAAAGGGGCTTACAATGTAAAAGTACAATAACATTTCCTAGAGGAAGAATAAGCTATAAAAGAAAGAGAAAAAAAGAAGAGAGGAGAAAAAAAAAGGAGTAGTCTTTATTTATAAGTTAGTACAGTCATACCTGAACTTACGAAAGACCCATCTAACGAATAATCCAAGTTACAAAAAACCTTACGTCAATTACGAAATGACGTAATTATATAAATACGTACTGTACGTAGCATCCCATTGGCTAAGAGAATCGCTACCCATGATGCTTTTGGTGACCTTTGACCCTCATTCATCAGAGTTCTAAGAGGCGTAAAGGACAGAGTTTTTCCCAGTGTGTTCATTTAAAATGTATTACAGTACGTATTTGTTATTCATCATGAGCCCAAAGAAAGTGATTCCTGGTGCGAATGAAAAGAAGAAGCGGTTGTGTTATTAATGGAAGTGAAACAGGAGATGATAAAAAAGGAGCAGGCAGCCATCATTCCATCAGCACCAATTAAAGACATGTTGGACACATTTCATGAACTTTCTGAATTTGTGGGGAAAAAAATCCCGAATAAAATTTTCACGAGTCGTGCTATCGCCCAATATGAGGACGTATGCCTTGCACATTTTAGGAAGATTATGAAAAGTGGTCAAAGGCAGTCGTCTTTGCATCAATATTTCACCAAATGTCCATCAACAAACATTGTTGAAGGTGAAAGTGACAAAACAAACACAATGGTATGAAAATTATTTGGATGTCTGGTTCATTTTAATGATTTAATGTTTAATGTTCAATCAGTGAAGACACATTTCCCCACTGAAACCAATAAATTACATCTAAAATCTACATTCTATTTTACTTTAACACATATTTCATACAAAATGTGTATACATTTATAACTTTTAGAGGGTTTAGAGGGTAGTATTGGGGGCCATGGAATGAATCAGGCCTTTTACTTGTAAAATCCTACGAAAAATTCACAGTATGAAACCACTCATGCAGCGAATTAATTTCATAAGTTAAGGTATCTCTGTAATTATCTTGGAACACTTTATTAATATATTGTTTTTCTCATGCTTTCTAATCCTGGCTAATGTGGATCTATAGCTATTTTTAGCTAAAAAATATTTAACCCCATAACTAAAATCACTGTTGTGGGGTTGAAGGTTTGGACTGTTCTTATGTCAGCCTCCAATGTGTAACCAAGTAAGAGAATCACTCTAATATATATGTAAGTGATTTAGCTTTTTTACTACATGGAGACTCTCGCTCTGCTCTTATGTGTCTGTGCTCTATGGACAGTTAGAGGAATAATGAAGCATGTTCAGTTTCACTTTCAGTTTCACTTGCTAATCACGGACCACCACCAGTCCATCACAGACCACTTTCACCTGGTCTGACAATCACAGACGTCTTACTGCACCCACCCTCGACAATCACACACCTCTATCTCCCCGTCGTACGAAAACACTTATGTAACAAATTTCGTAAATTGAGGTACCACTGTAATTTCCTGCATGTGGCCCCTGAACTAACCTTAACCTTATTTATTGATCGATTGATTTTTTTTCTTTCATTTATTTAAATTATTATTATTTATTTATTTAGCTTTTTAAAATGTTAGGAGAATCATTTTTTATTATTGTCATGATTTATTTTTTTCTTTTAGATTGATATTCATCCCACGGGCCAGATCGGACCCTTTTGCGGGGGTTGGGATGTACGTTTGCTACCTTCTATTCTAAAGTGCACCACGCATTCTAACATTAAAGCCAAAACTGTAACTCAAGGACAGGTAGTTTTCATCCAAATCAGCCTTATTCATCATCAGTACTCTGAGCTCTTTCCTTCCACTCTGCCCCCTCCCTCACGGTTGGAAAGACTCCCTGGTAATCTTTCCTTCTCTCCCACTGAGAGAGGAAAGAGAAGAGACGAGAGTGCAGCTGTATGTGCTCAATTAACACAGACCTCACAAATACCTTCGCAAAAAGAATATGCACACTATCACGCTTTTCCCGCCGCACACACGCCAAAACACACACACACACACACACACACCCGTTTTCCACCCACACTATCTCACCATCTAAAAAGAGACTCACTGGGTTAATGACTTGCTATTTGTCACTGACAGTGCCTGTTTCCACCCCCCCGCCTTGACTGACAGCTCCCTCGTTCACTCGGTGCCTACCTTCTCATCACATCCTCTTTCCCTAAAGTGTTATTGTTTTTTTGGGGGTTTTTTTTTACTCTCATCTTTAACAATCTCTCACCTTCACACCCTTTTGTCTCCTTCTCACTCACACCTAGCATGAGTGTGTAGACAGTCATGATGCGCAGGTGTGATGTGTGTGTGTGTGTGTGTGTGTGTGTGTGTGTGTGTGTGTGTGTGTGTGTGTGTGTGTGTGCGTATGGGGGGGAGGTGATGACAGATACAGGCCGCCGATATTTCTAAGCCGATATTTCTAAGCCGATATTTGGAGCAGATACTGACTTTCTTTTCTGTCAAATAAAGACAAATGTCAGAAAATCTTCTTTAATTTCACTTAGAAAATATAAATAGTGACAGTTAAACTAATAAATGTAACCAAACATATACCCTTCTGTTTTGTTCTTTTTTATTAGTAATTTTCTTTTTTGGCCTTTTTCTCTTCTTTTTTTATTCTGTCCCTCCTGTTTTCTCTTTCTTGTTCTCTTCCCCCTTTCTTCTTTTTTCATTTTTTCTCTTCTTTCTTCCTTTGTTTCTCTTCTTTTTTTCCCTCTTTTTTCTTTTGCCCATCAGTAAATCACAGCAGGGAAAAAAGAGCATATTAGCTAACACAACATGCTGATATGATACAAGAAAAATATCAAAATAAATATCAGCTGCATATATCGACCAGCTGATATACTCGATTAATCGGTCTATCATTTGTGTGTGTGTGTGTGTGTGTGTGTGTGTGTGTGTGTGTGTTCAGTCATACAGACATCGTTTACACAATCACAGGGTCTCTGCAGTGGTTGGAAATGTGCGTTTCAAGCTCCATGCACATCACTTTGACCCAACCTTGGAATGTTGTGGCCAGTAAGATAGCTTTTGGGATTCCCTAATGGGAAGTGTGTGTGTTTGTGCGTGTCTATGCATGCATGCGTGCGTGTGTGTTTGTGCTTGTGTGTGTGTGCGTGGCAGAGCAGGGCCAGAGAATGTTCTCCATTTGATCTGTAGGAGGTTTTTTTCCGCTCCTCCTCTCCTCGGGGAGCCTCTGCTCCACATTCTGACTCCTACTGAGACCCATCGACACTCCCCCGACTCGCACTCTTGCTGTCTCTCGCACACAAGTTACAGATTCACACATACTTAATAGGACACACACATCACACATGTAGATATTAACACTATACACCTATACATATGTGTCTGTAAAAGTACTTCTCCAAAGCCTCAAAAATATACAGTATTTATAATACTTCATAGTAGCAGTACTGCAGAGCGTTGTGTGTTCACCATTTACACACACACTAACAGGGTCATTTCATGTCACACCAGGAGTGTTTTAAGAGTTAAGGAGTGCTTCATCTGTGCAAATTTAACTTCCTCATCTGGAGATTTTCACACACAGTAAAAACCAGAGGGTCCATTTAACTCTTTCAGAAAACATTTGGTCCCACTTAAAATTAGAGTAAAATTGACTCTGTTGTTGATGTTGATGGATGTTACAACAAGCAAAGAAGAGTTTTAACACAATCATGGTGTGGACATACCAGGGAAATAAATCATTTTAATTTAGTAGGAGATATAGTGGGAATATTTAGTAATAATATATCTGTAAAACTACATGATATTTACATAAATCCCTATGTTAAAGGAATGACTTGTCTTCCCCAATAATAAATAAATAAACAAATCATCGCATTTGTGATTTAATGGGGGAAAAAAATTCAACATTTAGTAAATATCAGTGAAGTTTTGTACATATATTCAATGGAAAAGTGACTATTGGCTAAGGCTGATGTTATTAAAGGAAATTAATTAAATAAATAAATGTATCAGCCCCCCAAAAAACTTCTGAAAGACTGCATTGGAGTCGTCATGTAATGCAGCTCCACTCAGTCCAATACAAGGGTTCCTGTCAGTACAGTTATATACATAACACACACACACACACACACATACTCGTTTCCATGTCTCACAAGGACCAAGTTTGTAATCAAGAAGCCAATGGGTAGTGAGTGTAAACAGATGTTTTTTTCCTTTCTTTTTTTTTAAAATAAATAAAATAAATAATAATAATAATAATAATAATAATAATACAAATTTGAAAGTTAAATACATAATACATACAGTAATACATAAAATGAATGAATGAAAAAATATAATAAAAAATTTCATGAATAAATACAAATAAATAAATGTAATAAACAATAATAAAATAAATGTTAAGAAATGAGAAAATAAATAACTTTTTAAAAAAATTTTTAAGTAAACACATATTCAAACCTTTGAAAAACACACATTTCACGTTTGTACCTGTTTTTCCCTCATACTTTATGAGGACTTCCAGAATAAAAAAATTATTGTATGTAGGCCCACATCCTTTCTACTGTACTAGTGGGGACCTTTATTTATATTTCACCCTTGTGGGGACCTGAATTTTGGTCTCCATAGTGTCAGAGGTCCCCATGGTGTGACTGTGTAAACATATCAATGTCCCCATAAAGATAGAATTACAAGTGCACACACACACACACACACACACACACGCACGCACACACACACACACGCACAGTCTGAGGATGTTATTTACCAAATTAAAAGCAGAGCCATAATACAGCCTGGGAGCTGCAGTGCAAAAGGATAACACAGGTATTGTAATAAAGGCACGTACAACCAGCTGAGCAGTCGGCCTCATGCACATTAATGTGCCATTATTTTAACTAAATGTGTTGGGTCTGTGGGTATGTGCGTGTTTGAGTGGGTCTACACACATTTATGTGTCATTGATCTGTGCCGCTATGTGTGTATGTGTGTGTTTGTCCAATTTCCACTCAAATTAATGGCGCCTCTTTATAGGCCTTCTGCTAGAGTGGCACTGAATTACTTGGTGCTTCACTCTCGCACCTGGGACCCATTGAATGTTATAGCCAAAGCTAGCTGCTAACCTGGGACCCATTTGCTACAGTACTATAGTTAGCATTACAGACACCAGCGCTTTTTGTTCCTGCGGTATTTCTGCACTAACTAACCTGGTCCTCAAATTGGCACCTGGGACCCATGGATGTACATCAGATATTATTCCATAATTGATGACGGTGTGTGGACAATGTGTGGACATGAAACTGCCTCTGAAGAGACTGAAGTGTTTAATATAATAAACCTGTATTTACTCAAACCTGAAACAAACAATGCCACGTCGAAAATTATATTAGTAGTTGTTTCCATTGACCCTCAAATTGCACAAATATAACTTAACTAAACCAGCGGTCGACAACCTGTAACACCCAAAGAGGCATTTGAACCCAGTTTCCATGGAAAAGAAAACACTGGGAGCTGCTCAAATCTCAGCCAATGTGTCCCAAACCTGAGGTTTTTTGTTTGTATGTTTCTGGAGCTTCCACTCTCCCAACTTTATTTTCTCTCTTGCCCCCTCCATACCGTAGGATACTGACGACGTACGTCACCTTCACGGAAATTCAGCCAATAAAGTATATGTATTAATTATAGAAAATTGTACCTAATATTTAAATTACAATGATTTACCAGGTTATTTTAATGATTGTCTCAAAGGACAAACAACCCGACCGACCGCAACCTTAAATTAATCTCATTAAAAAGATTTTTCAATGGCCTGCAACTGCGGATGACTTCGGGCGACCGCAGGTGCCCGCTCACTTCGGGTCAGACCCGCAAATCACTGTTTAATACTAAAACAAAGACAAAAATTAATGTCTTATTTTAAATGTGATAAGATATTTGGACTAGAAATGAGAAAAATAAATTTGGTAAGATTTAGATTTTTTTCCAGCTTAGGGTTCAAATACACCAATAAATGAAGCACAGACTAATGAAAGTGGGTTTAAATCAATACGAGTCCTTGAAGACTGTATTTAGTTTGTGTTTTTCTTCAGATTATTTTTCTGGTTTGTTGAGTACACTCCACTGCCGCCAGTATTCTAGTAGGGTTTTTTTTGGTCACAGTTGTAATCATGTCTGTTCTTAAACTCGTTGTTGTCAGAGCAGTAAGTCCTTAATTGACTTTTGCACACAGAGCCAAAGCTAATATCACAGCTCTAAAACATAGCTAGCTACTTCTGGCAAGATGGCCCCCATCTGTCACCCCCAACCAAGATGGCTGATGTCGGACTTGTTTGGATTCTGCTCAGGGACAAACACACACCATCAAACTACAAAATGCATGAACACATTAAGTCTCTCACGCAGATCCGGAGTGGCGTGTGTTTATCCCCAGCAGGCAGTGTGTACAGTTTGTGTGTGTGTCCCATGCCCTCCTACTAAACCGACTCCCAGGGGTCTACACCAGAGAACTTAAAAGGATTCTTTAGTCCATGTGTTTTAATTTAGCATTCTCCTCTATAATAACCAGAAACGCTGCGGTCCCACCACTAACTTCTTACGTGCGTGCACTCTCCTGTGTCCTCACATATACATCATATACCAGCGTAAACACAATAACGCACCGAGATGAAACCGCAGACACAAACGCAGCGCAAGTACACACACATCCTGCAGAGCTGAGGGATTACTCTGCAATCTCAACCACTCTTTCTCCAGGGAAAAACATGTTTTATCATTTCATTTCATTTCTTTCTTCTGTGCTGCCTCTCAGCCTCTCACCCCCCCCCCCCCTTTTTTTTTTCCTCCCTCCCTCCCTCGTTCGCTCAGCAACATGTAGCCCTCCCCAGACTCCTGTGCTGAAATCACAGGCCACATCCCCACTCTGACAGCAGCCCTGTGCTTTTTGTGGTGTAATGTGTGTCTGAATGTGACACAGCACTGGGAAGTAAATGTGTGTGCGTGTGTGTTTGTATGTGTGTGTGTGTGTGTGTGTGTTTATATGTGGGTCAGGCTCAGAGCAAAATGGCAGGAAACTTTAGACGTGCAGACAGGTTACTCATTAAAAACAAGGAAAGCAATTACATGTGACAACCGCCCTGCGTTATACACAGCTTTTTCGTCCAAGTTGAATTAGAACAGACTATCCGTCTTCTTCCTAATGTCCTAGTAAGGTTTAACAATGCATATGATTAAACTGCTTCTATAACGCCAGGCTTTGATAATTGGACACGCTCACAGGCCTGTGTCTGAAAATAGGGCTGGACCATCTGGACATAAGGCCACGATGATCTTTAGAGCTAAATCTGAATCACCTCTAACAAATGTAGGTGAGTTAGAGCCAAACCAAGTTTCGCTGTCATCTGACTACAAACTGTGCAAACTACAAACTTGTACTTACAACACCAATAATTTTAGATTCATTTAGCACCAATGCATACAGCCGCAGTGTTCCCGTTAGGTCTTTTAATTCTGATAGCCTCATTTGTCACACTTTTATAATAAATTAAATGTGTAAAACTGTCAAGTAACTGTGATCCAGATCTGATGCGTTTGCAATAATGAAAAGTAACAAGCATATTATTGTATATAGATATAGATGTAGATGTAGATATAGATATAGATATGCTTAGACCAGGGAGAATATTATTGTTATTCATTATTTAAGGAGAAGGGTTGGAGCTTATAAGTTACATTTCTTCTCACTGCTTTTCCAATAGGTATTATATGTAAATGTAAATACATATATATATGTGTGTGTGTGTGTGTGTGTGTTATTAGGTGTTCTCCCCGCATTTTAAAAATCTTATTTACAAAGCTTTTAGTGTGATGGCGCCTAAACTCTGGAGCGAGCTGCCAGTTTCACTTCAGTTTAGCTCCTCTAAGCAAGTGTTTAAAAACCAGCTGCAAACTTTCCTGTTTAGACAACTGTTTGGTTAGTTGCCTGTGTTGCCTGGTTTGTTGCACAATCTATGCATTTGTTTTATGTATTTTTACGTATGTTATGTGAAGCACTTTGTGACTGGTGTCTGTGAAAAGTGCTCTATAAATAAACTTTACTTAATTACTTAAGTGTTTTGTTATTTATGTTCTCCTGTGTTTTTCTGCTGAAACATCCAGCTTTGACCAGAGCATGTGCACAAGGAACATGTGGATTTGGAGAAGGGAACAATACGGAGCAGATTTCAGTGACTTAAGAATTATTTTTAAGGCAATATATCACAAATGAATGTGGTGTCCAAAAACTTTTTCCCACTACTGTATCACAAGGTTAATATATATATATATATATATATATATATATATATAAATTGCAATTTTTTCCAGTATCGTTCAGGCCTATTCCACAGTCACCTGCACAATGTGAGAACTCCAGTACTGGTGTGGATGTAACCAGATTCACTACAGCACCACCATCTTTATCCATTATAATTAAGCCCTCATCCCCCATTTCTTCACCCCCTCTATGCAAAGTAAACATGCCCAGACAATCTCATACGCTAAGAGGCCAACTGCGTTCATGGGTAACTGTTAAAGTGTGTGTGTGTGTGTGTGTGTGTGTGTGTGTGTGTGTGTGTGTGTGTGTTGGCTTGTTAAGCGATGGTTTGGATTAATCTGTAGGTACCAGATGCCCCTGCCGCGTTCCTTTCAGCCCCTCCATTAATTACACCAGTTCTAATAACAGCTTTTGTGTGTGTGTGTGTGTGTGTGTGTGTGTGTGTGTGTGTGTGTGTGTGTGTGTGTCTGTGTGTGTGTGTGTGTGTGCGTGTGTGTGTGTGTATATGTGTGTGTGTGTGTGTGTGTGTGTGTGTGTCTGTGTGTGTGTGTCTGTGTGTGTCTGTCCCCAAGAGACACACAGGTACAACTAAACCCAACAGCTGTAGGTGTTTAGAGAAGGGATAGTAGGGCTTTTGGAAGCATCTTTTAAATAATGATCGACCGATATAGATTTTTTTCGGGCTGATACTGATGTTTATTACATCAGTCTTGCCAAACACTGACACAGCCTGCCCATATTTCTCAGCTGATATATGCAGCCAATAGTGATTTTTTTTTCCTCTGTCAAATAATAATAAATGTTTTTTTTAAAGAAACATTTATTGAAATGAAAATAAGTCACATGACTTAGTGACTCTGTAAACTATGTGAGTCACATGACTCACAAGGTAGATGGGTGGAGTCAAAACACACATCACTATTCAAACTTGCTTGGAGTTTCTAGGTTCATGTGCAATAACTATGAAACATTTGAATATTATATGAAAAGAAGGAAAAAAACTCTTGTCACACCGTTTAGTCATTACACCAATAATAGATTTAGTTTGACTGGAATAATTCCAGTTCTGACTAACACTTAAATTAGAAAATAAAATGTAATAATTTACTGAAAATGTAATAACACTGCGAACTAATTGAAAATGTAATAAAAAAAAACAGTAATTAACAGTAATTTGACTAAGAATTTAATAAAATATCTGTAATATCTTGTAATACAATTTTTACCCATAATGCAATACTTTATTACATTATTGGAGAATTAATACATTTTTAGGTGCTTTTTTTTCTCAAAACATATAATGTAAAACTTGACAGATAATGTTATACAGAGTTTTACATTTTGTGTTCTAGGCTACAATAATGTAATAAGGTATTACATTATTGGTAAAATAAAATGACAATATCAGTCAGGATATTTAATTAAATTATGGGTGAAAGTATGACATTATTGGATTTTATTACATTATGTACTGAGTTAAGTTCACATTTTCTGACATTTTCAGGACATTATTACATCATAGGGTGCTATAACAGTTAACCTAATAAATATTACGACAGCAAAAGAGGTTTTTTTCAGTATGGACAGCAGTATATGCAAAAACATATCGGCCAATGCAACAAACCTAAATATCAGCCCGATATCAGTCAATCATTATTTTTAAAGTTTCTCTGCACCAGAACAAAAGCAGCAGGTGTGATTTCATAGTAAATCCATCACAGTGTGAGGCTGATGGGAGCCCAGATCAGGACAAAAATGAGGAACCCAGAGGAAATGAAGAGTCTTACCAGCCGGGCAGTGATTGGTTCTGTGTTCGGTGAGCTCCGCCAAACAGTCGAAGTCCTGCTGACAGTTGTCACAGGTGAAGATGGACTCATCATCGAGGTCGTCATCATGGTCTCTGTCATCGCGGTCTTCGTGTTCCTCTTGTTCTCCATCTTCAGCGATCGGTCTCTGACCCTCTTTGGGTTCCCCTTCTCGCTCAGAAGCAGGGACTTCTATAAGGACACCAACAAAAGGATAGTCAGTTTTTAATTTTGGAATTTGTTGAGTAAACTTTAGCCAAGTAAGACCCCCCCCCCCCTTTTTTTAACAACCCTTTTTCTTCTTCTTTAATCCATAAAAATCCAAACATCCACAATCAACCAAAAGCCTCAAATGATCTAAACTCTCAATTCGTTAAATTTATTAATACATGTGAATAATGTAAAATGAAGTTTTTCATCTTTTCATGGTCATCAGATATGACCCGTTTGGATGTTCAGAGGTTCCGGAGTTACAACATTGATTCACCCCTAAAACCCGTGGAGTTTGACAAATGTTTTTGTAGACATTTGTTTTGACATTTTATGCAGTTTTAATTTTGCCTTTTTTTTTTAAATGAGTTGCCTTTTGACACCTGTTCCATGAATGAAACTCTGGAAAAATAAAATAAAATAAAATAAAATGAAAACGGTAGAATTTTTAAATAATTAATCCATTCAGAATGCATCAGCGCTGACACTTAACAGTGAATAATCAGCTCTTCATCAGCTCTGAAAAAAGCTAATAATGATGTAATGGCTTCCAAACATCTCGAGGACCGCAGTTTGACATCCCTGTGATACCTGATGACCTAGGATTACATTGGAAATGACAAAATAGTTATAATTCAGTGTCAGATTGACTATAGAATGTCTTATTTCTGTTTCTAAGGTTCTTTTATTCCAACTCTTTACATTTGCCCCATGTCTGTTCATCTAATATCAATACTACCTTTTGTGTTTCTACTCCTGTCTTCCATTTTTACCTGCACACACATTTTTAAAAAGAAATCTATTTACCCTAAAACCAAATGCACAGTTCAACAGCGGCACTTGTCTGTACGGGACATCATCATCATCATCATCATCCTATAAATGTGTGTCCTGTTAACAGACAGGCAGAATGTGAGAGGGGACCGGTGGAAGGCTGCGTCGGCCCAAACCACACCGCTCCATTGTGTCTCCATTTTCACACCTTATTATCACATTATAAACGCTGCAGATCCAATAGGACTGACTCTGAAGACACTGTCTGAAGAAGAGAATAGAGAAGAGGAGTGGAATGAAGAGGGGAGATGTAATACAGGGGAGTTACATGGAGTCAGTGGACGAATGAAAGGAAGGACAGGATCAGCATCTAGAAGGGTGGGTGAGGAGAGAGGAAAACGTGTTTGTGTGTGTGTGTGTGGGTGTGTGTGTGTGTGTGTGTGTGTGTGTGTGTGTGTGTGTGTGTGTGTGTGTGTGTGTATGTGTGTGTGTGTGTGTGTGTGTGTGTGTGTGTGTGTGGGTGTGTGGGTGGGGGGTTGAATTGCCCAAACTACCTGGAAGGTACTGGAAGAACTAAATAACTATAGACTGTTATTACTGTTATTTCATTAATATTATTCTGTTCTCCATTGTTATTGAATGTATTGTGCGTTGGTTCTATTTATAAAAAGGTTGTTTTGTTTCCAGCTGTTTTTGGAGGGTAAAAAAATGACTTGAGGTGGAACAACAGAGTTTTTCGGTCCTTCCTCATACATATCCATGACGCAGTAATGAGGCGCCTCTAATTGGCACAGAGAATGAATGCGTGAAGGAACACCCCCCCTTCGCTCGCTCTCTCTCTCTCTCTCTCTCTCTCTCTCTCTCATCCAGCTAGGTGTCGTGCCATTGCTTGTTTTGAAAACTTGCAGGAAACAAACTGAGGCTTTATTTCCACAGAGAGCACATGAACCAGTTTGCTCCGCCATTTTTTTTTCAAGTTTGTGCAACTGTGGTGCAGTTTTCTCTTGTAGATGCTAATGCTAATCCTGCTTCAGATTCACTGCAATAGAGGACGGGCTGGAGGGAGTGTCGCCTACATTCTGTGGGCAGGCATAACACCAAGCGGGTGTCCACATGACGTGTAGTGGGCAGGTTTTGTCAGAGTTTCTCGTTTCTCTGTGTGGTTTTCTATGAATGGGAAACACACCCAGTGGAGGGGATACACCACTGGTAACTCCGGGTGACCCATCAGATTTCAAAAGGAGCATAGAAAAGTGGTTTTCAGCAGAATGACACCTTTAAAAGTTTAGAACATATGACCCACCAAAGGTCTAATCCAGACTATGGGCGTGTATTGGGAAGAATCTGTTGATATGATACAAACCACAATCCTAGGATCACAAAATGATCTATCATAATATATAATACTGTAAAAAAGTATCACATATTGAACAGTGTAAGGTGTATGTTTTATTTTTTTGTACTTATGTATAAACATACTTTATATGCATGCACTTTATCCAAGTGAGTGTCATTTGATCTATGGAGGAACCTGACTTTTAATTACTTTTATTGTAATTTGTACTGTTTTTGTATTTAGCTAATTTTTAATTGTCTTTTTATCTTGTTTACTGTCTTTTAAGTACCGTTTGATGAGTTCTTGCAACCTGTTTCCAATGCCAATGCTAATTTTGTCAGTTAATTCAAAGCTATAGTCATTATGTATATAGGTATCATCCATCACAAACTTTGGACCGTCTCAGGACACATTATTCCTCCTCAGATTTGCAAACACAAGTGGACAGCTGTAATGCAAGGTGTGCACACTCTCCAGATGCATTCAGATCCAACCAATGAACCTGCAACTATATACAGACTGCCATTATTTATTTTCTAAGCCAGTATTTGGAGCTGATACTGAGGTTTTTCTCTGAAAAAATTATAACAAATGTCAGAACTGAAAATAAATATATTGAACTGAAAATAAATAATAAACTACTGGTTTAAAAAAAGGAGAAAGGTAAGGTAGAACAGGTAACATTAACATTTGACATAATAAAACTTACATTCAGATAAAAACAGTAAATCATAGCAGGTATAAAAGAACATGTAACAGGCCAATACCAATACGAGAAAAAACCTAAATATCAGCCTGATATATAAGATAAGATATCACATTATTAGGCCCACTAGGGGAAATTCCAGCTGATATATCAGTTTATCAATTAAAAAAAATCAACACCTTTATGATTTAATGGAAAAACCGACATTACACACTTCTGGTTTTTTTACATTTAGTAAATATTTATAAAGTTTTTGTGCATATTACATATATATATATATATATATATATATATATATATATATATATATATATATATATATATATATATATATATATATATATATATATATATATATATATATATATATATATATATATATAATGGAAAAGTGACAAGTGAAAACAGTATTCCATTCTTCTATGTTATTAATGTTAGCCAATATATTGTTCTATCTTTGACTCACACCAATGGAAGCATATTACAGTTTGTAAAGGCATCTGAAGAGTTCACACAGCCCAGAATGCTATGATTCATACTATAATTCTGTTTGAGCAAAAATGAACAACGCCTACACTTCAATTTCTCTGTAATACAGTCATTGACATAAACCATAGACATCAGTGCAGGTAAACTTATGATGACTGACTCACCACTAAAACATGTAAGAAATAGCTGAAGTCATCATATTGACAATCAGGGTGTGATTAACTGACTCACACTCGTCACCTTCCCTTAGATATATATGTATAAACTTTGAAAAATAAAACAAAAGTGCAAAATGTCAGTTTTTCCCTAAAGTCACAATTGCAATAATTTGTTTATTATCACAAGATGACACTAGAAGTCATTCCATAAACATGGAGAAGAACATATGTATTCTGTTGGTTCAGAGATATATTCATTATTATTATATGTCCTGTCTCTGTATCCTACAAAATAAAAAATAATATGGTATCCTGGTGTGTCCACACATGCTGACTCTTCTTTCTTTTAAAAGACTTCTTCGTCTCTTGTAACGTGTGTCAATATCCATTTTTATACTGACCTGAATTTATTTGTGAAAAAAGGTCTATCCATTGCAGTTTTGTGTCATACCACTTACGCTCCACCTGAAAATCCACCTCTTGCCAGCACAAAAACCTTTCATCGAAAAATGATGGTTTTGTCAAAATTGCCACAAGTTTGAATTTATTTTGTTCCATCATTAACCACTGATTGAAATAAAATTGGGTCTGAGTGGCGTTTTATGAGGAGAGTGTGACAGTGTGATATATTCTTGACAGATAAAGTGTAACTCAGCTTACGTATGAAATCATCGAACAAGATCAAAGGTGATTATTGATGTGTAGAAATAGGAATAAAAAGAAGAATTTGTCTAAAAATAAAATTCTTCCAAGCCTATGGTGAGCTCAGATGACAGGTGAGCACTAAAACCACATCTAAGGTCAGAGCGGTGGCTTCACTGGTGCCAGAGTAGTCCCTTTTTTGATGCATTTGATGTTATAATGAGCTAGGTCAGTAATTGGATGATCCCTATTAACAATTGCACTTATTAAAGGATAATCCATTACGTTAGATCTTTGTTAATAAATGTTAAGTGCCTGCCATCACAGAGAATCAATAATATCCATGACCTACTTTAATGCATGGAGTCTAATTGTACATTATCGTCTCAGAGCAGAACGACACTGAAAATTGGCAGCGACAACCGGGTTAACTGCGCAGGTGTCATCACTGACCTGGTATTAAACGGTCAAATCACTTAAATGTGGAAAACAGATTCACAAATGGTGTAAAGCTACAAGTTTTAGCGTGAAAGTGATTTAGTAAAGATGTAAGTCGAAGAAAAAAAAGGCTTCATTCATGGCTAATTTATTATGGGTGAGGTGTGGTGGGAGAGAGGGATGCTGGGATGTGGGGAATGAGGGAATGAGGTGATGGGGCATTTGGGGGAGCAGCAGAAGAGGAGTATCATGATGGAGGGATAGAGGGAGAGATGGATGAAGGGAAGGGGAAGAAGTGAGGGAGGGTGTTGGCCATCTGTCCAGTGGTGAGAGTGCCGTCTGGCCGGGGAGGGAAAGTGGCCCCTTGGCTGACAAAAACACACACGCACACACGCACACATACGCACACACGCACGCACACATAAACATGTTACCTGAGTGCACATGCAGGTTGGTCAACGTGCACGCTCACATACAGTATACACACACACTACGCATTAAATAGTTGCTTAAATAAACACACCTGCATGGAGTATAAATTCATTATTGTGTTCATTCATTCATTCATCAGTTCAGTCTTTAATTGTTAATTCTGTTATATACAATTATATATTCATCTGAGATTAGAGAACGTACATCTATTGATACGACACCAAACTAAACAGATGTGAATTAGTATGTGGTTTTTGCAGCGCTGAAATTATCCTCTTGTTCTTATTGGTTCTTTTTTTTTTGCTTAGAATTACAGAATTACAAACAAAATTATTTACTTTATGTTTTCAACTGTAGCTTAGATCTGTGTAATTTCTTGATCATTTAAGATATTTTTAATTAGCCTTGCCTTCATTACATACATTAAAATTGGGGATCATGGAGCTTAACGACTGTTGTCGCTTCTGTAAAAAGAATTTAAAGATTGGTGACGTTTTCTCACATTCTTCACTCATCTTTGATTAAGGAAATCAACACCCGTTGTTCTTCTTCTATGGTTGTTTCCGGTTGTTTTTCTCTAAATACGCATGCCCTCTGACTCTATAGTTCAACATGATTCATCGGCCAGTTTCAGGGAAATCTAACCAAAACTTACATTAAGCGTAACTAGACTACTACGGTTGCACATTAGATTTGCTGCCACTAAGGGCTAGGCTAATTTTTAATAGAAAAGTGCAAAAGTATTGTTTTGAACTAATCAGGATCATATATATAATGTATATTATATTCATGGTACTTATGTCATTATGGTCGATTTGTTTGGAAAAATATAATGATAGACACAGTACAGGTGTTAGGACTGGATTGAATAACCATTAGATGTCTTTGGGTGGTCTAATAATTTTTTCCCGTAACTGTACATTTCTCATTATCTTTTGTTCAGATATAACCAGAAAACCCAGGAAATGTGTGTCTAGCCTAAAAAGACAAAGAAAGACAAACAGAACTAAATATGTAGTAAAGGTTAAAGTCATTATTTAGGGCGACTTCTGACCCCATGACAGGAAGCAGCACAAAAAATGAGAAACATCTGGCATGTGTTGAATGGAACCTGGAATGAAACAGCAAAAAATAAACACCATAAACCTCTAATTGTCTGAACAGAAGTGTTAAAGACGTGTTAGACTAAATGCAAACACTTTACACTTTATAGAAACTGTTTTTACCCTGAAGCTACAGGTTTGTTTTTTTTTCCTGCTGCTGAAACGTCTCATATATCAGCGTGGATCTAATACAGAGGCTGAAAAACACATCTGTGTGGACATTAGAGCTTTACTAAACCAACTAACTGAATTTTGGACCGGGCATGATTGCATATGCATGGTTTTCAGAGCAAGCGAGGACAAAAGAGGAGGAAATGTTTTTGACGCTTGTTGATACGTCAACAGGAAGGGTGACATTGTTTGGATGGAGGTCGATTCTTTGTTCAACCTTTATCGTGTCAAACTCAAAAAGCAGTTATTTTGACACTTTTAACTCGTATAGCAATACAATTTATTTTGTCTGTGTAATTTTTAAGACCTGTGAGGGTGACATTTAAGGATTTCTTAGCAATTTAAGGAAAATTAAAGCTTTAATCCTTTATCAAGCAAGTGAATATATTTGGTCATTTCCACAAACATGACAAGACAGTGACAGCAATAGTTTCAGTGAGGACAGTAAAACCACATTCTGAGGTCTAATGTGGTCTCTATGGTCCGTAAAGTCCACCTCTGCATGAACAGTGAGTGGACCAGCGTGCATGGGCTGTAATGGACAACAACCTGGACTGAATAGACTGATATATCGTCTAGCTGATATATGGGGTAGATATGTTCATTTTTATCTTCTTGTATTAGTCTATTTCGTTGACCGATGTGCTATTTTTTTTTTTCCTGTTTTGGTTTATTTTTTCCATAAATGTTTCCTTTTAAAAATATATATATATATTTTCTGACATCAAAAATTACTATTGACTCCAAATATCATCTTAGAAATTTCAGCAGACTGTATCAGTCATCGGCAAAAGGTAATGTAAAAAAAATAAATTAAATTACAGAGTCAGCCCCCCAAAAAAAATCCAGCATTACTAATTTTGATCACATCAAGTATGTATGGATTGGATGGAAACAGATGTATATAATTTTGTCATAAATTAAACCACTCTTTCATGTGGGCAGCCTTAAGGTTTCTGAATCGTAACCATGTCCAATACCTTCCCATTATTCATATCATTCAACGTACTCACAGACCAGTTGAGTTTCTTTTTTATCTTCTTTTTATTCTTGAACCACTTACACACAAACTGATCTTCTTCATACAGAATAAAGACTCTAAAGGTAAAAACTATATCAGGTGTTCAACATAATCATTATTCTGTCCTCAGGTATGAGACATGGACACACGTCCCTCTCCAAACTACATATAACTCATTGAAGGCGGGGTACACCCTGTATGAGTCTCTAGTTCATCTAAGGGCTGAACATATATAGACAATCAATCACTCTCACATTCACACCTATGGGTCATTTAGATTAACCAGTTAACCTATCAGTGCATATGTTTGGATGGTGGGAGGAAACTGGAGAAAACCCACGTGAACAGAGAAGAAAGGTCTGGTGTGGGATTCGAACCAGGGTCCTTCTTGCTGTGAGGCACGAGTGCTAACCACTGCACCACCATGCCACCCTTAATTCTAAAACTGCACATCACATCCAAATGATAAATATTCCAGAAACAGTACTAAACATTTTTCAGACTTATCCAAGCTTAAAATATTCATCAAAATTACTCAAATTTAATTTGGCTCTAACATATATACATATATAAATATGTGTGTGTTTCTTTTGCATTGCTGCATGTCAGCTCTCTCTCCTTCCCTCCCTCCCTCCCTCCCTTACACATCCTCCCTGGGGGGCTGTGATGCCAGAGGTAAGGGCAGTGCCAAACCCAGTGCATGCCAACACAACCTGCTGTCATAGCAACGGAGGCGGAGCCAGACAAACCCGCTCTTTCTACCCCTCTCCTTTCTTTCATTACGTCTTAATGTTTGCATCCATCCCCTCTTTAATCCCACACCCTGCTGTCCCACCAGCTCTTCATTTATTTCTCCTCAAGTGCTTGTTTTGACTTATCTTTTCAGCGTGCGGTGGGACACGGAGCAGACGTCAGAACAGAGGATGAAGGCCAACACCAGTTCCTCTATGTATGTGTCTGCACCATACCCCCTACCACCGCCTGCCCACCCACCTCAGGATAATTGTGTCCTCTCATGGGTCTGACAGAGATGTAGATGGAGTGTGTATGGGGCAGGGGGGGGGGCTTGAAAAGACTGTCAGTAGCATTAGGATACTGTGGCTGTTGTGATCATTACTACTATCAAACTGTGGCAGTAGACCTCCTAGTAAGCACCCAGCCTCTCTTCTTCTGCATCTCACTCTGACCATGTGGAACAGAGTGTTTGTATTGTGCTCTGGTCTTTTATTTCATCTTTATGTCAAAGTTTTTTCAGTATAAATCACAAATAGCACTCAGCCGTTGTTGAGCTGCTACCACACTGAGTCAGACATAATTGAAAACAACATCTTTCTGTGTCTTTCGGCCTCAGTACTAAGTCAGGTTTGTTGTTAAATCTTAACTTGCGCTTGTGTTACAGATCACATAAACCTGGTTATATGGTGTTTTGTAGTGATTGACTTATATGGATTTTGGGGGGGGGGCTGATACCGATACTGTTTTTTTTTTGTTTTGTTTTGTTTTTTACATCAGCTTTAGTTGATAGGTGATACAGGCCACCGATGATGACGAATACTTTTCACGTTGTGTTTTCATTAACATACAGTGGTGAATATTCTGATTTTAAATATTTAAGTTTTCTATTTTATAGGGAATCCATTTCTCCTTCAGCTTTACAAACTGTAACCAGCGTATCCTTAATTGTTCTTAAACATGATTGGCCTAAATTATGACCTTAATTATCTTTAAAAGTGTTAATTAATCCTTAAATCTGACTCTTAAAGGTCTTAAAAATCCAGACATTAGATAATGTTGCTATATTTTCTTTGTACATTTTTGTACATAATTAGTCACATGTGTAATTAATGTTTTTTTTTTTTTATCCTAACAGAGACGGAAATGCCTCCAACAGTCATCTGTGAGTGGGGGGCTTCAGGTATGAACATAATCAGCTTCAGCATCAGTAGAAACATTAGTCAAAGACAAATGAAATGGAATGTTAATGGATTGAAACCTGCTTCAGCACAATACCTATTGGTCTGTTATTTATGTGAATGGAAGGGCTGGAATTTGACCAAAGACGCCTTGAAAAACCTGTTAAAAAGACATTATTTCAGTTTCTTCTGAATTCTAAATCTGCAGATACCCTGCATTGCAACCTGGTATTGAGGCTGAATCTCATTTTTCCCCTTAGCCCTCCAACTCTGTGTTGTGTGCACATGTGAAAGGGTAGTGTTATCCCGATTCTCAATTAGACAGAGGGCCTTCGAATATGAGATGTTCCAGGACCACACTACTAACTAACCATAATTCCGTTCAAAACATTGGCAAGATGGAGCTAAAAAAAGAGCAGGTGAGAAGAAAAACACACAAATGTATGGATTTTTCTTCATAAACATAGAACTTTCATAATCATTTGACTGTCAATGCTGTTTTAATCTGTAATAAATCACATAACAGCTGATATAACTGCAAAAAGATGACCAACACAGATGTTTACAGCTACTGGTGTGTGCATGGTCAATACTTTCAGATACAAAGTTTTCACATCTGTTAATAGCAGCAGTTTCCATTATGTGGAACCAGCTCAACTTGGTCCTATTTCTAGAAACTGTTTCCATTACAGCATAGTACTGACTCTATAGTACCTGGTCATCATAGTGATGTAGAGGGTTCCTTCCCTGTCTTCTGCTCTGAGGTTCTGTATGACCTTTAGCAGCTCCTTTAGCACAAGTACAAGAAGGAATAATACTTTACAGTAATAATGTAAACAATGTAAATCTGCAAATATTTTAAAATTAGAAATGTATGTTCACATTCTAACAATGTTTAATTATTTCTCTATATTCTCTACTTATATTAATAATTATATAAATATTTACATTTCTACTCTTGTGGTTGTTTTCTTCTCTTTCTACCTGAAACTGATTATCTGTACATTTGCTGCTGTAACTGTGGAATTATCTTATCTTATCTTATCTTATGGCTGTCATATGGATTAACATATTTACTGATGATGTAACAAGTCGAGAAAGACTGAACCATTTCATAAGAGAATGTTTCAACCACTACCCCTTGCAGCTCCATTTCAAGGGAGGGGGAAGAGGTGAATTGAGATTGGGCCATGGTCTCATAAACAGCGATACAAACCTCATAAACCAACACAGAAAAACACTGTACAAACCTGAATAATGTCAGCATATAAAACATGTCTTAAACAGAAAATGCTATTTTCAGAATAAAGCCTGACTTCAAAGGTGAACATGCATTTATACTGTGTGTCTAGGATTTTTGCATCTCTGGAACAATGACCGATATCTCTGTACAGATTTTTTTGCCAGAAATGTTCACAATAATTACGGCGTAAATGCAGCCGAACAGGAAAATGTTGGCACGGTTTAAAGGGAGCGTTCTGATCCACGGTGAAAACACTGTTTTACACAAATTTACACAGAAACTTCTAAACAACCTCAAGTATTGATGTGGAGGAGCTTTATTAATCAGATTCTATGCCGTGTTCTTGTACAAAACTAACACACATCTCCTGTTTCCCTGTGTATAACCCCCACCCCCATCAGAGAACAGCAGCAGGCCTACTTAATGAAAGGAGGGAATTCCCATGTGTGCTTGGGTGCGGAGGAGTAAGGGTGTATCCTGGGGTATTGATTGAATAGTACGACAGCGGTCTGTATGTGTGCACCGAATACAGTCGCAGTTTCACTGTCTCACGTGCATGAACACACACACACACACACACACTGTCATGATAGTCAGTCATAGACACAGGAGAACACACATGCACAAAGTCGCTCTTCAGAGAACCATTATCTCTGAGTCACAGGCTGTCCCTATGCCACGAATAACTGCACATTCCCTCACAAATGCACGCCTGCACCAACACTCACCTTCCAATCACAAACACTAGCATCGTGTCTTCCACAGAGACACACAATAATTCAATTAACCTGCAGGAAATAGGAAAATAAGGACGTGCCACCTACATGGAACTCACAACAACGACGTACATATTTTTTTTTACCATTAACAGATCTGTGAGTTTCTACCAGTCCTTCATCCAGTCGCAGCTGATTCTTATTCCAGCCATGTAATGAGGGACTGGATCACACCTGGGATGCACAAGGAACGCAATTAAATGAAATTAACTACATGGAAGGATGGAATACTGCATTCTGGTTTTCACTAGTCACTTTTCCATTGGATATACAGTATGTATGTGGAGAACTTTACTGCTATTTACTAAAGGTTGAAAAAACACAACAAATGCAGACAAAAAAAAGAAAAAACAGAAGTGTGTAATACAGCCCCCTGGATGCACATCAATGCACCTGTGTGTGTGTTAATGTGTCTATAGACCATGATCATGCAGAGCTATAATGGACATTAATGAGGGGTCAGTGGCATGCACTAATTAATCTAAGGGATTCCATCTTCGTTTATTACAGGAGTTTTTGATTCAGTCAGATTTATTGCAGTATTTTAAAGTACTTCTTAGAGCATTTAAGTACATTTTCTCAATCTCTGGGTCTTTTGTTTCTTGTGGGAATCACTTCAATAGTCACTTATCCATTGGATATAGGATGTGTAAAATGTTACTAGTATTTACTAAATGTTGAAAAAACTGTGTGTAATGCTTTTACACACAAAATAGACTCAATAGAGGAACAAGAAAACAAAGTTAATGTGTGCATTACTGCATTATAGAAAAGAGGAAAAAGAGGGCAAAAACAACAACAAAAGAATCCTTACACAAAGATAAAAAAAAACACCTCACATGCACACTGTTTTTTAAATCTGAAAATAAATGTCTCGTACATACATTTGCCCAATTATATTCAATTATTCAATAAACCTGTCACAGTAAAGACACCGTGGCTGTTGATGATTATACTGTGAGTCTATTTATTTTATTGTTTTATATTGGTCTGATCTGGATCCGAACGTCGGGATAATAAATTGGCTGCGGAGCGATTTTCAGAAAAAGCTGTGTTAAATATTAGAGGCTATATTTAGAAGCAACATTTGTGCCTGTGTGTACAACAGGATGGAACATCAGGTGAGGAAGCGGAGAAAAGATGTTTTTACATCGTGCGTCTCCAGAGGAAAGGTAATAAGCAATATTCTTGGCTGTACCCAGCAGCCCCAGTAACCTCAGGACAATGGGCTGTTTATTACCAGATAAAAATATAAATATATAAAAGGATACCTCAGGAATAATGAGGTCACTTTGCATATCTGCAGGAAAGATATATGCAGGTGGGGTGTGTGTGTGTGTGTGTGTGTGTGGCATCCTGGTGCATGTGTGTTTGTGTGTGTTTGTGTGCACCCCGGGTAATTAGATAAAGAGAAGTGAATTAGCAGAGTCCACAGTGCAGAATGATGTTACAAAGCCTAACCACGCCTAGCTGAGACCCACTAATCACCGCTCGTTAGGCTCACGCTTCAGTGTGTGGATGTTTGTGTGTTTCTGTGGCGTAGACGTATGTGTTGGTTTGCACGTGTTTTTGTTCTCTCATTACCCATGTTAAACTGAGATGATGATGGGAGTAAATTATAATAAGCACGACCAAACAGAGAAGGTAGAGAGAGAGAGAGAGAGAGAGAGAGAAAGAGGTAAAGTGTCTAAATAAAATTAAATTAAGAAAAAATGGGAGTGTATAAAGAACTGACAACTGTCTCGAATATCATAAAATATTCTAATTTTTTTCTTTTGCTTTTTAAAGGATCCCATCAGTCACATAAAACCAAGTTTGTCAATTGTTTTTAGTTTTGATTCCAAGACAAACACAACCCAACTAAATTCTTTCTAACTAAATGTCCTGGTCTGAATGCATCTGTAAAGGTATTATGTCAGTGAAACTTCCAGACCTTAATGGGACAGGTCACAGGTAAAAGGGAACATTTTGGTTTCAAGAATGGAAGAACTATTTAAAGTTATTCTTAATGCAATGTACCACAAATGCATGGGGTGTCCAAAGACTGTATCTGATATCAAAACGGCCTTTGTTAACATCTACTACAGCTGTATTTGATTTTAACACAAAAGTCTTCTGAAATAAACAACTTTGCATTGTATTTTCTCTAAATAATAAGGTGATATATTGGCCGACCGATGCATCAGACCAATATTTAATTTTTTCCTTGCATTGGCTAATATGCTATTTTTCTGTCTTGATTTACTGTCAAGTAAAGTTCACTAGCCTAGCCGTGCTATCCCTATTCATTACATGTATAGGTCTAGTAATGCTTCGTAGTCAGGGGAGGCGGAGCTAAAAGGTTGTCGTTCAAATCCTCTGTATGCAATAGGACAGTACTACAACCAATCAGCGCAATATTTAGGATGACGTAGTTAGATGCCGGAAAGGTCACGGAGGAGTCTGGAGAAAGTTATGAATGACTAAACAAAATGGTGGATTATGGAGCTTAACGACTGTTGTTCTGTAAAAAGAATTTAAAGATTGCTGACGTTTTCTCACATTCTTCACTTATCTTTGACAAAAGGAAATCACCACCCATTGTTGTTCTTCTTCTATGGTTGTTTGTGGTTGTTTTTCTCTGAATCGTTGCACTGTCACTTTGTTACACCCGCCCTCTGACTCTATACTTAAGCATGATTCGTCGGCTACATTCAAGGAAATCTAGCCAAACTAGACTACTACGGTAGCACATTAGAGGCTAGCGTGGCTAAGGCTAGAAGTTCACAGTACATCCATGTTCTTGGAGATAATGTTACCTGTTCTACCTCACCTGAGTGTTTATTTTACAAAGAACTGACTAGAAGAACTAAATGACGGAACAGTTTGTTTAGTTTTTATCTGAATGTAAGTTTTATGTGAAATGTTAATGCTACCTGTTCTACCACCTTACCTTTCTCCTTTTGTTTTTTTTAGCAGTTTAGTTCAAGAAATGTTTCCTTTCAAAAAAGATTTTCTGACATTTGTTATCTTTTGAAAGAGAAAAAAAAATATGTATTGGTTTCAAAAATCGGCTTGTTTGGAGCCAATACTGATTTTTTTTTTTCTGTCAAATGATAAGGAATGTCTTCTTTACCTCCAATTACAAAATAAACATGGTGACAGTTTAACCTAATAAATATTACTACACCAAAATATTTTATCGGTGTGAACAATAGTATCTCCAACTTCAAAACAAAAGAGCCTGTTATCTAATGCAACAGGCTGATCCTCATGTAAGAAAAAAAAATTAAATATTGGGCGGCTGATATATCGGTCTATCATTAGTGAAAATAGAATGTATTTGAGAAGAGTTTTGTGTTAACGATTAACTCAAATATAGCCATTGTTTTTACAGTTAGAGTACGTTAAAAACAGATTTGTGTATAGAAATTATGTGTTTCTATTGTTTTGAGAAAATTAAACAATACGGTGCTGTTTAAATAGCAAAAATGCAGTGTTGAAATAACAGCCTGTTCGGTTTTAAAAATAGAAAAAATGTAATAAAGAATAAAAAGTTGAATAATTTACGATTTTAAAAATGTAAAATAATAGGTGGCTGTGGTTGAGTTGGCAGTTTGAATCCTGTAGCGCACAGTGTTCCCTTCTGCCATTATACCACATAACATAACTTTTGCTTCATTAATGTTAAATCTACATGTTTAAATATTTAATCTACATGTTACTCTGTGAATATGTTTGATGTGTTTTGTACAGTATTATTCTGGGGACCACAGATAGTTTTTATTTCCGTAAAAACAACGGGAATTTTTTGACACTCACTTTGTATACACTACACGCCACAGTCGGAGTCGGGTTTTGTGGCACCGCCGTGAACAGTTGCCAAGATAAGCTAGCGGAGACACAAACTGGAACACCAAAAATCAAACACACAGTCAGCATCACCACGGTACATCTCTATATATCCTGTGGGAAGAAAACTAGGGAGCTAATGAACTCTGGGAAATGTTCCTGAACTGCCCCAGGGTGATACGACTACACTGAAGGAGAGCGCCAGAGCTAGAGCGAGAGTTAAAGGGGAATAAAACATACTGTAATACTGCAAAGGTAAGGTAGTTATTTAAGTGTTAGATTTGGCAGCGTGGTGCTGGTGCTGTGGCCTGTCTGGGACACACTCACAGAGATGTATATCTGCAGGCCAAGCATGCATAAAACACACACACACACACACACATCCATGTCTATGTCAAAGTAAAACAGGCATCAAAAGGTGGGGAAAAGTGTGTGTGGAGCTTCCAGCAGAATGTTTAGAAACCAAACAGTCTCGACACAAGGCTTTCATTCTGCTCCACACATTGCACTCCACATTGGACCAGGATCCACAGGCACCTGGCTGGGCACCCGTACTTTCAGCAGGGCCACGAATCAGCCTTGATGCTCAAATCAGATCTGTGAGCTTGGGGTGCACAAAAACCAGAGTTTACACAGTCAACAGCGCTCAGTAGGGGGAAATGAGGCTGTGTTAGCGACAATAAAAAAACACAGACACACTTCTGTTCCAATTACATGTGGGGACAGTCTCGAATTTGCTGTCAATATTATTTTACACAGATGTTGGGAGTAAGGTTTCTGCAGTTAAAGACTTTTTAAGACCATTGTGAGTGCAATGTTAAGTCGCAGTCATTTCACAGCCATAAATTCTCAGAATTGTGTGTAACTCTGAAGCCTTCCAGACTGTATTATTATTACAAAACCACATCTTGAACATTCTAATATTGAATTAACAGAATGCATTTGTATGTTATTACAATTTTTTTCTGATGAAAAGAAGTGGGAACCAGTAAGTTTGCATTATTGCAAAACCATTTTTGTCCCAAAAAACATTGAAAAGACAAATTAAAGTAAAATAAAACTTAATTCAAACACTGACCTCATATTTTTAGGGACTAAAATGTAGGTAATCTTTCAAGCATTTTGTGAGAGTTTGTTTTTTTGTTACCGTTGTTTTTTGAATTAAATCCTGCTGATACCACTGTGAACAATAAACCTATAGTAGATAAACCTCTTTACTACCTTCCTTTACTGGATATTTTGCTTTGGGCCAGTTATAGATTGATCTTCCCACTCTAGTGGTGTTAGTTGGCGTTACGTTCAAGTTATTTTCATGGCTGTGCTAGAGCTTGTGATTTACCCAAAAACAACAACCAAGCACTATAATAGATTTATCAAGCATTTTAACAGGGTACGATAAGGAGACACTAGTCACTTTCCATTGGGTATATGCGCAAAATTTTACTGATATTTACTAAATGTTGAAAAAACAGATATGAAAATGTTGTTTGCAAATTATTTCTTTATTTATTATCGTGAGATAACACAAAAAGGTATTCCATGAATGTCGTGAGGAAAGTAAATATGATGATTTACAGATATAGTCGTTATTATTATTCATTACTCCTTCGTCTACTATTAAATTAAAAATTATGTGGTTTCCTGGTGTGTCTACACATACACCATGTTTTGGTTAATACTCTTCTTCTTCTCTTGTTGTAACATCCATCAACACCCACTTTTTTTAATTTCCTTGACTAGTTGTGAAAAAAGGTTATTCCATTACAGTTTCGCATGATAAACCATTTGGTATATTTCTTTTTTTTTTGTCGTATTCAGAGATGAAAAATTGAGGTAAAGGTTTTTCGTTACTTGGATTATTCGTTAGCTGGATCTTTTGTAAGTAGTAGTACCACTGTGTGTATTTATTTATTTATTTATTTATACACACAATTAACATGTTTATTCAACACATTGAGCAGTTTCAACAAAACAACTTGAAACATTTCATTCCATTTTAATATGTTTAATGACATTAAACATGATGGTCGACTAATCCGTATGAATATGTTCATTTTGACAGCTCTAATATTTACATCATATTATATTGTGGCTACAAGCTTATTTGGAAATGTGCGATTTTCACAATAAGGTCAAAGAAGTGTATATTGTGTGAATGCAAACACAGTGAGTGTTAGTTAAACCACAACTGTCATCGCTGTGACACTGTTTTGAGATCAAAATGTTGCTAAGTGGGCAGATACAATAAGCACTGGACACATTTGGCAGTGAGTGCACACTTAAATGTATACTGACACACACAGGGTGAACAGGTGCAGCCGGACACAACAACACAGGCCTGAGCGCTCCCTCTTCCTTTCTCTACCCCCTAGAGAATGACCCCCCCCCCCCACCACCACCACCACCATGCTGCTCTCACCCTCTGCCTGGCTCTGTGAGTGGGACCGTAGAAGTGGGTGTATGTTAGGTGGCTAAATAAAGAAGCAGTCTCTCCTCACCTCCTCCCCCCTGCCTCCCACCTAATGTTCTTTTACCCACCATACACTTGTGTGGTTTTTTTTTTTCACAATACAAGGCCTCTCCCCTCCCAGGAGGAGATCTGCTGAGCCACAGTACCGTTATAGACACACAACACACACATGCACACACTCAAATACTGTACATGGGTTATGTGGACACACACACACACACACACACACACGCACACACACACAGAGACACTGAGACCCCTGGGAGGCGTTGCAGCAAGGGAGAGCAGCACCCAACACCAGTGTCTGGAAACAGGATGATGAAAGAGCTACTCACGTCATGGAAGGAAGACGAAGACACAAACACAAACATTAACATTAACACACACACACACACACACACACACACACACACACACACAGATTGACAAAAAGCATAATCACAAACCAGATGACAGCTGCTCACTTATTAAAATGTTGTGGTGTACACAAACCAAAAAAATAAAAAAATCACCCCCCACACACACACACACACACACACATGCGCGCACACACACACACACACACACACACACAAAGAGCTTAAATGCTGCAATACAGACAAAAACACAGATGCCCTGTGCGCTGTCACAAGCAGGCAATAATAGTTCACACACACATACACAGGAACTGTTTTCCTGTGGTAGCCTTGGGGAAATTAAATCTACATTATGGACCTCCAGAGGGTAGCGGAGAGAAGAGGATAAAGGAAGTGGAAGAGAAAGGGGGTGGGGTGGGGTTGGAGGAGGGGGGGGGGGGGGGTGAGAAGGCCCAGTGTCCTGTTTTTCTCAACTCTGACCATCATAAAGATATTACAACAGACCAGAAGAACCGTCCTCTGCTCCCTTTTCATTCCCTCTATTTAGTTTCTTAATATCACAGGTCGATAACTTTATCGCTATTAGAGGTGTGTATCGACAAGAATTTGGTGATACGATATGATACGATCATGACACGATATATTGCAATTTATCGCTATATATAGTGATAGCAAGGAGATTTTTTTTTAAATCTTTCTTATGTTTCTTTGTTATTTAAAGTTTATATACCAGAAAAAAAAAATTTAATTACACCAGAAATAGGCACAAATACTCAACAAATATTTATTTGATCTAAACTGGATCTATATCACAAAACTTAGAACGTATTCAAGGATTTAATCATCATTCAGTCACAGACAAAGTATGAAATTAGATACCAAAGACCCATATTAGCCATAGCAATAAATATCTAAATTCAATATGTTAAAATCTACTAAACTCTAAGGCTGATAATACAATAAATAAAAGATAAAGTAAAATATACATCATTGTTTGTAACTGCTGCATCTTGGTGTAAAACGGTTATGTGGAGTCACCTCAAAAATATATGATATTTTAAAGACATTACTGTTTAACAGCTTGCTCAAATGTTCATATTCTATTAGTTGTGGATAAAAAGTATAGTGGAAAGTCGCTGAAAACATCTAACATCAGAACCTTATTTTTGTACAATCGACAACAAAGGAACTAACGTTTGTCTTCAGATGGTAACAAGTGCTTTTAGGATTCTTAAAATAACCGTTATCGAACAAAATAGTGTTAAATAATAATATGCATAAACAAACAAAACACATCAGAATAAGTGAAAATCTAGTTATAAAGCAGCAGAATACATAAAATAAGAATAATTATTGTAATAAATGAATACACACTGACCTGATTAGTAGATATTATCACAACTATTAAGGACTGTATTTGTAGTTAATATTTGAAGTGCATATAAATATTGTGGTTTATATTAAAAATTGTTGATTATGCTAATTGTATTGTGTGTGAGGACACTTAAAAAAAAAAGGTGCATGTCATTGGTTTCTATGGATGTTTTATCTTATTGGAAAACAGGCAGAAAAAGTGGGTTAAATTAAAGGAAGCTGAATTGATTTGATCATTAGTTTGTAAAAAGGGGGTGGAGCCTCTAAGTTATACTTCTTCCCAGTCTTTTTTCAGTACCAAAAAATGTCATTGACCATTTTATTACCTGATGATTTTGTGTGTGTGCTCAAAATGAGAGTAAACTAACAAAATATGGGCGGCTGTGGCTCAGTTGGTCGTCCAACGATCGAAGGGTTGGTGGTTCGCGTCCCGTCTGTGGCTGTCCACGTGTCGAAGTGTCCTTGGGCAAGACACTGAACCCTAAGTTGCTCAGTGTATTGGCAGCAGCCGTCTACTGGTGTATGAGTGTGTGTGTGAATGGGTGAATGTGAGGAATTGTAAAGTGCTTATAGTAAAATGCACCATGTAAGTACAGTCCATTTACCAAAATAACTGAATTCATCTTTATCCTGGAATGAAACGGTATTAAACCAGTTGGAAGTGGACAAATCCAACTAACCCACACAAACACACTGTCTTGACAGTTTCTGTCATTTGATAGGTGGAGGAAACTTTCTGGCTTGTACCCACACACCCATACACATACACACACACACACACACACACACACACACACACACACACACACACACAGAGGCATTCACACAGTGCTTAAGCTGTGAATAACATGTGAATAACAATAATGCAGTGGGTCTCAGTTTCCCAGTTTCAGCTCAGGGACCTGACAAACCTTTTCCACGATGACTCACTGGTTCTTTCTGTATGCGACTGTGTGTGTGTTGTCCAAGAGAAACAGCCAATGTGAGTGAGTATATGTCGTCTATGCCGGAGTGTCAGACAAGAATTGGGGAAAAACAAGACTCCAGAGAAAGACAGGATGATTTCATCGTTGAGAAAGTCACTAAAACACACACTCTGGTTAGACATTTGTTTCACTCATACCTGCACTGTTTCTGCATTTACCCACAAAAACCCAGAACAGCTACCTGAAAATAAAAGAAAATGTTCAAGGACTTTTTAACCACTGATGTTGTCAATTCTTACACTGTCATCTTCTATAACACAGGTGTCAAACATACGGCTCAGGGGCCCAAAACCGACCCAACAAAGGGTGTGATCCGGCCCGTGGGATGATTTTATCAAATGCAAAAATTACACTAATACTATTAAAACTCAAGGATGTTAAAATATTTCAGGTCACATTAGTAAAATACCATTATAATAAATAAAAATTATGAAAACTAAAATTTTTCTATGTGTTGTAGTAAAAAAAAAAAAGGTAATTTGCACAGAAATTTTTACCTTTACAGACAAAAAATATGAACAACCACAAATGTCTTAATAGAATTACATTATATTCTCAAAAGTACTCACTCACCTGCCTTGAAATATACTTAAGTGACATTCAGTTTTTAATCCATACAATTTAATATGTCATGACAGAGTTCTGTAACTGTGTGTGAGTATTTGTCTTCTGAATTTTCAGGTTGTTCATATTTGTTCCTGTTATGTTCAAGTGCAGTTGGTAGATGTAACCATGTTCATCACTCAAAAACAGAGAAAACAGAGAAAATTGTCAATATTCATAAGTTCTTTTGTTGTTATTTGCATTTATTTGACTGGTTTTAGATCCTATTGGGCCAAATGTCTGAACTAACAGCAGTTTGACACCTCTGTTCTACAGCATTGATTCACCAGTGAAACCCATGGAGTTGGATCAATGGCAGTGGATAAACACACTGGGTTTATGTTTGCTTAATGATATCTTTAGCAAAAAAGATCACTCCCAAAAGTCACACACATTTTTTACTATTTTTTCAGTGACAAGCAGATGAAAAACGAAACAAACTCATGTCCACCCATAAAAAATAAGTAGCAGGGTGGACTGTTTGGTTAAATAGTATAGTATAGTATAGTATAGTATAGTATAGTATAGTATAGTTCAGTTGAGCATATGTGAAAGCAGTAAAATAAACAAACAAACAAATATTTAAACAAAAAAAGTTCAAATGAAAGCAGGAATCATACTCCATTGTGGAACAAAACAACTGAGTTGAGACGAAGTGGTTGGAAGAATGAGCTAAATGAAACTGGGAAGTCTCATATAAGTAGCGCTGGGTCTTTATGGGTTAACCCTTTAATGGGTAAATGAGTATTTTTGGTAATTTCCTCAAATATTAAATGAAGCCAATCCAAAGGCTCAATGAGGTCCAAAGACATGTTGGAGTTTTTTTGTTTGTTTAATAACATTATGCATTGATTCCCAGAGATTTTATAGATACTTTGAAGCTGTAAATAGTAAAAATGAATGATTTTTGTCTATTTATGAACTTATAACAGTTGTTTTATAATTTTTCACATAGTTTTATCCCTTCTGTATATATTTTCACTACTGTATATTCTGTATAGTGTACATAGCATATAGTTTTTTTTTCTTTTTCTCTATATCTGTACTTTTTATTACATAAATTAGTTGTTATATGTTTCTTCTTTTTGCTGTCCCCCTATTGATGGCTACTGTGACATGTGAATTTCCTCGATGCGGGATAAATAAAGTCTATCTTATCTTATCTTTGTTGCATGTGTTTACTTTTTAGCAAGTGCTGCTCAGATGTTTTAAGACAAGAGGAGGTAGATGATCATGTCTAATAACACACTAAGGTTGACATTTGCCGTATAAAGGGTTAAAGTAGCGTGCATGAACAAATTACTGCACTTTCAGAACTGTCCTCTTAATCCTCCAACTGGTCCTGACAACTTTGTTCCTTTTCTTCTCCCAGAAAAGCCAGAGATTTTGGAGCTGATGAGGAAACTAGGGAGCAAAGGGACATGTTTTTTCCCTTTCGTCGAGGGGTTTCAGGGGCAAAAAAGACAAGAGAGACGAGGCACCTTCCAAGAGAACAGGAAGACATGAACGCTACACTGCAAAAAGAAAAATCTGACCAACTTTAATTTTCTCATTTCTTGTCCAAATATCTCATCAATAAGACAGAATCACATACAGAGGAACTTTTCAGTGGAGTTAAACTTATTTTTTGTAGGGCTGTCAAAATTAACTCATTAATGTGGTTTAACCAATCATTATTATTATTATAATTATTATTATTATTCAGATTTTAAAATTGCAATATAATTAACCCATCTGCAGCACAGAATGACTCTGACAACACATCTTAGGGAGTTTGTCCGAGCATAGCACATGGATAAATGGTCAGCTGGTCTGGTGGTGAGGCAGCAGAACCAACCCATAAAGGTGGAAGACGCTAAACAGAACAGTGGTCCTCTGGATGGAAATATGAGGACAAAAAAACGACCAAAGTATTATTCACATTCTGAAGGAAAGACTTAAAATACTACATTAACATGAAGTATACAGTACATTAGCACTTCAGATAAAGTGACTGTTTACACATGGGAAATAAAATGTGATCAATGTAGATTAAAAATTAATAATATATAGTTGGGATGGATTAAAAATTAATCCACAACAACTCTGATTAATCTGATTAAAAACTTTTAAATTTTTAGACAATAGATCTGATTTCAAGAAATCTGACCAACATAGTTTTCACTTGTTCCACTGGCAGATTTGTTTTAAGCAAAAAAAAAAAAAAAAAAAAAAAAAAAAAAGGGGGAAATTATTGTGGTCAGATTTCCCAGATCTATTGTCTCTAAATCATTTCTTATATCTCACTGAAAAGTTCCACTTTAGGTGATTCTGTCTGATTTTAAGTTGATGCGTTTGAGTATTTGGACGAGAAATTAAAAAAATACAGTTGGTATGATTTAGATTTTTTTTGCAGTGTTCTTATATTTAATTCACTGATCATGTAGAAGTTCATCAAAACTCACAGTAAATGAAAAAGTTACAATAGAAACAGAGAAAAGTGAAGTAAATGTATGCTTTTTTTTCAGGGAAATATATCAGTAACTGAACCAAAACTCCATGGGTTTATCACTTTTTCTTAAAGTTTGTGCTTAATTCTGTTAAAGTGACCAATTATTTTGTTGATTTATTAATTTTTATTCATGTTGTTGCTTCTTTCTTTTACTTAGTTTTGATAAATGTATAGATTTAGATTTTTGCAGTGTGTCGTCCAGCTCTGTGTGATTTCCTTAGAGTTGCGTTACCTCTCATCGGTCTTTTCCAAATTCACATTGTCTAGAAGGGAGAGATGAACAGTGGGAACTTGTGATATTAGTGGTAGGTATACTTTCCCATTCTCTTTTTCTCTTCCTTCCTCTCTCTTTCTATCACCCTGTCCTTGTCGACATCATCTCCGAGGGAGTAAAAGAAATAAGGTCTCTTTCTTTTTTTCTTTTTTTTTTTCCAACTGCTTCAGTAAGAGACGAGCGGCAGCGTCCTCTTACTTTTTTTCAGTTTTATGTGCAGATGTCTAATAAAAGCACCAATTAGAAGTCGCAGGGTAATGAAGAGGAAGAGCCTGACAGTCTGCACGGTGACACAAGCAAGTGGAAAAGAGATGAGCGTGCAGAGAACAGGGGTAAAAGTGATGCAGAGGATGATGCTGGGACAGGGAATTGACTGTAAAATCCAAATTGAAAGAGTGGCTGAGTAAGGAAATATGGGACAGTGTGTTTTTTATGAGAGGAGTGAGATGGTGCTGAGGTGTGTGTGCATGTGTGTGTATGTGTGTGTGTGTGTGTGTGTGTGTGTGCCATGGGACTCTAGCTTCCTGCAGGAACTGACACACACAGCAGTTCTAGTGAGCCACCCAGGACCTCAGTCAGCACCCCCCCTTAACACACACACATACACACACACTGATGTAGACCCGTACAGCAGCCCCTGGAGGAGAGTTAGCACAGGTCTGAGTTTGGAGGGGAAGGGGGGTGGGGGTCGGTACGTCATAGACACCCCAAGGGTCATACTTTCCTATCCTTCCATCCCTGAAGAGCTGAACAAGAGACAGGGCAAGAGAGGTAGAGGGAGAGAGATAACTGCATATTTACCACATTCAGCAGTATCTTATTTCCCTGTTGGGATCTAGTCAGAGGAAGTGTTTAACTGTTCTCTGATAGGCTGCAAACCAGAGCAGAAAAACTAGCTACAGCTAACAAACACTTACACTGGTCAAACTGCTCCATGCCAGCAGATGGAAAATGTGTAACTCGACACCGACTGCAGTGGATGAGTATGAAGATGGAGTTTGAAATATAAATTTGGTTTCATTTTAGTTCAGTGATCAACCAATATAGATTATTTTGGGGCCAATACTGCAGGGGTTTTTTTGTTTGTTTTTTACATCAACCTTAGCCAATGACCCATACAGGCCACCAATATTTCTTAGCTGATTTTTCCAGTCAATGAAAACACATGTTAGAAGATCGTGTTTTGTTTTTTAAAGGAAATATTCATTGGACTAAATATAATATTAAGCTACTGATAAAAAATATGAAATATGAAATATGAAATAAAATTGCAGTGGATGAGTGTGAAGACAGAGTTTGGAATATAAATTTGGTTTCAGTTTTGGCTATATCGGCGTTTTGTTTGGTCAGATGCTCGTTGACATATACGTTCGTTCCTCTTAATTTTCTTCCTTGTTTTAAACAGTGCAGTTTTGTGTTTTCTGTTGACAAACCTCATGATGATGACTCGTTTGTCGCTGTCATCTCTCCGGGGCAGAGGGTGGCAGGCCTCGATGTTGCTACAGTCCAATTCAATTCATTTGGACTGGAAGAAAGCAGCCACCTGTTGCTCTACGGAGCTGCCCCCCCCCCCCCCCCCCCCCCCCCCCCCCCCCATCATTGGTCACCGCCCGGGCGTATGTCCAGGGTTTAATCTGGAGCCCAGTCACGATCACATCGTTGATCCTGGTGTACTGCTCCAACTCCGCCCACACGGTTCTCCAGGTGCGCCAGACGCCGGTCGTTTTCGGTGTTCTGGATCCGGAGCACCTTCACCTCCTCAACCAGGTTCAGGATGGACTTCTGCTGCTGCTTAATGACAGAAATCTCTTCGGATAGAAAATCCAAAGACTTCTTAATATCTTCGCTCTCCTCATCTGCGCGTGCCTTCTTTGGGCCCATGTTGCTAGGTGACAAACCAAGCCGCCTGCTAGCTAGTTGTCAGCTAGCCTCCGAGCTCCGTTCTTTTCAGTCCTTTTCCAAAAATCAGCGTCGTTAAATCAGACAGTGGTCAGGCCGGTGTTGTCAACATATAGTCCAATATCCGCAATCCAAATCAGTAGCCAACAACACAGAATTAGTCCATAAACCGAGCAAAAAACACCGAAACACACAGACTCCAAACTTTTCTCCAACAGGAAGTGACACCGGAAGTGTATGTTTGACGTTTAGTTTAGTTTAGTTCAGCGATCAACCAATATGGATTGTTTGGATTTTTGTTTTGTTTTTTTGCCACCAATATTTCTAAGCCGATACTGATATTCTCCATCAATGAAAACAAATATAATTTTTATAAAATAATTTAAGATATTTTTGCTTGGATTAAAAATAAATCTTGAATTAAGCGGGAAAAAATCTGCCAATCTTGAGACACTAGCAGTCACATATTTAGTTATTTTATTCACATAGAACAATTAAGGACAATTTTACCTTAGTTTGATTTGATTACCTTCCTTTTTTCTTTTTTTTACTACATTATTTGTTTAATTTTGTCCCTTTTTTCATTCATTTGAAAAAACATTTTCTGTTGTTTCTTTTTCCATTATTTTACCAAACTTTTTGTTTCATTTTATTTATGTTTTTTTATTGTTTTACCAAATATTGGTTCGATTTTATTCTTTTCTATGAATATTTTACTCAATTTTCAGTTAGTTTTTTTCTTTTTTTCATTATTTCACTAAATTTTTCTTTAATTGTAGACTCAATTATTTATTATTTCACACCCAATACTGTACTAATACAATCAATAATAAAAATTCTGTTCAAGAACCTGGTGATGCTGCAACTGTAAACCTTCAGACACAACCAAACAATCAAATATTTAGTCATTTTATTCACATAGAACAATGTGTAAATGACATGGATGTATTTCATAATAACAAAAGTGCCAGAGTACAAGCTTTAACTCAATACTATTCCAATGTTCTCGTGGTTTGGTAAATAGTGTATATGAAAATGCAATCTTTAAATATAAGTGCTCAGGCTTTGCTCAAAGTTGTGCTCTGACAATATTCACATCTTTTCTACATTAATGTTAGACTGGTCCGCAAAACCACTCTGATACCCCATGGTGTGGAAAATACAAACAGAAAATGAATGAAAAAAAATACATTTTGCAATATAATATGGCACACTCAGTTATTTCAATAATGATATTTTTATGATATTTTTTTTTATTGTGCAGCCCTGCATCTATCTGACTGGTTTCACATATGTATCTCACACAGCAGCTGGTTCGGTCGCCTCTTTTCAGTCAAGGCAAAAGGGCAAGTGAGGATAATTTCAACTTTCCATCGAGGCCAAAAGGAGGAGATGGAGAGATGGAAGAAAGAGGGGAAAAAAATGGAGCAGTTGGTTTTGGAGAAACCGCAAGGAAAAACAAAATCCCAGAAAAGAATAAAAAGAAAAGAAAAGCCCCACCATTTCTCCGACTTCCTCCCAGGATATCACCAGACCGCAGAGAGTAGTGAAAAAGCACACAAATCTCTTCTCTTCACCCCCCCCCTCCTCCTCTTCCACTCCTTCTTCCACCCATCTCTCCTTCTCCATATCCCCCTCGTCGTCTCTCTTTCCATTCGGTTTGACTCCTGAGACCCGGTGCTCAGTCTGGTTCCAAATCTCCTTCTCATTCCTTCTTTCTCTATTCAAATCTCCTCTTTCCTCTCTAATATGATTTGTCCTTTTCCTAATACTTTCCTAATTCCCCTGACGTTCACCTCATCTCTCCATCTCCCCTCCCCCCTCCCTCCAGGATCCCTCTGAGCGGGCCATTTTAAACCATGTGGAATTGATATTACAAATTGTGTGTGTCGAAGTGTTTGTGTGTGTGAGGGGCGTATAGACATAAAGCTCCTGTGTGGATCTGACAGCTGGATGAAACTGCTACAGTATCAGTGTGTGTGTGTGTGTGTGTGTGTGTGTGTGTGTGTGTGTGTGTGTGTTCACTAACCTGTCTGGACGGTTGATTCGTCCCAGGTCCCTGCACACTCTGAAGACTCCCCTTCTTCCACCGCTGAGGGGAAAAGGACAGAGAGAAGGAAAAATAATGAGAACATAAGTTTTATATTCACTGTGTGAGAGAAAAATGTGCTCAGCAACATTTTCTTACACTGGACAGACTCAAAATGTTGTAGGGTACAGTCAAAACTCAAAGGAAAGAAGCAGAAGGGCTCAACCTGAAGGTATAGGTTGTTTAACTTTTTATTAATGAAAGTTTGTTTTTTTCTTTGGGGGGGGGCTACAGATTCAAAAACAAAACAAACAGGTCATGAGGTCAAGGCGTTACAAAGATCAGACTTCGACAGACAATTTTTACACTTTTTACATATTTCTCTCAATTGATATGGGTTTTTTAAGCAGATATATACATATACATACATATATATATATATATACATATACATACATATATATATATATATATATATATATATATATATATATATATATATATTTACATGAACCTTAACTGATGACCAATACAGGTACAGTAGTCAATATTTCTAAGCCAATACTGATGTGTTTTCTCTGTCAAATGATAACAAATGTCAGATAATAATAATAATAATAATAATAATAATAATAATAATAATGGATTAGATTTATATAGCGCTTTTCAAGGCACCCAAAGCGCTTCACATTATTGATCCATTATTCATTCACTCTCACATGCTCGCTCTGGTGGTGGTAAACTACATATATAGTCACAGTTGCCCTGGGGCAGACTGACAGAAGCATGGCTGCCATTTCGCGCTTTCGGCCCCTCTGACCACCACCGAACATTCATACTCATTCATACACCAGTGTGAGTGACACTGGAGGCAAGGAGGGTGAAGTGTCTTGCCCAAGGACAAAACAGACTGACTAGGACAGAACGGGAATCAAACCGCCAACCCTTTGGTTAATGGACGACCTGCTCTACAAACTGAGCCATGACTGTGTTGTGTTCTTTATGTTAAGTTCTTTACTTACAATTAGAAAATCAAAATTGACAGTTAACCAAATAAATATTACACAAAAAAAAAAAAAAAAAAATCAGTGTGGACACGGAGGTGCTGTGAACTTCACCTGTCAGTAAATCATTACAGGGAAAAAAACATCATATCTGCTAATGCAAACAGGCTAATACCGATGGAACAGGAACAGGAACATATCCAGCCAACATATCGGTCTATCATTAATACGTCCAAAACTGGTAGCGGTACCCCAGTAAAACTTTACCACAGAAGAGCGCAGAAATTCACCATTGACATAACAATCACCTTGATATTAATACAACAGACCAAGGCCCCCATTTGGCTCTCAGCACCCCCTTCTCATCTTTCTCATTCCAAACGCCCCCATTTAGAAGCACTGTTGTAGAAGATGATGGTTTTTCCACAGTAACATCCAAATGGGTCATATGTGATGACCATGAAATGATGAAGAACTGCACTTTTACATTAATTATTGACATAGACTAAAAGGATCAGTGAACCAATAGATCTTAAACAGTTTCCATGAAAACATGCTTTCAGATGTTTATGATCTGTATGGGTTAAAACTGCAAGAATATGACAAACCCATCTGGAATTGTGCACAAAATGTAAGATTCTAAAATAACATAAGTATGTATAAAGCTACAGCCACGTAGACCTGGACCCAAGACACATTCTGAAGCATGTGTCAAAAAGTCATATTCACCACAACTAAGCAGCTCCGGAGGCTTGAAGGTACAATATGGGAATAGTCTAGAATATGGGTGTCAAACTGCGGTCCTGGAGGCCCGGGGTCCTGCATGTTTTAGATGTTTCCCTCTTCCATTACACCTGGAGGCCATTGCATCATTATCAGTCTGATGAGGAGCTGATTAGTAACTCCTTAAGTGTCAGCGCTGATGTATTCTGAATGGATGATTTTGTTTAAATATTCAGAAAAATTCAACAGTTTTACTTTATTTTGTGCATGGAACAGGTGCCAAAAAGCAAGAGGTGTTTTTTTTTTTTTTTATTATTATTTCACCTTTTTTTTAATTGCTGTGACCAAATGCCAATACTAGTTTTCTTCTTTAGTATTTTTTTCCCCAAAATTTCCACATTATTTGTCATTTTGTAAATATTTATTAGTTTTTGTTCATTTTGTTTATTTTTCTACATTTTGGTTCTTTTAATTTTTAAATTTTTCTTTGATTTTTCTGCCATTTGTGTCTTACTTTGCTCATGTTACCAGTTACTTTGTTAGTTCTCAGGAGTTAAAGGGTTAAACTGAATCACATGGAAGAGGGAAATATCTCAAACGTGCAGGGAACCGGCCCTCAAGACAAGTTTGACACCTGTGGTCTAAATTACAGCACATCGATACCATCACTGACCCAACTCCATGGGTTTTACTGGTGAATCAATGTTGTTGAAGATGATGGTGTTTCCACGGTAACTATGTAGCCTCTGAACATCTGAGGCCTAGTCCAAACAGCAACGTTTTTGAACACATTTTTTTCGACATTTCAGCCTCACAAAACGATATTTTTTGAGAACAAGTTCCAGAGTGGAAAAATCTGACAATGCTGCCATTGCCACCTGGACGATTAAAACGGTTTTGTTTATGCCTCACATCTACAGTACATCACAACCACATGACCAGAACACAACATTCATTCATAAACAAGACAGCGACCATCATGGCGGACACCAGACTAGTGGTAGGAGCAGAACTGCAGCTATACTTTTGTTATTGAAGGAAAATCTACTGATGTTAAACCAACAAGACGAGCAGCAGAGACACCTACACAACTTCTTTTATTCTTCTGGTGTATCCAGTGGGACTGTGTTACAGCGCTGATCTGTTTCTAGTGTGGTAAATGGTAAATGGACTGCACTTATATAGCGCTTTTCCACCTTCATGGTGCTCAAAGCGCTTTACATTAGCCTCTCATTCACCCATTCACACACATGCACTCATACTACACCAGTAGGTTTCTAAGGTCTAAGGTCAGTCCTACTGGGGGCCTAAGTGTGGACATGTGGACAGCCAGAGCTGGGACGCGAACCGCCAACCTCTCGGTCATTGGGCGACCCACTCTACCAACCGAGCCACAGCCGCCCGTGGACGCGATATTTTTTTTACCCAGTACAAAAAGAAACTAAATGGGTCATATCTGACAACCATGAAAAGATGAAGAGCTGTATTTACACCAATCATTGACATGTATCGATAGGATTAATGGTCCAACAGGTACATTTAGATCAGTAGATGGTTTAGTTCTGCAGTCACCTTTTAATAATAATAATAATAATAATAATGAATTACATTTATATAGTGCTTTTCAAGGCACCCAAAGCGCTTCACATTATTGATCCATTATTCATTCACTCTCACATGCTCCCTGTAGTGGTGGTAAACTACATTTGTAAGCACAGTTGCCCTGGGGCAGACTGACAGAAGCGGTCCCCTCCAACCACCACCGAACATTCATACGTATTCATACACCAGTGTGACACTGGAGGCAAGGAGGGTAAAGTGTCTTGCTGTCAGAGCTGGCCTCAAACCACCAACCCTTTGGTTAATGGACGACCCACTTTACCAACTGAGCTATGGCCACCCACATACTTTTGAAAGTTAACATATTTATTAAATTCTAATGTGTGACCAAGAACGACAATAGTTCCACATGACAGAGGCAGTAGAATCCATTTATGTGCAACCATGTTTTGGAAAATGTGATAGTTCACATGCCTCAAAATAAACACACAAACATGCAGGTATGTCAGTGACAGCGTCCTGAAGGTCCCCCCCCCGTCCCACACACAGCGCTGATCAGAGCAGGAATGTGACACGGACTTCCTGGGTACAACGGGAAGGAGGGAAGTTACAGCTGGCACACAAACAGGAAATGACTGGAGCCACCGCACAATGGGGTTTCCTGCACCCCCCCCCCCCCCCCCCCCCCTCCTCTTCCGACCATGCTAGTCCTCACTTCTCACTTACTCACCTCTCTCTGATCTCTCCAAATCCTGGGCTCCCACCAGTGAGCCGCCTGACACCCCCGCCCCTTTCCACCAGCTCTCCATTGCTCTCCTCATATTCCTCACTCCATATCCTCATCTGCCCCTCACCTCACCCAACCTCATCCTCACATTTAAGGCCAGCCAAAAGCTCCAATCAAAACAAGAAGTTATAAATCACTGAAGTGTTCCTTTCAAAATAAAAATAAACTCTTAAGTGTCTTTTGTTTTCAACATACACGTAAGCAGATCAGCTGATTGGTCACAAAATAAACTATATGATTTAATTCAAGTGTTTTTTTTATATCTGAAATCAACATCTTACAGCCATAGCCATGATGTGGTCCTATATTTTTATCCTTATTGTTTAGAAAAATAAATAAATAAATAAAAATTAATAATTCCTTAAAAGTTTAATGGGATATTTTTCTTGTATTCAGGTGTTTCTTTTCTAACAGAAGTCTGCGATACGAAACAATAACAACAAACATCATAATATAGTTTAATACTGATCTGAATATAGTATTAATCATTAATATTGACGTTTATGTTTTATAGCTGTAGACGTGACGTGTCCTAAAATTTATGTCCATATAGTTTCGAAACATCAATATTTCATTCAAGTTTAACGGGAGATTTTTCTTCCTCAGTGAAATGTGATGAAAGTAGACGGTTTGTGAGAGAAAATTATTTAGACAATACTTCAGAAATTTAGAGGTAGAATATTTAAAATTGTAGTCATGGATAAAAAAAAATCATCACCAAAAATTTCTGAGGCATTTTGGAAGTAAAGAAAAAGATTTAAACCAAACTAACCACTGCCACACAATCCTTTTTATCACAATATATCTATGTTATTTTTATTCATCTTTATTGTTTTTAATCCTAGACTCCTGTCAAAAAACAAACACCTGAATTCAACATGTGCACATACTTTTACCCATAGAGTGAATATGGAATACGACTTATAATTTTGACATTTTTATTTCCTATCCTCATGAGCAGGAACATCTGACAGCTGTAGACATGATAGGTCACAATATTTATGTCCATGTACTTTATAAATATCAATATTTCATTCACATTTAATAGTATATTTTTCTTCCTAAGTGAGGAAAGTAAGAGAAATTATTTACAGTCAGAGCTGGAAAAATATTTTAGAAATTTAGACGAAGGACATTTAAAATTATAGTCATGGATTAAAAAACTAAATAAATAAATCAATGTTGTGGGAAATTGAGCAAAATCCATCTCTGAGGCATTGTGAAAGCCAAGGTAATTCATTCTAAATTAGTACGTTCTCAGTCCAACACAGTGATATTGTGAACACACAGGCAATACAAGTGATCGTTTTTTCTTATTATTATTATTATTATTATTATTATTATTACAGCACCTGCACATGTAACAGAGATGGACAGGAAATAATTTATAATGGGTTAAAGTTCAAGACACTGAAAAATATGAGAAACAATAATGAGAAGCAAACAGTGCATGGACTACTTTGTGTTCCTTTTCTCCCCAGGAACAGCTGAGAAATATGTATAAAACAAATATTTCTTTGTGAAAGTTAAATAAGGCCTTTCTGAGACTAGAAAATACAGAAGTGAGATATTCAGTGAAGAAAACGGTGAATCATCCGCTTCATCAAATCCACTGGAAGCACAAGGACAGGCGAGAATGAGGTAAGACAGTCCAAGAAAAACCAAAACATATTCCATCTTTAATGCTAGGATGTAGTCGTGCAGTGTCTTTAAATATAGATCTAGAAGCACTTGTTTTTATCAGATCCAAGATGTTTTCTTTTCCTACAGACTCTTCCATTTGGTGAAGTGTGTGCACTCCTATGAAACTAAGGGCACGTTCACAGTACTAGTTCAATTATTTTTTCTGCACCAGGCAATAAAATTGTTCGTATGTAGCATATACATTCACACCTGCAAATGAACCAAAATTGATCCAATTGACGTTTTATTAATGTTTATCTTCTGGCAGAAATAAGCTCCAATTGTGATTCACTATAGAGTGACATGTTTGCACCTTGATACTCGGTACAGCAGTATAGAAAAATGTTTTCAGACACTTAAAATTTTACACAATCTGAATCTATTTTCATGAAACATTTGTGGAAAAATCTTTTTTTTTTTTACATGTCAAAAGGTATGGGTGCATCAGGCAGACAATTTTTTTTTTCTGTCAATTGTTAATAAGAAAAAATAGCAAAACTAAATTCTTAACACTTTCAACTTGTCACATACTGGATATGTTTCATTATCTACTGAAACATCCAACAGTGCACAAGCAGAACAGAGCATGTGCAGTTGGAGAATGCAATGAGTTCAATGACTGATGTAGGATTCTTAATGTAATATATTACAAATGTAAGGGGACACTGAAGACGTAGATCGTGTCATTTCAGACGGAGGAGACACGCTCATCCTCACACATGATGCATTTAGAATTGTCTGTTTGTACCAACAGTGGCATCTACAGTTTGGACCTGAGCTCACCAGAGGGACCGCACCAGAGTTTTGCATTTGGTGCAGTCAAGCGGACCAAGACCACCTCTTTTTTGGAGGTCTGGGTCTGCTTGATTTAGTTCAGATCAAACCACAGTTGGTGAATTCACACCAATGAAAACAAACTGAACCAAGAGCTTTTGGTTCAAATGGGAAGTTTGGTGCTGTTGGTGTGAAAGCAGCGTAAGGTTCAAATGAGAAGCACAGCTCTGAGGTTATTTCTAAACAGTGATACTGAGGTCAACTGTGCATAAATGGCATCTGCGCCTGAAAGCTGGACACTGTGAATGCCAAAAACTGAGCACAGAGACTGAATTATCTGTCTGGCTTTGATATGAAAGAATAAAAGTAAAGAGGATGTTTCACTCAGACATAGAATGCACAGTGGATCTCCACCCAACATTTAGACAGGCCCCATCCCTGCACTCAAGTGAAGAAACAAACCTGGGTCTGGATTCACAACCATGTCTGAAAACTCCCTTTGAGAGTCAGGAGCTGGAGCTGAGGCTGGTTCTGATTCTGAGAGCCAGATGTGTACCCTAGTGTGCAAATAATGGACTTTGGATTCCTTGGACAAACACACACACACACACACACTGAACAGGATAATTCACACAGATGTAACGCATGTACTCCTGAGACACACACAGGATTTGGATTTGAAGGCTGTACGTCTGCCCGAGCAGAATCCAGCGTGGAAAGGGACCTCCCACTATGACTAATACGTCTGCCAAACACAGCAGACAGAAACAGATGAGAGAGACGGCATGAGAAGAGGAGAACCCAAGGAAAACAATGAACTTATTCTCAGATAATAAAAAGAGGTTTGGTGCAAAACACATATAATCAAACCATGTCTGCAGCGGTCACAGATTCCTCTGCAGGTTTAACCTCCCGAGTCCCAGCAACGCATTTTCGTCCTCTGTAGGGGATGAAAGTTTGGCTAAAGTCACTTTTCTATTGCACAAATGCACAAAACTTTACCAATACATACTAAACGTAATGTTGGTTTTTCAATTAAATCTCAAATGCAATGATTTGTTTATTTATTAATATGAAATGTCAGTCAAAATCATCCCATAAACATGTTGATGAACATTAATACCTGTTGATCTGAATCTAGAATGTTCATGTCTCCGACTAAATTAAAAAATGATTGAGTTGGTGTTTAGTTTAAAACTCTTCTTCTTCATTGTTGTAACATCCATTAACATGTGGTGGGGAGTTTGTGACTAGTTCTGCAAAAATTATTGCAATTTTGGATAATATACCATTGTCACTACTAAAGTAGTAAAAGGGAAACTGATACTAAATTCACACCCCAGTATCTCTATCCACAACAATGTTATTTTCTATTTACATTTTATTTTATTGCTTTATTTAAAAAGTAATGATAGACTGATAGATATATCGATATATCGGTGGGTTGATATAGTGGAATGATCTTTTTTTCTTGTGTCAGTATGAGCCTGTTGCTTTGGAAAAAAATGAGCCCAACAGGCAAAGTTCACTGCACCTCTGTGTTCTTGGAGATACTGTTACCTGTTCTACCTCATGTGGATGTTTATTTTAGAAAGAATTGATTTGAAGAATTAAGTGCACTGAACACTAGGTTAATTTTTTATGTGAATTTAAGTTTTATTATGTGAAATGTTAATGTTACCTGTTCTACCTTACCTTTCTACTTTAGTTTAATATATACACATATATATATATATATATATATATATATATATATATATATATATATATATATATATATATATATATATATATATATATATATATATATATATATATATATATATATATATATATATAACAGAGGAAAAAAATCAGTATTGGCTCTAAATATGGGCTTAGAAAACATCATTGTATAATAAATACACTCATGTAAATGTGCCAGAATTAGAAAAATAACCACTATTCATCTGCCGTCCCTATAGGCAGGTGACAGAAACAAGACAGAAAACAGCCAACACTGATACATCACTTGTTTGCAATGAATTAAAAATACACAACGATGACACAGACATCATCAAAACAAACAAAAAACAAATCAAAGGGGCATTAACCTATGCATTCAACTCTATACTTTCATACAACTGAACAGAGGAAGTGCTTGGGTAATGACATGTCAATTCAAAAGGTTTTGTAGGAGTTTTAAAGGACTTCTAAAAGCCTTTTAATTTACTTTACTGGTGCAGTCCATCACAGCCTCAAATGTCTATATAACTGAACCCAGGGAAATATTTCCATAGCCGACAGCCTTGAATTAGACGAGTGTTCTGTATTCATTAGGGTTGAAAATGCAGGGTTTCCATTACGTGCACTTTGCGGCCATAGCCCACTGCTGCAAAAGTATTGACGCCACTGCTGCAGAATTTTAAATGAATGTCAAAAATGTCATGATTTTGCAATTACACGCTCTGCAGAGGGCTTTTAATAGGAGATGACACATGCAGTAAGTGGAGGCCTGGTGGCAGCAAGAAAAACAATGAGAAAAGAGAGAAAAGTAGATTTAAATGACATGTTTACTACCAGTAAAATCTACTTCAATGTTTCTAGTTAAACCAATGATACAGTGTTTCAATCTTTTCCTGGATATTCATCCATATCAGAGTTATAACAGATGTTTCACCTTTGTGTTCTTCCTCACCCTTGTCTTCTTTGTAAAGTCTCTTTTTGGGGCTGATACCTTTTTTTTTTTTTTCATACTTAGGCTGAATCCCATTTCACCCCTACCCCTTACCCCTCAAACGGAGGAGTAGCAACCCCTATGAATTGGGACACCCCTTCAACACTCACCTACGTCATCAGTTTGCTCCGCCAGTTGTTATGTAACCACAAATGACAGCTTTAACCAGAAGTAAACAAACATATCTGCTATGGATCAAGAGATTACGCCACATCTATGAATATAAAAAAAAAATTCAATTCACAAACCAAAACACCTGAGACATAAATATGTACATTACTGTATGTACTGTACATAACTACATAATGTATGTACTGTACGTAGCATTCCATTGGCTATGAGGGAGCTACCCATGATGCTTTTCATGACCCTTTGACCCTCATTCATCACAGAGTTACTGTTGTTTCTCAAAACTTTATTACTACAGTATGTATTTATTATTCATCATGAGCCAAAAGAAAGTGATTCCCGGTGCGAATGACAAAAAGAAGTGGGCTGCGTTATCAATAGAAGTGAAACAGGAGATGATAACAAATATGAAAGTGGCATGCGGTTGAGTGATATCGCAAAGGAATATGGCCGAAAACATCTACCATTGGTACAATATTGAAGCAGAAGGATACCTTAAAAGCAGTGACCCCTTTAAAAGGCATCTCTGTGATATCTTAAATCTATAAAAGATGGAAAGACTGTTACTCATTTGGATAAAGGAGAAAGAAATCGCAGGAGATATAGCGACTGAGGCGATTATTTCAGAAAAAGCATCCACCATATTCACTGACCTTATGATGGAGGATGGGGGGTGAGGGTTTCTTTTATACACACACATATTTCATGTAAAATTGGTACATTTTTATAATTTTTAAAGGGTTTGATGACATAGTATTTGTGTTCTTGGAACGAATCAGGCCTTTTACAAATAAAATGCGACTAAAAATTCACTGTACGAAACCACTTCTGGAACAAATTAATTTCATAAGTAGAGGTACTACTGTACAAGAAAAAAAAAGTAAATATCGGTCCATATGTCATTCGTTGTGAAGTCTACTTTCCAAACTCCCACTTCTATTCTGTCACTGCCTCAGTGCAGACATCCACATCAGGATGAAATCAATAACTTTCCAGACTTTCAACAGACACTTTCTCAGCACCAACTTATGAGGATGCTCTTTACTTAAACTGGACATCCTGCTCACAAAAATATGTCACTGTGATAAATAAAAAATGGTTGGGTTGTTCAGGAGAGTTTTGGACATTATAGAAAGACCTAGATGTGGTGTTAACTCTGCCTGTGATAAAAGCCCATTTTTCCTGATGAGACTGTAGGGAATACAGTGTGTTTCATTAGCCAAGCACACATAGCTTTATTTAGATTCCCATATCCTCCCTCTGTCCCCCCTCAGAGACATGCACACCGTTACTGTGAACCCTGTACACACCAGGGGGGCTGGCGGGAAGGAGGGCTGGATAAGTGTGTTGTTGTGTGGGAAGGGTTGAACATGCTTACACATAATGTATGAGGAAGAAAAAGGATGGAGCTTTCAAGTCTATTTTATGCTCTCATAGGTTTTACATGTAGCATCCCATAAGAAAACCCATGTACAGACGGCACGCAACATGCTGACATCAATACATCCTGTTAGATAGAAGGTGAAAATGCATATATAAAGAGGAAATATAGTATTCAAGGTGCCCAATTAATACGACTCCACATTAATGTGTGTTGCTGTGCATTGTGCCTACAGGTAGATTTGCTTGTACTCACCCTCAGGCACAAACTGATTAACTAACCAGTGCCGTTTCAGAAAGACATAAATAAAATATACCATTAAAGCACCTTATTATAAGCCAGAAGTTGTATTTTAGAGGATGTAAGGGTGCAGTTAATTATTCTGTCCCTTTTTCCATCAACCTAATCTCTATTCAAGTTAATCAAAATCAGATATAGTCAGATATAGTCGCCATATATTAAGTACATACAGAAACTGATATTACAGAACTGGAGTCCCGTGGTGCCCCAAGAAGCTTAGTAGAAAAATATAAATATAGAAAATAGAAGCAAGCTACAAGTATAAAATATGGCTATTAACATGAGATATGACTATAAGCAGCAAGGGTGGGGGAGACTTAATAAAACAATAAAGTGTCAAGTTGCGATCGTGTTGGTTTGTTAAAAAGTGTAATTATAAGATCAGCTTCTTCCTACTGCATTTCAAATGTAAAGTGTTGTTAAAGACTCACAATAGATGTCGATTGTGAGAGGTTTTTTTTTTTTTTTTTGGTTCACTTATTGCTTTTAATATTCTGGAATGTTCCATTAAAATTTATTTTCGCCTTTTTCACCTTTATATTTGATTCTAATCTATGTTTGAAATAAAATCCATCATTAAAATAAATTAAAGCCATGTAGCAACCATTAAGATACCTTTTTTTGTTTCTCTTTTTTTGACCAATGTAATAGAATGGAATTACAGTGCATACATGATATTATACATTGACCTTTATATAACCCCCCCCCATGTTCAAACCAACCCCAAGCTCCTATGAGAAGGGACGACAGCAGGAACAAGAAGATTAGAACCAAGTCCCAGAGCAACAGAAAAGCAGTTAAGTACAAGCAGCAACACATCTGTGATGTACAAAGATAATATCAGAGCCAACAAAAATAGAATATAATAAAATAAATTGATTCAAAATGAATAAAAAATATATAAATAAATAAAAATAATAAAAAATAAATAAACATACCCCCACTTTAAAATATTAGGCATTACATAAATTATCAGAGACACAAAAACATTACCCAAAGACGCACAAAATAGACAGTAGGTAACACCTTAAAATGCAATAAACACAATAAAATGCAATGAAATTAAATAATTTCACCAACAATGTAATAAAATATACTGACTGATATTGTAATAACATTTTTCCTTATTACACGTCTTTTTTCAAAAACTGTTAAAGTAATATTGAACATTTTGTGTTTGGGAATCTGAGAATGTTCTAACAACACATGACTAATGGGTTAAAGGGGGCGTGGCTTAGGAGGTAGAGCCATGATGTAGGACTGTGGACTGAAAATGAATATGTATATGACATTATCTGTCAAGATTTACATTGTCAGTTTGGTAAAAAGAGAAACCTAAAAATATAATAAATCCCCAATAATGTAATAAGGAATTACATTATTGAGGATTTATTATATTTTCAGCTGTTTATTTTTCTTATATCCTGACTATGAGGATATCTTGAGGTTCTATATCGTATAAGATATCCTGAGGATATCTTATACCCTGACTTTTTCTTAATATCCTGGCTGATATAACAATATTTTTTACTAACAATGTAATAAGGTATCACATTATTGGTAAAATATTATTATAATATCAATCAGTATATTTTATTACATTATTGGTGAAATTATTATATTGTTGGATTTTATTACATTTTCAAACAAATTAAGTGATTTTTGTAAAATTTTCAGGAAATTATTACATTATAGGTGCTACAGTCAGTCTGAAGACAGCGTTTGTAAAGATCAAAATTAAGTGAAAAAAGATTGTCAGAAACAGTTTAAATACCTGAGAACACATTTACTACAAAGAAGATTGAAAGTGTTGCATGTACTTCTAAAGATGCTTAATTCCACTTATAGTTGAAGATGCATTTGCCCTTTGTAACAGGGCCAAACGCTCTCCCACTCAAAGCCGTGAAAACAATACAAACAAAAAGTAGCGTACCTGAAGCCAAAATTATTGAGACTACAGATGGCTCCAGATCAAACCGTTTCCTTTAAGCAAAACCCATGTAAACACACCCCGCAGTGTGATCTATGTGTGACACAAAGCCAACAGGATGCTGCTGGGAATTAAAGGAGGAGCGTCTACAAACTGAACTTTAAAAAAAAAACAACAACAAAAAAACATACTGTACGACTCTAGTCTCCCACATGACATGAATGTGCTTTTCACTTTGTTAACGCCTCAAACACGCCACTGGAAATGTGTGTAGTGTCAACAAGATTTGAGCAGAAAAAGGTAAAAATACATATTAATAGATGTATTTATAGGAAAATAGCACTGCAAGCTGAAAAGATGTTTGATTTTTTTCCCAATATATCATGTACCATAGAAGTCAGATGTATAAACTTTCATCGAGTTGCAAGAAAAAAAGTCATGTACAACCAGCGGAATACACTGTAAACACACAGACAAAGTCAAAATAACAACAAACATACTGCATCACCTCACATAAATAATGCAGATCAAACTCACACATGCATTAATACATAATACAGAACAGAGTGAGAATCTGTCATACAGATTTTACTCATGCAAACATATGTCAGTTCCTTTTTTTGAGATTGTTTCATCCTAAAATGTCTGATGTTGCATGAGTTTTTCCAAAAAAAATTTAGACGAAAGTTGCTTTTTAGGCTTTCGTTGCAGGAGGAAGTGAAATTTGAGATAAATAGTTGCAATTTTCCCTTTCTGTAATCCAAATTAATTATTTCAGTATTTCATTAATTTCAGTATATATTTCAGTTTATATTTAGTTACTGGAAAATTCATTCAAAGTCATTGTGATATGATCCTCAAAACTACCTTACTGAGATGGCAAATAAACAATTATGAGGATTATAAAAACGCAACAAAGTGCTTTTTTTTCCAAATGCACCTGTTAGTTCAAAGGTTAAAGTGCATATGACCTCACAACACAGTTATAAAACATAATATAAATGTCTCAGCCAGTCATAAAAAACATTATTACTAGTACTGTGTACTGTGTAGTAGAGGCAAAGACACTGATATTAAGACAACCTTTCAAATATGATGAATAAAATATTACCTGGATGACAAAAATGTAGCAACAAAAGTAGTCTTCCAAATGCACCTGTTGGTACTAGTGCATCATTTTAGTTGGTAAATGTGAACTGCTGGCTGCGCACATGTTGCTTCGTAATGTAAGGTAAATAGGAAGCAGCTCAAGATGTCACAAATGATTGGTCACATTTTGCGGGAAAGTCACTGTGATTAGATAAAATTGCAACATCACACTGAAAAATGAAGTTGCAAATGGCAACATCACAAAATCCTGGAGGGTCTAATATGCAGTAACTGGGACCTTTAATATGAACTAGAGCTGCATGATATATCCAAAAAAACATCAATATCACAATAATGGAGTGAGCAATATTCATATCGCAAAGATGTCCAATAATTTATTTATTTTTTTCCTCATTAACTTTCCATTTTATACACCATGGGGTACCAGAGTAGGGTTTTTTTTTTACTTACTTTTTCTATATTGGTCAATCAATACTCCTGAGGAACAGAAAACTAAAGCCTGACAAAAATGGTGATTTGATTTATATCATGATACATATCAATATTATGGTATATATTACATATTATACCACTCGCTGTCTGGGAAGAGCGCACAATATCCTGCAGGACCAGTACCATCCTGCTGATGCCCTCAGGAAGAAGATACTGGTCCATACGAGCCAGAACATCCAGACTGGCCGACAGTCTGTACCCACAGGCTGCCCCCCCCCCCCCCCTCTGCCTCCCCATTTATGATAATAATCACACCCACCAACTAATGATAACTGAACTGGTTGCATTGTTGCACTATGTCACTACTCACCACTACCTCCAACTGAACCATTTTCACTCTTGCACTTTACATTAATATATGCTGCTGTCAACTTTCTGTGGTACTTGGTCCATACTGGATCATATTTACATTGGGTTATTTATGGAGTTAAGTGATTTATGGGTATTTATCTGATTTGTTTTTATTCTGTGAATTTTACATATGGATGCTCCAACAAAGTTTCCTTGTTCTTTTATGACAATGACAATAAATATTCTGAATCTATTGCCTGATATAAAAAATAAAAAAAAAACATTATCGTGATACGAATTTTTCCCATATTCCCACCTCTGAATAAAAAGCAGTGGTACGGTGTCTGAAAAACAAACAAAAAAATCGGAACAAATGCAAAAAAAAAATAAAAAATCCAGATGGGAACATCGTTAGTAGACAGGACAGATAGTTATCTGCAATATTTGCTTCATTAATTATCCTTTCAGCAGTTTCACCCATGCAGCACAACTGTGAATTACAACAAAGCAAATGATGACATGACACAACAGTATGTTTGATAAGGGATGCAACTGTACGTGCATGATGAATTATATAGAAAATAAAGTGGCTGAGTGAAAAATGATAGCGACAGAAACTGTTTTTCTTCATTTTGTAGGGCGCACACGAAAACAATTTACAGATTTAAATGACAAATCAAATACATCTTGTTATGTGAGTAATGATAATGGTCGTATGCAACCGCTTGTAGAATCTATGAGATCGTTGCCTTTGGGCTGATTTAACACCATCTGTAGCATCATCCAGCCCATGAATGATACGCAAGTTCCATCTGTAGTCTCTAATTTTAGCAACGCAGTACAAATATTTACACATGGGTTTAAGGATGTGAGCAATTAATTATATTTTCTAGACACAGCACCTGAATCTTGCACCAAAAAAAATGGTTTCATACACAATACAGGTGAGCAATTCTAAGTATAAACAGCTTTATTTCAGAACAATGAGCAGCAATGAAACATTCAAGCCTCATGTCCTCAACACATGGTAGGAGCTAACGAGTTTTCTGTGTGTTCCACTTTCTTCTATTGTAATTTCACTCCCTTAAAGTAGCAGCCGCCAAACATTTCAGCTGAAGGATGGCAATACATTCACAAATACTAACATGCACTTTCCTATAATGTCAGAATCGAACACTTGCTTCAAAAACTGACAAGAAATGTTAACACGTACAGACCAACACTCTTAATAAAGTTGATTTTTTTGGATAATTTTCATGGTTTTCATGCTTCAGGTGTCTCCGCTGTGTTTCACATGGTTATCCAAACAATAAAACATGTGAAAAGTCTTTTAGAAGACACTCCTCTTCTGCTTTTTTAAGGAAAAGAATACACATTACTAATAATTAGAAATGAAAATTGTGACAGTTAATTTAATAAATATTACTACACCAAAAACTACCTCACTTTAACAGCTGTATTGTTTACATAAACAGTCCAATACTGTGTCTTGTCGTTTTTTAACTGTATTTTGTCTTGTCTGTAATTTCATATCGTTTTGTTATATCTCAGTTTTTGTTATTTTCACTATTACACTTGATCTTTTATTCTCTTTTGTATTTATACTTTTTTATATTCACATATTTTATACATATTACTTTGTTATCTAGTCGTTATTTTGTATTCTGTGTTTTTAACTATTGCATGTTTGCAAATGGGGTGAGAAGATGTAATTTCATCTGCGCTGTATGTTGTGCATATGGCATATGTGACAATAAAGTTTGACTTTGACTTTTGAAACTACTTTTCTTCAGTGTGGACAGCAGTACTTCCAAGAACACAGAGATGCTGTGAACTTCACCTGTCAGTAAATCATGACAGGGGGGAAAAAAGAATATATCGGCTAATGTAACAAGGCAATACAAGAAAATAAACTGAAATATCGGTCCAAAATCTACGAGCCGGAGGATATATCACTGTATCACTAAGACCCTGCAACGACAAATGAAGTGTGCAAAAATGTGCCAGGTTTTCTGTCTGAAAACAGGTGATTGAAATGCCTGTTTTTTTTCAGTAACCCAAGTATCAAACTAAAAGCTGAAAATTATCACATGAGAAAGAAAATGATCACACACACACCCAGATTGTCAATTGAACATGAAAAGAACTAATTACGTATGGTTTGTTTTAATCTAATAACTGGTGACCTGACAATAAAAACTCCAAAAACAAGGTCAAGTCTGAGAAAAGCAGCTGCTTTTGGGTTTATTATTACAAGGAACACATCCTCAGTCTGTGTACCTGCACTATCACTGCTCAATACTCTTGGGGCTGTGATCTACTGCAGTGAATGAATACCTCATATGACCCCCCCCTCTCTCTCTCTCTCTCTTTCTCTTTCCAAACATCCAGAATAACCCTTTATGAAGTTATGAAGCAGTCCTAATCAAAAAGCAGGTTAACTATGCTAAACTTGGCAGATCATGCCTCACGTACAACAGTGAGCTGTGACTGTTGTGTCGTGCTCTAATTTTACACATGGAGAACATCAGACAAGAGCGTAGAGCTGGAGTTAAATAGAACAGAAACGCAGAGCAAAGTCATTCCTGCGCATCATTGTCATGTCACTACAAACAAATATTTGTATAGTTGTTGTCTGTAATTAATCAGATGCACACGCTCACACACGCAGCGATAACTCCTTCCCTCCTCTCTCCCTCCTCCCTCATCTTTTTCTTCTATTAACTCTCATCCCTCTTTGCCCTACCTTCATCCCTCCTTAATTTTCCAGTTCATCTTTTGTTCATTACCTCATTTGCTCTTCTCCTCTAACCACTTCCTGTTCCAATATCCATCTTTTCACCTCACCCTTTCTCACTTTTTTCTCTAAATCTCTCAACACCCCCCCCCACACACACACCCCCATTCCCTCTTGCTTTCCTTCCATCTTTGTCTCTCTTTCTCTTCTGTCCCATGGAAGCACTTATAGCCTCAATAAGAAAACCCTTTGTCTTTTTTTTCCCTCCTCAACAACACATGCATGCATGCACGGTATCAGGGCCATGTATTCCCAAGACAGCCCAAGGCTCTGGTGTTCCCACATCCCTTTTGACGAACGGGTCACTGTGGCCAATCATGCATTGGCCAGGTGGCCCAGAGAGGCGGGATGTGGGTCAGCGTAGCCAATGACGGGCCGGTTCTTCTCCCAGAGGGGTAGACTGATTGACAACTGGTGCTGGACAGAAGTCAAGAGGGTAATTGTCATCCGACTCTCTCTCTCTCTCTCTCTCTCTCTCTCTCTCTCTCTCTCTCTCTCTCTCTCTCTCTGTCTGTCCCTCTTCTCATCCTAGACACTCCTTTATTGCCCCCCCACCCCCCACCCTACTCTACCCTCCCTCCCCCCTTACTTCTCCCCTTCCAACCCACTTCCAACCCGCTTTCTCCATATAGCTCCAGAGGGACCCTCTCATTGGCTGCCCTCCTCATCCCTCAGGAACAACTTTGTGACGCTACTGGCCGAGAGCTGATGCCAATCTCCATCCCCAGCCCACACCCCCTGGGAGCCCCCTACCCCCCTCCCCCCAACTTCAATGGCCTGTGTCAAACACGCACACACACATGCAAACAGTTCTAGTCAGGGGACGAGGACAGAAGCTGATTAACCAAATACTTTTATCAGCAGTAAAACCGCTCTCTCTGCCTGCCTGCATTCTGAATAAAACAGCCTTAAAACACATAAACACAGGCGCAGACACACGTCCCAAGCACCCAGACACTGGCCAGAAACACCAGGCTAGTCTGGGCTTTGGGGTAATGTGTGTGTGTGTGTGTGTGTGTGTGTGTGTTGGTGAGAATGTGTGGAAAGGGACAGAGGTAGCAGAGGGCTTAGATGGATGGCAGCGAGAAAGAACAACAACAACACAAAGCCTGGCGGACAAGCTCCATCGCCCTCTCTATCTTTGGTTTTCTGTTGTCTCTTTTCTCCGCTTCCTCTCATCATTTTTCTCTGTCGCCCTGTCTCTAATCATATCGAGTGTTTCTACTATCTGGTTTTTTGTTTTTACAGTGGTCGCTCTTCCCTTACATTCAATCTTCGTCGTGTCTTTTCACCCGTCGGCGTCTCTGAACGTCTCCACTTTTCCATAAATCTTTCTTTCTTTCCTCATATGAGGTCATTACAGTGCTAAACTGCACTGTGTCGTCCAGCTGAGTGGCTACACAGCATCCCCCAACACGCCGCAAACATCGTACAACAACATAATACACACACACGCTCTCTCAGTTTTCACTTCGACCAGATGAAAAATAGGCCCAATGTCCCTGTATCTCACCGGCATGTTCTATTCACAATCAATAAAAACTTGGATTTGTGAGGTTGGCAGGTTCTGTTCTGTGTTCCAGTCCTGTGGTCAGGATGCAGGAGATCAATCTACCAATAGGAGTGGGCGGTGCTTTTACAGGAGAAGAATTCAACTAATTCAATCTAAATCTCTATCAGTGATCAGTAGGAACTATACTGAAATCTCTATCTATTTACATTAGGGGTGGGAGAACATAAACAAAATGAAGCAAAAACAATACCCTCGCCTCCCCTTTGAGGGCTGAGTTAACAAATGACCCAGGCTTTAACTAGTTAAGGTGAAACTGATTCACATTCAGATGTGGTAAGAGATGCAACTAAATGACTTAATCAAGAAAAGGGAGTGTGTTCTGAGCCACTGCATTCCAATATCTCAGCCATTTCCTCTGCAGATATAAATAAAAACACAAATATCACCACTTTTGTGTGAGCATATATAAATGCAGACCAAATTCTAAAAAATGATGTTCCACTTCTACAATTAAACTCTAACAACAGATCAGGTATTTAACTCACTTGTATGGGTATAAAAACCAAGAGACAAAAACCAGAAATAAAATATACAAGTATTTAAAAATGCTTATTAGCACACTCCAAGTTTTACCTCTTTCAACATCTTGAGAGTGCTCTCAAACACACACACACACACACAAGTGAGGAGTTGATGTTCAGAGCCAAACATCACAGCTTGAGATTAAAGAGCCTCTCTGATCTGACATTTGTTTTTCTGTCTGTCAGAGAGGGTGTAGTAGGAAAAGGAATCAATAGCAGGAGAGACATGGGGAGGAGAGGAGAGGGGTGTAAAGTAGACAAAAATGAGGAGAATGAAGAAAAAGAACAAGAAGAAGATGAAGAAAGGAAAGAAAGGGAAGAGAGGTGAAGGACAGGCTGTGAAGAAGGACAGAAAAGAGGAGAAAGATCAGGAGTAGGACACAGAGAAAGAAAGGGCAGGGGGAGGAAGAAGAAGAGGAGGAGGAGCAGGAGGAGGAGAAGAGGGAGAGCATTCCTCCTGAGTACCTCGACTCTGGGGAAGTGTCCAAAAATAACTGAACTAGCAGCCTTCGCTCACCATTACAGACTGGGACACACTCAGAGTCAAATAAAGGCACCAAGTTCAGTGTTAGACGACTGTACACAGGCTCAGAGTCGACATGGACAGTAGCTACAACTGTATATACATATGCAAACACACATATATGCATAGTATTAACAATAGACATGAACCAATAAAATATAGGGTTTAAAGTACACACTGAATACATTTGAGGATGAAAATGTCAAAGGAACTTCACTTTGGAGAACTAGAAATAATGATAGACCAATATATCAGCCAGGTAATACAGCTGACATTTCAACATATTTAACTAATATAGCAATATGATTTATTTTGTCTGTGTAATTTTTCAGACCTTTAGAGTCAGATTTAAGTATATGTTAACAATTTTAACAATAATATAAGCTTTAACTCTATTGGACAAGTGACTATTTTTGGTTATTTCCATATGCATTTACAAGACAGTGACAGCAACAGTTACAATGAGGACAGTGGGACCAAAGTCTGAGGTCCAATATGGTCTCCAGGTTCTGTAAGGTCCACCTCTGCATGAACAGTGAGTGGACCAGCACATATGGGGGTCTAATGGACGGGGTCTGGACTAAAGATAGATAGATATATCATCCAGCCAATATATTGGGATGAATTTACTTTTTTTTTCTAGTATCTGTGTGAATAAACGATGAGAAGAGCCAGTTTATTCTGTATTTTTACGTAATGTTCAAAGTTATCATAGTCATTGCACATGAACATAGAAACACTACTTAAGTTTGAATAGTGTTACATGTATTGACTTCACCCATGCACCTTGTGACATTACCTTACTCCTTTTTTACCAGTAGTTTAATAATTTCATATTTTATGTGAAATGTTTTACCTGTTTTTAGTTTGCAGCCCTCTACCCTTTCACCTTAAGTGACTCCAGTGTCTTGACAGGCGGTCATTGTAAATGAGAACCTGTTCTTAATGACTTGTCTGGTTAAATAAACATTAGTCAACCACTAGTTTGAACACAGTACATGCACATGCAAACACAAATATATGCATAATATACATGGAGAACCCAAGCAGTGAGGGCTGGGGTGTAAGAGTGGGAGGGGTAGGGGGTGAGAGGGGATGGGGAGGGGTACATAATTGCCTTCTCTTGTAGTACAGGCTAGGGAGTGCTTTTTGACTGAAGACACCAATTTCACGCTACGGCATTATTTAGCTTGATACAAACTTGATTAGGCTTTACAGAAGGAGAGGGAAAGACAGAAAGAAAAGAGAGAGAGAGAGAGAGAGAGAGAGAGAGAGAGACAGAGAGAGAGAGAGAGTGAAAACGGTGAGACGGGGAGGAAAAGGGAAATAAACAGCTTTGTGTCATGCCGCATCGCTGGCGGACAGATTAACTCGCTCGTCACGCTCCTTCTGGGAGTAACAAGAAAAATATACACACAGCGCAAGTGTGCTCGGAGCGTGGCTGTTTGTTTGTTTGAGCAGACGTATAATCAAGCATCTTTTATCCAAAATGTACTTTTCATTTTTTAACACAAACCATATTTTTCTTTTGTTGTTTAAGGTGAAGACACAAGAGGCAAAACCATAGATTTGTTTCATGTAGTGGTCAATTTGGAAACTGTGGTGCCTGCCAGGTTATTAAATAATCCATTTTAATGAGCTTCAAATATTCTGTATTATTATTATTATTATTATTATTATTATTATTATTACTATTATTATTATTATTATTATTATTACTACAAGGGGCTTGAGAATTTACTGTGATTTTGAGCAGTTGTTACCAATAGAAATGCATTAAATTCTCATGTAAATCTTTAAATGCTATTTTCTCTCACGCTCCAGCAGAAACATCTCTGCCTATGTCGTACCTACATACATTAAAGGTTCCAGTTCAACACTTAGCAGTATTATGAAGATATTTACAGGGGGATTTGTTCATGTATCATAAATGATTCCTGACCTGATTTATGTGTACTTCTCATAGGCTATGAGAAGTATATTAATAAGTATATTAGATTTAATTCCCCGGGAAATGAAAGCAAATATTCTGAAATTTCAATGTAATTTTAGTTTCTTCTTTATTTGTGTATGAACAAATCTAAAAAATTATTTAGCAACTGACTTCGTCATATATTCAGATGTATCTACTGAAAATGTATTTGAAAGATTGAACATTTAATGAGATGATGCATAATTTGCATAATTAAAATAAAAATTATTAAAAACTTGTAATACTATTTTGTGTAACTAATCAACTAAGGAAGTTTCACTTTACCCTATTCACCTGTTGCATCTTGTTGGAAGCTCTTATACAACTACAGGTCAATTTTAAGTTCCAGGACTACTGAATATACATTTTTGTTCCCCAATAAAAATATGACTTACTTATAAGGACACGGTGCAGAGTTGAGGCGAGAAGCACAAGCCCCTGGGTTACTTATCAAGACTGTACTTATGCATTTTTAACAGTGGCCTGAACTGACCAGCAGCCTCTACCTTCACACCAATCACACCAGGCTATCTCTTATTCTCTTTCTGTTCTAGCAGTTTTCCTCTAACAGTCTCACTATTTCATTCTGTCTTGATGCGAACATAAAGCTTTAATAGGGATGAGACAAGATGCAGCAGGATGATGGACGCTTAAGTTAGCTTATAGGAGCCCGCTTGTACTTACACGTGTTGTCGCTTTACACTGCAAAAATAAAATTCCGACCTAGTGTATTTTTGTCATTTGTAATCCAAATACCTCAGCACACTTAAAATAAGACAGAATAACCTCAAGAGGAATTTTTAGAGTAGTTCTAGGAACTATTGGAACTTCCAGGACTTTTTGGGGGGACGTACTTTGACTGGACCATGAGTTAGCCTGGTCCCCTCAGGCATTCTGTCTCCATACAGAATGGCCGTGTAAGAACCTTGCGATGACATTATCATATCGTGTCAGTTGCTATGGTAACGTCACTAATAAAAATCACCAAAACAAAGCAGCAGCAGAGGAGGAAATCACAACAAGACTAGACATGGACACTCTTCTTGTTTATTTATCTTCTTCTTTTCACTGTTCTTCTGTTTCGTCATGTGGTAAACTTCCCCCAGCAACTACTCTTGACTTGTTTGTCGTGATCTGATGATGTCATTTGTGACAATCCATCTGCGCAAATTCTACCTAGCAACTGTACCGGGCCGGTCTTGAGTACCTACCCTCGAGCTGTTTTCGGTTTAAGTACACCATCAAACAGATAATCAGTGATTAGCCGATGCCAGGGTATGTATTGACAACTAATTAGAACGTTATTAGAACGTAGGCCCTCGTGCACAACTACGTCCAACCCAAACCACACTCATGTGGCACACAAAGTAGTGAGTCCTGTCTCTTATTGATCACACGGAGACTTGTAGAGTTGCAGACTTTTTTCCCCTGAGGGCTGGTCACACTGGTGCAACCTCAAATTTTTTTTAGTCGCACTTTTGACAAATTAGGTCGTATGTGTGACCATGTTGGTCACACTGTAGAGCCCTGGAATAGCTGCTGTCAAATTAATGCTGGTATTATCGTGAGTAAGTGTTGTGTATTGTGATATATTGCAGAACTGATGTATTTGTACACTCTTATAAATGATGTAGTACTGGTGCTTCATCCTCACAGTCAGTTTCACAATTAAAATCCCACAAATTGTTTCTCATTTCAAAATACATTTTACTGAAAATATAACTAATTATCATCCAAAAAATATAAGTTTGGTGAAGATTACTGTATTTTTTTTGACCAGATATTAACCCTCCCTGGACTTTGCCCTTATATCAAATTACAAAAACACATAAATATGTACTAATAACTCACCAGAAATTTATCATTACACTCGGAAATTTAATGATGAACCTTAAAAAGAGGCCTGACATTTGTGTTGTTTCTCTTTCAGTCTGGAGTCTCTCTCTCTCTCTCTCTCTCTCTCTCTCTCTCTCTCTCGGTCACTCTTGCTCTTTCTCTTGGCCCATTGTCAGTGTCACAGCGGGGGACTGTTGCCTTTTGACTGGGAGGAGTTAGAAAAACCAACTCCAACACTAAAAGGAACCATTGGTAGGCCTATAGCGGGGCGCACTACAAAGACTCGCCAGTGTCCAATAAAAAAGGAACACAACACAAGCAGCTTGTTCTGTTGAAGACTTCACGCTCTGAGGACAATACACATTAGTCTGCGTCTATAATGTGTGTGTTTGAGTGTGTGTTTGGCGTGTGAGCACATGGGGCAAAAGGCAAACCCGTGGAAAACGAATGAATAATGGAATCAGACAAAAAAAAACAAAAAAAAAACAGAGAAAAACAATTGTGGTGCCCCTGTTGTTGGTTTTACTCTGGCAGAGCAGTGTGTTCTTAAAAGCTTTTCACATTAAAAGTGCACCATTGCAGTTTAATAATGGAGACCCAGACAAAACTGACTAATTTATCCAAACAGAAAACAACTACTAACCTTAAAAAAAAGATTTGTCTTCCAACATGACTAGACCACCAACTGTTGACCTGACTTTAAGCTCAAGAGGTCATGTAGGGCAGACCAGAAGCATAAACCTTTATAACACCCCCCACCAAAGCCCAAAGCCCACCACAAAGCAGCACCAACCAAAACACACACAGATTTTCCATTTCCCAAAAGTCACGCTTTGAGCAGCAGTGTGTGTGTGTGTGTGTGTGTGTGTGTGTGTGTGTGTGTGTGCAAGTGCATATGTGCGTGTCAAAGAAAAAGCCCAATAAATATATTATGCATTAGCCAGGTGTGCAGAGGGGCACTGCTAATTGCCCCCACCACTAATGTTTAATGTACAGAACAGGGGTGGGTGGGTTTGGGGTGAGTGTAAGGGGAAAATGAGGAGTGGAGGAGGCTGCAGGACAGAAGGAAAGTGGGGGTGAATGTACAAGAACGAAAGAAAGAAGATCATTATGTTTTATATAATTCATTAAACTCATTTATTTCAGAAAAAAAGGATTCAGGCTATTTTTTGTTGTTCAGTTACAGTCTTTCTGGCACCTTTATTTATCGTCTTGACTCTTTGTGGCCAAAAAGCAATTGTAAGAGAACACTTTTCATTTATTCTAAAGATCCTAAACCAAGGGTGTCAAACTCATCTCATTTTCACAGGTCATATGTGAAAGTGGATCAAACCAGTCAAATAATAACAGTGGAAAAAGTTAAACTATATTAGGATAAAGTTTAGATCCACAACGTTTCCTTAAAAAATCTGAATATTATCAACAACTTGAAAGTCTTAAGAAAAATAAGAGCAAATCTAACAATATTCTGCCTTAGTTTATCAGTTTATCATATACACATGTGCATTACAACTTATATTACAATCACAAATACACAGAACATTTAGTAACAGGCAGAATATTGCTAAAATAAAAAGCATTTACTTCTCGTAACATATTGCAGGTTATTCACATTTTTTTTCTTTTTTTAGAGTGAAACAAAGATATAATTTGCAGTTGTCATTCTGCTGCTAAATATAATGGAAAAAAACCCCTCAGTAATGTCCACCAGCCTGCGTCGCTTCTGCACAAACTGCTTTTGCCGTAGCCCACCCATCATGTCATTATCAGTAGACCTGTCAGATGGATAACACAACTCATCCAGTGTGCTTTTGGGTTGTCATGGTGACAACTTGCTGTCCCAGTCTCTTGCTGCTAGCTTTAGAACTTCTATTACCTCACGTCAGCTTCTAAACTGGCGCGAAATGGGCGTATTACTGGTCATAGATTAATTGAATTCTGCGTTTGCTGTTAATACATTCCGTCTTGTAGCCTATTGCTAATGTTCAAATTCATCATTTTTAAAGATATGCTATGGAGAGACCATAAAGTAGTCTACACTACAATGCAGTGGAATGACTGATGCAGGCTGTTGTTTTTTTTTTTTAACTAATGACAGAAATTTATGACCTGATGATGTTGATGTGGTCAACCATCTGTCAAACGATCATCGGTTAACATCCCTACTCCTGAGTATTTCTTTGATATTGCAATATACTGTATATCGCAGGGTTAAAAAAAACCAAAACGCAATATTTTTTTCTAACATCGAGCAGCCCTCATCCAAATACACAAATAAATGAACCACAGACCAGTAACAGTGGGTTTAGACAAATATGATCTCTAAGGTAAAGCCCAAAACACACAATCCTAAAGTCAACACTCCTACATTGCATGGTGATGTAAACAGGTATGATCCCAGACACAACGCTTTGACAGATTTAAAACTTTAGAAGGACTATTGAACAGTGTGAAGCTCCAGCATTATTACAGCCATTTCACAAACAACAGGAAAGCACCATGAAATGATGGATCGATGGACAGGATCAATGTTTATGTTTGCTAACCTCAGGCTTCCATTGCAGAATTGACATCACAGATCATCTTCCTGGTTGAGTCACAACTGGCTTCCTGTGGCACAGGTGGACATTATGCACCACCCAGCCATGACATTTAATTATGTTTATCTTTTCACACATTCGGTACATTTGAATCATGTACAGTAGTGGAAAAAAAGGTTTGTGTTCACCTCATGAATTTGTGATATGTTGCACAAAGAATGTCTGTGAAGTATTGATCTCTGTAAGTACTGCCCTATTCTCCAAACTCACATGTTCCTTTCTGCACATGCTCCGTTCTACTGAGGTCAAAACTGGATATTTAAGCAGATAATAGAAACACATCCAAGATATGACATGATAAAACTGTCCAGAATTTAGTTTGGTTTTTTACGCTGCCAAGGAATATTTTCACCAGTGTTTATGTGTTTGTGGATTTGTTTGTTTGATTACTAGCAAATTACTGAAAAAGTTATGGATGGATTTGGCTGAAATTTTCAGCCTTGGCAGAATCTGTGCTCTCCGAGTGCTTTTCTAGTTTTTGTTTTTTTAAATCAACAAAAACTAAAAGTAAAAATTGCATTTGTTTGCATCTGTCTGATACAGCCGCACCTTTTGAAACACTAAAAATGTTTCATGATATTTGACATTGTGTGGAAGGTTAAGGGCATCTGACAACTTTTTCCACCGCTCTATACTCTGCATATACACTGGAAAAAATATAAATCTTACCCAGTGTATTTTTCTCATTTCTAGTCAAAATATCTAATCACACTTAAAGCCATGACTCCGCCAAAGTAGATCAGCACCCCCTCCTGAAAGACACATGTGCCCCCCCCCATCACCAAACTTTTATCACTTTTTCCTTGTGTCAGTATCAACATTTCCTGAAATTTCAGCCAAATCTGTCCATTACTTTTGAGTAATGTTGCTAACTAACAAACTTACAAACACACACAAACACTGGTAAAAACACAACTCAACTAATTCCTTGGTGGAGTAAAAGTCACCCGAAGAGAACATTTTTAGTGAGATATTTTTGGACGATCTGGAAAATCTGATTTCAAAAAATCTCAGCAAGATCATTTTCACTTGTTTCCTTTGGAAGATTTTTTTTTTTTTACAGATTCCAAATTTTATTTTACATTTTTCTGCTTAATTCAAGATTTGTTTTACAAAAAAAAATCTTGAATTAAAAAAAGGATTCAAGATTTTTCTTTCCTTAATTCAAAGGATACTTGATGTTGCCACTTGTTTATTAAATTCCTATGGTTCCCTATTCCTAAAATTACAATTTAAGAAATTTAGAGGAAATGTCATCACAGATTTCATCACATATTAAGAGAACACACAATGGCTAAAGAGTCCAAAGCAAAGACACAAGCATCATGTGTTAATAACTGATTGTAAGTGACACCGAGACACACAGACACAGCCTTACAAGAAACTTAGAAGTGCTTATGTCCTCTGAGACTATCAAATGGTGGGGGGGAGTGACAAGCTAAGTCTGGATTGTGTGTATGTGTGTGTGTGTGTGTGTGTGTGTGTGTGTGTGTGTGTGTGTGTATAGTCACACCAGCATCATCTTTCTCTTCTTCAAAAGCTGAGGACACGGGCATGCACAGAGCTCAGCTACACAGTGTGTGTATGTTTGTGTATATGAGTGTGTAGTGTGTGTGCGTATGTGTCTCCAGAGGGGTGGGTGTGTGTTAAGGTCCAGTGAGTTTCCAGCTGATAAACGAGGCTAGCTAAGCCGCTACAATGGCACAGTGCTGGCCCATGACGCCCTGTTCTCTGACACACGCTCACACACACATGTACGTCCACAACTGCATCAGGCCGACTCTGATAAGGAGTTGTCGCTGGCATACATGCACTCGTCACTGGGGGACTTCACCCTTTTTGGACACACACAAACACACACACACACACACATGAGTTCTCAGTCAAACACACTCCATATAATAAAAAAAACCACAGCAAAGCCATTAGACGACATGACCTTCTCTCCATCAATTATGGTAAAAGAAGGTGGATTTTGCTGCTCAAAGGATCGAAAACCTGATTCAGCAGATAAAGCGTTTCACCAATAACCAGTTCTGTATCATCACTGTTGGGTCGGGAACCTTTTGTCCAAAACGGCAATTTTCCAGGAAACTGGAAAAACAATGTATATTCTAAATAAATGAAATATGGAAAACAGTGCTTCTTCAAGAGCATCCATGTTTGAAAATCCATGAAAAAACAATTGTAAGCAGGATATAAAAGAGTATCTATATACATATTAACTAATGATCTATTCATATGGGATTAATATAACCTGGGTTCATTACCCCACACCCTTTGTAAAAGGTAAGAGTCTTTATAATCTTTACCGACATTGTTTGGTAATGATTCCTGATGTAGCACATTTGGACAGGACTAAAATCTCTGGTAATTATTCATTTACTTTGGTAGAAATTGGTGTTTATAGAAAACGTTTATACTGGAAATACGATTTGAAATAGAAAATGGCAGCTTTAATATATGAAGAAAAAAGCTTGATCCTGAATTTTTTTTTTTTTTCATGAATAGTTTCATTGATTGTGTTTTCTGTAAAGCCCTATGAGACGACTTTGTTGTGATTTGGGGCTTTATAAATAAAATTTTATTTAATTTAACGTCCAACACAACCTTTAATGAATAACCATTTTCACATTTATTTATTTACTTATTTAGATATTTATCAATATGAGTGTGATGTTCAGTGCTACTGGAGCATTCACTTTACAGTGTATTATATATATAGAGTGGAGGCAGGAATCTCAAAAATTACCTGTGAAACACATTTGATTCCCAACACAGAGAGTGAGTGTGACCCATCACAGTAAATATGTTTACACCAGTCACTTTTCCATTGGACATCTGTACAAAACTTTAGCAATATTTACTAAGTGTCAAAACATAAGTGTTTAAAGTTGGTTTTTCCATTAAATTATTATTACGAGATGATATAAGAAGTCATTCCATAAACATGGAGATGACCGTAGATATTGTGTTGTTTCACAGATATATTCATTATTATGATATATTACCCCTCTTTCCTGTACTAAATTCTAAAATAATTGGGTTTCCTGGTGTGTCCACACATATCATACTAAACTCCCACAGTAGTTCTTGTGGCTTTTGTTCAGTGAACATAAAGTGGTTTGGAGTTGGTTAAATTGATTAAACATACATACACAAGCCTTTGCATCCTAATCTCTAAACACATGAGGCCTGAATCGGGTCATAAAACGTTTAATAATGCTGTATTTTCTTAGAAACACAGTGGATGTAAAAGTCTTTTTTGATTTACAGACGAAAACCCAACGGAAGGTGTTAAAATACTACCGTGCTGACATACATGTGTGTACAGAGGTAGATATGAAACATGATTTTTCATTATGTGCGCTTATGTTTTACAGAAATGTGCAGCCTTTTATTTTATCATAGTATTTGAATTTCACTTACACATTATTCAAAAGTTGTTGAATCATTGGCACCTTTTTGCTTAAGCTATTTTCAATAAGGATGTCCAAGTCTGAAATATAGATAGGTATTGGCTGCCGAGCTGGTAATTTTTACAAGATTGAGGGACCATTTACATGAGGACGAATGCAGCAAAATACAAGAGCATATTTTATCGGAAGTGCCTTTCTTTAACACGGCACCGTCAGGGTGTGAATACTTCCAGAGTGGGGTCTATTGAAGACACACTGGCTCCACCTAAACGTCACGAAACGCACATGTTCACGTTGTGTGCATCACACATACACATACACTTTCATGTTACATTCATACGCCGAGCAAGTAAAGCAACAAACATGTTGGACAACCTGGATCCAACAGATCTTCCAGCTACACTAGCATTAGCATTAGCACTAGCAGCTCTAGTAAATATACAACAGTTGTTTCAGCTATTGTACAGAAATTACACGCATACCATAGCTGAACAGAGCTGGATGTACAATTACACATGTCAAAAACAGAAAAAGGACATGTCAGCAGTCTATCCCAGTACCACATAGCAGCCTGGCATGGATGTCCAATCGTATTTTGCATACTGTTGCGTCTTCGTATAAACAAGGATTTCCTCCTGAAAATGTTCATCTAAACACGGATGAAAAACTGAAGATGAAACAACACTTTTGCGTCTTCTGTTTTCATCTTAATCGTATAAACGTGGCCTCAATCGGACTTTGTTGATCTGTTCCTGGTTTTTGAGTGTGGGGTGGGGGTCCTATTCAAGAAGGGAAAAGAGCAGCAACAAAAGGGAGACAGAGAAAGTGTGAGGCTGTTCAACTCCAACACTTGCGGAGTCAACTTCAGTGGTTTCAGTCACAGGAAGAAGATGAATAAAGCCATCAGTGATTTTTCTGTTTGGTTTAATCAGCTGTTTTACTGCCATGATACAGGAAACACCATTTGGAAAATGTCAATTAAGGGATAGAAATAAACACTTCCAGAGTCTCTCTAAATATGTCATGTTACAAGGTGGACATTGTTGCCTTTACCACATTTTCTTTTAAAATGTAGTGGGTGCAGCTTATATTTAAGTGTGATAATAACCTAGAAATAATGACCTTATACCTCAATCGAAATGTCATTGTAAATCTTTGGTATCTGCAAAACTAATCCCTCAAAAAAATCAGACTGGAAGCAACAAAAAAAATAAAAAAAATCCAGATGGGGACATCACTAATATTGAATTGATTATAATTAGAAGAACTGCACTCATTCTGACAATATGAGTTCAAGTCAAATGAAGACAGTGGTTTATTAATGAACTGAGTAAATTCTACATGCACCTTCCTCATAAACCAGTGCAGCCGTATCAAAGCAGCGATACCAAGCAGCCCATATTAGTCTTCATGTTACTAGTCCTGTGTGTTTTGGCACTGCCACTAAGTTCCTCTGATGGATTTACTTGACCAGTCTCGCCTTTACAGTGATTAGACCCTGTTAACAGTGGGGGGACTTGACTAATTGCAGTCTGTTAATTGAACACAGACTAATGGTGTGCAATGATGGGGCTATGAAACTAGCTGATGTGGAGGGGTAGGGTAGGTGGGGGAGGGGTGGTGGGCAGGAGGAAGAAATAAGAGAGAGCACAGCTTCTCTCATTATCAAAATATTATTTCAGCGGATTAATCCGTTTTTTAATGTGTGTCTTTAGCGAGGCGAGGGCAAGCAAAAATCTACTCCTCTGTCTGCTTCGGCAGCCTCGACATCCTATCTCTCTCTCTCTCTCTCTCATCTCTCTCTCTCTCTCTCTCTCTCTCTCTCTCTCAGCTCTTAGCCCCTTGAGTCTCTCATGCATTATGTAGTGATGAATTATTACTTAATTACACATTAATAAATCCGCTTCATTTGCAGGACATTAAACGGCAGTTTGAGCGCATATGACAGGGAGATGGAGGAGTGCAGGGAAGACTGAGAGAGAGGAGAAAAGAGGGGAGCAGTTAGTTTGGAGCATTTATTTGGTTTGTTTTGAGTGCTGTTTATAGTCAGTGAAGCCAAAATGAGCCCTCGGACTATTGGGGAGGGGGGGGGTGGGGGGGGTGGGGGGGGGTGTTGCTGTCAGTCTGTGACCAGCTTTTTCCCCAGCTAATCACATCTTTTCCACTCCATCTCCTTGTTTTCCATTTCTCTCAGTGCGTCTTCTCTGTTTATTTTCCTTTTGGTTTGTGTACAGTATATCACATGTTAACAGATTTTCAGATGAATTATTAAGAGCTCTTTGCTTGTGTCCACTTCGATGACACAATGCTATCAACTGCATCTACGGTTATATCAACATTCGTCTGACCAAGTGTGGGTCACATGGTGAATATGGGGCTCTGTTTTTGACCCCCAGTACTGGTTCAACTACCAACCCATGATGGGGTTTTTAATTATACATACATATGTATTTTTTGTACAAGTTTTATACATTAATTTAGTTGGGGATAGGTGGCATTGGCATTCACATTCCTGTCTTTTTAACCTGCTTTTATCTATTTTAACTGTGTTGGCCTTTGCTTCTTTATGTGCTGTAATGAAAAGTGTATTTTAGTTACATGAAAAGCTAAATTATTATAGCCTTTAAAAAAAATTTGAATGCCCTGAAATGTATGTGGAATTTTTATCAATATTCTGCCTGTCACTAAATGTTCAGTGTATTTCTACATCCGCTGTGATGTGTCAATTGTGATGCAATATGTATAAATGATAAACTAAAGTGTAATATCCTTAACACTGCAAGTATTTTTCTTCAAAATGTTCAGGTTGTTTATCTTTATTCATGTTACGTTCAAGGTCCAGTTTTGTCGATATATAAACATTTTCATTCCTGAATTTATCTTTTTATTCAAAAACACAGGAAAAAAACTTTATTTATTTCTTAAGTTATTTTAGTTATTCAGTTGTTATCCTTTTTTTTTGTCTGATTGTCAGCAATTTTGTGCAAAAACTAATGGACCAATTTACATGAAGTTTTCAGGAAAGGTGTGAGAGGTGGTCCAGAATAGATCTCATTAAATTCTGGTGAATGTAGGTCAAAGGTCAAGGCCACAGTCATGTGTTTTCACAATAAAGGAGGGTAAATCAGGTAAAATGTTTGCAAGGGGGGCAGGGGTTTGTTGTGGCTGGCACCACTTGTTCATATTTTTCAGTGGTCCAGCCCACTTTATATCATATTAGGCTGCATCTGGCCCTGAACATATGTTCCTACGATATGTTCTAATCCTTCACAATCTAATATCATCATATCACATACCCCTTAGTTAAGAATAATTGTTTATTCCAAATAAGCAATAAGACTTTTGGCAAAATTAGACTAAAAATATAAAATATGAAAGGACTTTGAATTCTCCTACTTTTTAACGCTGGCTTACGGCTGCATGATATTTCATGTAAGTATGTAATTTTAAATGTAATAAGAGACTCTGGAGATAGTAATTATTCATTGCCTGGAGTTAAAGTTTATTGTCAATTAACCTGCTCAAGACTTGAAATTAACAAGCGCCCACCCCGCCAAAATGTGGGTAAAAAATTAATTGTGACGGGAAATGTTATCAAGTTAATAAGCCCATTTGTGTGTTGATGAATCTAATTATGAAACTCCTACGAAGGCAAAAATAAAACCTGAGTGACACCGTGCAAACAGCAGATCACATGTCCAGTGTTTTGGTTCATATGTACACATACTGCAGAACCCACTTCATCCCACTAACCTGTAGCAGCAGCGTGTGCTTTTGATAGTTTTTGTGTGTGCAGAACTGTACACTTAATTTGTCTTCCCCCCTCTCTCTCTCTCTCTCTCCTCTCTCCTCTCTCTCTCTCTCTCTCCTCTCTCTCTCTCACTCTCTCTCTCTCATCTCTCTCTCTCTCTCTCTCTCTCTCTCTCTCTCTCCTCTCTTCTCCTCTCTCTCTCCTCTCTCTCTCTCTCTCTCTCTCTCTCTCTCTCTCTCTCATATCTGTCCTTTACCATTAGAGTCGTTTTAATGTCACCCTTTGGCAGAACACAGAGACTTTCATTGGGCGACTGGCTCTTATAAAACTTAGAGACCCCTACACATGTGGCTCAGATTAATTTAAGACAACACTCAGTTTCTTTGCAGATATACTGTACATATGTTTGAAAGGGGAAGTGACTGAAGGCGCTGCTGATGCGTTTTTTATCGATACAAAATACTCCTTGTTTATGCAGCTATAAATAGACACAGCAACAGTTCAGTGTCAGCATGTGTACACGAACATGGAGTAACTCCTGTATAAAAGCTGTTATTGGCTTTGCATTAAGGCTCGCTGAACCATTAAATGGATTTCTGAGAGCTTTATTAGAAATTCCATCCACTCTTCAGCAGGGGGTGGATTTGAAATCTTAGTTTTGGGTTTTTTTTTAAACAGGACAAAAACAAGCTAATGTATTGGAGATTTGTGGAGCTTAACAATGTAATGCATTGAACGCAATAGTACTTGTGTTGATCTGAACCAAATTACAGCACCCCTTAGAATAGAACGAAGGAACATTACATGCTACGGGGCTGTCAAAATTAATGCATTAACGTGGATTAATCTATCATCATAATTAATCGGATTACAAATTTTAACATAATTAACCCACCTGCAGCAGAATGACTCTGAATGTCCCTGCCGACGCATTTTAGACAGTTTGTCCAAGTAGTTAGCGGATGGAAAGATGGAAGACGTCAAACAAGGTGGAACAGTCGACCGGGCAAAAAAGTATTAGACACACACTGCAGAACTGAGTTTTCTTTTCACTCAAATGCTTCCAGCTTAAAAGTATGACATGAATTGGATTGAATTGAAAATACTTTATTGATCCCAAAGGGAAATTATGTGACAGTCTGTTGCTCACATCCAGCCAGTTAAAAAAAACACATCCATAAACAGGTAAGTTAAAAAGCAAATACACACAGGACAAAACAAAACTCAATAAATATCACTAAAAAACAATAAATATGATTAAAAATATTAAATCATTAAGAGCATATCCAGTCCCCCTCTCCTGCTCCTCCCTAAAGTGGCTGCATTATACAGACTTATGACCCCAGGGACAAAATAATTCTTCAGCCTCTGGGTGGAGCAACGCAAAGAGACAAACCTGGAGCTCCTGAAACTTCTCTGGCCACAGAAGACCGGCCTCAGGAGGTGGCTCTCATTGGACATTAACACCAAGTATGCCTTAGTCGGTGATTCTACTAGTTAGTCCTTTGGCTAATGCGTTGCCTAGCTTGCAACAAAAATGTTAATTAACTCTGCAAAGGAGGTTAAGCTTTACCTCGTGTTTGTTTGTCTGTTTGTTTGTCAGGAATATAACTCAAAAAGTTAGGAACGGATTTTGATGAAATTTTCAGAGATGATTGATAATGCATCAAGGAAGAAACCAGTACATTTTGAGCTATAAAGGTCAAAGGTTAAGGTCATAGCTAAAAAAACATAGGTGGTGATGTCTCAGAATCCAGACAAGATAGTATTACACGTTTTTTTTTTTTCATTTACTTCGTCTGACCTTCGGACATCAGATGAGATAACACCGATAGGCTCGATGACGTCATGTTTTGACGTCATATGACATTAAGTAAATGGTATATTTGCAAAAAGTCTGTTTGCTCATGACAAATAATTTTTTTTTTTTTAATTACATAATTTTTTTCAGATTAAAATGGAATGTTGTTTAATTGTAATTAATCAGAATTGTATTACATTTTCAGGCATTATTAGATTTTGAGGAAATTATTACGTTACAGCAGGGGTGAGTAATTCATTTTGCTACAGGGTCACATGAGAAATTTTAACAGTTAGTGAGGGCCAGATCAATCCACCTGCAGCTCTGCTCAATATGCATCTACATAAAAATAGTAAATGAAACAATACAATGAAAATCTGGAGCACAAAGTACAACTATTTAATGAATACTTACAAAAACATTCTCAAAAATGCGCAAAACCATGTTAACTTTACATGAAAACCATAAATGCAGCTTTGTTTGCTTGCATATTTTGGCTTCTTCTCTGTGAATAAATTCTTAGAAGTCCATGTCTTGTTAAAATCTCTGCATTCTTAATCAATCTTTCTTCCTTTTTTTGGTGTTAGCTGATATCTGGCCATCTGAAACTGACCAACAAAGCAATCGGTGCAGAAGTCTTTTGCTGCATACGGAAAGTATGTGTGAAAAAAATATATATTTAGCAGAGTCTACAAAATAAAAGCTGTGTGATATACATTTGCATTTATTTTTAATTTACCAATGACATCATGCAGGCTGGTCAGGGTCAGCTATTGGGTCACATGCAGCCCCAGGGCCTTACTTTGCCCAGGTCTGCATTATAGGGTACTACAAGCCCTACTAAAAAGCTAAAGCAAGGGAAAGAAAGAATGAGATATCACCTTAAACCTAAATAAATCCACAGCATACATGAACCTCGACTATTGCAAACGTAAGACTCGTCAGCTGGGTTATTTCTAAACAAATGCAGCCTCGTCGGCGTGTGTCGCATAGTCATTTCAGATGTGAAGCATGAGATGGATGAGGTGGGACTTGGTGTTTCTTTGTTATTGTTTTCGCATGCCTGACTGGCCGGTAAGTCCATAAAGCCTGCCAGAGAGCTAGTCAGAGTTGGGTGAGCAGGTGAAAGACAGAAGAACATGAAAACACAGATAATCCCCCAGCGACGCTCACCTCACTCTGGCCTCTATCGCTGCCTCCCTCTGCCCACTCACCTGCTGTGTGCCACTGCGCTGCCCCCAAACACCTCTCCTCTCACTGCCCTTTACCCTTCATCCCCTCTCTCTCTCCCTCCCTCCCTCCCTCCCATCTCTCCATCTTCCACCAGTGTTGGCTCTTGCCAAGCTGTCAGTGGGGCAAGGTGTGTGGGGGAGATAGCACCAGTTATGTACACACAGATGCATGAGTACACATACACAAATAAAAAAAAAGGAAAAAAAAAAAACACGCACAGTACTTATGCAAGCCAGACTACAAGGGGTGTGTTACCTTTTTCCCGCACACATACACCATTGCATCCGTACAACGCACAGTGGTGGCCGTTCGCCTCAGCTTTGCTTCGCTCTGCTTCGCTTGGCTGCCTGACTAAAGCTAAGCTCTGGTTATCCCGGCTGCTGAGACCAGGCTGCTTCAGAGACACACATACACGCACGCACGCGCACTAACGGATGCATGCCCAAGATGCATACAAACACGGGGTGAAGGATGTAGATCTTGGAAGAATAAGCGTGCACACGAATACGCTGACAGGGCCATGACAGAGCAGCGGCAGACAGATTCACTGATCCACAGCAGCAGATTTGTTCACTGACAAACTGCACCGAGCGCCAGCAACACCACAGCAGGGGGCAATAACACACAGCACATTCCACATCTCAGAAACACTGCTATTAGAACCAATCTGAGGTGGTTTGGACTGGACCAGACTAAAGGAATTGATCAGTTAATCAGAACTTCTCCAGCACATTTAAGAAATATTTGGGACTTTAATTAAGGTTTTATGTATGTGTGATGTCAACCAAATAAAAGTTTACTCCAATGTCTTTATTCTTAATGCACATTTTTCTGTGCAGAAATTAAGTAAAAAAACATCACATTTCTTTGTGATATGTACAAAGGTCACATTTTTTGTCATCTGTACTGTATGTCTAAAAGCATGTGTACAGTGTAATAATATTGATAGACCTACAGTATATATCAGGCCAATATTTTTTTTTTCTCATAACAACCTGTTGCATTGACCGATATGCTTTTTTTTTCAGATTGACAAATTAATTTTAGCTTGTGTGAGTGATTTATAACTTACAAAAGCTTACATGAGGTCCTTCTCTCTATTTGGATTTAAAAATTACTTTGAATCAATCAATTTAAAACAAAATGTGAACTTCTCCAGTACAGACAGGAACATTTGGGACTTTTATAAATGTTTTAAGTGTATGTGATCATAAAGATGATGTACATATGAAAAATCAAGTATTTTTCCATATTTAATTTGCTGATCATGTACTATTATCATCATGCTCAGATTATATTTGAGGGTTATTAAACCAAAGAGAGAGAAAAGTGAATAAAAAGTGACTTTTTCAGTGAAGTATTTGTCCAATGCCATGGGTTTCACTGGGGAATTAATGCTGTAGAACAGGGGTGTCAAAATCATGTTAGTTCAGATGATCTAAAGTCAGTCGGACCAGTAAATAATAAACATAACAAGATAAGAAGTTATGAATCTTGACAACTCCAAAAGTTTGAGTGAAAAAAGTACAATTCCATCATGAAAATGTTTACATCTATGAACTGTATTTAAACAAATATGAATAACATGTCAATTCTTAAGTAAAATAGTTGTAATTTTAACAATAATACACCATGGTTTATCATTTATACATGTGTATTACAACTTACAGATCACAATGGATCTACAAATATGCAAATTATTTCATTACAGGCAGAATATTTAGAAAATTCCACATACTTCTATTAAGATATTTCAGGTAGTTCATATTTTTTGTTTGTAAAGGTAAACATTTCTGTGCAATTACATAAAAACTAAATTGGCAGTTTTCATTATTTATAGTTTACTACAATAGTATTTTGCTGCTCTGACCCACTTTAGATTATTTTAACATCCTTGTTTGATAATACATTCAGTGTAATTTTTTGCATTTCACAAATTAATTTCACAGGCCAGATCAGACCCTTTTGTGAGACAGTTTAGGCCCCAGGCCGCATGTTTGACACCTGTGCTGGAGAAGATGTTTCCACGGTAACAATGGAGCCTCTGAACGTCCAAATGGGTCATATCTGATGACCATGAAAAGATGAATAACTGTATTCTACACCAATTATTGACATGTATTGATGGGATTAGTGGATTAATTTTAGATCAGTAGATGTTTTTCTTTTATGTAAAGGTGGACATTTGGGTCTTTAAGGATTAAAGTTCTTTTTAATAAACAATGCTACACAGACACATTTCCTTGTAAAGATGAGCTCCTGCAGATACTGAGTAAAAACCAGACGATGGGCTCTGCAGAATAGTACATTGACATTAACACCCTCTTCCTTACACCTACTCTGACAGCCTGTGATGCAAAACGAAGTAAAAAAATAAAATAAATAAAACTAGAAAAGCACTCTGAGAGCACAGACCTCCGCCAAGGTAGACACCCCCACCCCCTCGGCTCACCACCAAAATGAAATAATTTCTTCCTGTTCACATTTTCAACATATCCTGAAAATTTCATGAAAATCCGTCCATAGGTTTTCGAGTTATCTTGAACACAGACAAACAGACAAACAAACAGATAAACGCCAGCAAAAACATAACCTCCTTGGTGGAGGTAATAGATAAATTCTGGAATCTGAGTCTTTCCCATTACGCACTGTGCACAGAACAGCCCATATCTCCAGTGGTTTGTGTCTGCAAAAACAATAAGAATCAATAAGAATCCAACCACACGTCAGATATAACCTGTAGGAAAGGCTGAATGAAAGGAAAATGAATTAAAATTGCAACGCTAATCAAATCTCAACATGACTCATCACCAGAAATGTGCTCACTTCAAACTTAGTCAGAGAAAGGGAAAGCATATATGTGGAAGGAAATGGGGGAGGGGGTCGGTGGCCACATGGTCAGCCGCGTCCCGTTGCCCATCTGGGTCCCATAAAGGAAACATGGAGGCCAAAGCCACCACATGCCCTTGTGTATTGATACCCACTCACCCATGCACTGCAATGAATACTACTTTAAAACAATAATAGAGCATCTTCTGGCAAAATACTCATTTTTACCACATTATGAGGATTTTCCTAAGATTTGGAGTTCTGTTAAATAAAAAATCCACAATCAGGCTGTCACAATACTTCATCCAATTATTCTGATCAACCCATAATGAGCCGGTGCTACTTTTATGGTTGTTTCCAATTGTTTTTTTCTCCATATTCAACCTTTATTAAGTGCTTTATCAACATATTCACCTCTATAGTAAATATAAAGATTATTATATCAACACTGACAAAACTGAAAAGTGACTTTTCGGGTAGCTGTGGCACATTTGATAGAGTGGGTCGCCCAATGGCCGAGAGGTTGGCAGTTCGCGTCCGAGCTCCGGCTGTCCACATGTCGAAGTGTCCTTGGGCAAGAGAAGACACTGAACCCTAACTTAGGCTCCCAGGAGGACTGACAAAACCTTAGAAACCTGTGAGTGTGTGTATGAATGGGTGAATGTAAAGCGCTTTGAGCACCATGAGGGTGGAAAAGTGCTATATAAGTGCAGTCCATTACTTTTTCAGTTAAATGTATCATTAACTGAACATAAACCCAATAAATAAAAGAATACCAATGTTTCTGTCTGTTTTGCATATTTGTAGTGAAAATCAAGTATTTTCCCACATTTCATTTGCTGATCGCGTACTGTATTCATCCAGCCAGAGATTACATTTGAGGGTTTTTAATACAAAAAAGTGAGAAAAATTAATAAAAAGTGACTTTTTCAATCAAATGTCTAAATAGCTGAACATAAATCCAGTGTGTCCATCCACTGCCATTCATTCATAATTAAAAGAATACCAATATTTCAGTCTATTTTGCATTTTTCAGTGAAAATCAAGTATTTCCACACATTTAATTTGCTGGTTGTGTACTGTAATCATCATGAATAGATTACATTTGAGGGCTGTTATACCACAAAGACAGAAAACTGAAGAAAAAGTGACTTTTTCAGTGATGTATTTATCCAACTCCACGGGTCTCACTGGTGAATCAATGTTGTAGAAGATGACAGCATTTCCACTGTAACAATGAAGCCCCAAAAGTCCAAATGGGTCATATCTGATGACCATGAAAAGATGGAAGAACTGTATTTTACATCAATTGTTGACATGTATTCAAAGGATTAGTGGGTATGAAACATTTTACATGAGTACATGCTTTTGAATATTTGGGTTTTTATGGGTTACAACTGCAAAAATATGACAAAAAACCCTCATGGATTGTGCACAAAAATGAAGATTCTAAACTAAAATGTGTGTAAAACTAAACCCACCTGAGTGCAAAAGACACTTTGTGAAGCCTGCGTGACTGTGACTCGAGGTCAAAAAGTCATGTTTACCACAACAAAAGCCGCTCTGGAGGCTTTAAAACAAACACAACCTGGGAATAATCTAGATTACAGCACACTGATGCATTAAACCAAGCGAATTACAACAAGTTAAATCCAGAGGCTCAACCCACGCTGACAGAAAAACGACACACCAGTGGATCATCTTTCATTTCCTGACAGTGTAGCAGCTAATTGAAAACAATTAGCCCAGTGGACCAGCAGACGGATAAATCACACACATACACACACACACACACACACACACATAGTGCATTCATGACCAAACTGACAACACCAGGATAAGAAGAGTTGAGCATCTTCACATTAAAGTTGAATATGCGTGTAAGTGTTACTGATTCTATGTAAATGGCATTAAGTTTGTAGAGTGGGTTTGTAGTGAAATTAAAGTAAATTAGCAGGACACATGAGTGTGTTGGAGGGGGGCAGTGTTGGACATGGCTCCCTCACTTCTTTATAACATGAGGAGTAAAAAATAAACAGTTTCTTACCTTTAACGGAGCGTGGTTTGGCCTGTTTTCGTCTAGACATCTCTGGACTCAAACTGTTTTAGTATTTTTTTTATCTTCTGTATTGTTTTGTTCCGTTCCGTGTTTTCCGTTAACCATACAGGACACCGCCGTTCGTCGGTTTATCTTTTCCTCCTCCTCCACTTCGCTGCTGCTGCTGCTTCTCTTCGCCTGTTGCAATGCGGCAGCTTGAGTCCGTCCGTGAGTGGGAACCGGCCCCGGCCGTTAGTCCACACGGATATATATATATATATATATATATATATATATATATTTATATATTTTAAAAAAGGGGGGAAAACGACACACCGGGACTTGAGGCTACGCTCGTGCTCCTCCGGTACGTTTCCTTCCGTCCTCCTCGAGAGCTTTTACGCAACCTGTAGAATAAACGGGCACCAACTTCCCCCGTTCACGTCCCGGTTCAGCTTCGGTTTTTGATGTTTTCTTCTTCTCCGTCCCCCACTCCTCTTCCTGCTGATACCCGTTCCGTTCCGTGCCGTTCGGTCCGCCGTTTACCGTAGTGGTGGTGGCTCGTACAGCTCCGACTTCTCCTCAGCAGCTCGAGCGGTAGTGGGGCGCGAGCTGCCACTTCTTCTTCTTCTTCTCCTCCTCAGCAGCTCGAGCGGTTACCGTGAAGGGGCGCGAGCTGCCACAGCCACAATCACAGCCACGCGCGCAGCAAGCTAAGCGAGAGCAAACAAAACACCTGAGCAGGTCCCGCGCGCCGTTGAGAAGGCAGAGTGACAGCCGCGCGCGGTCAGAGTCCGGTGCGTAACGGTCCAGGTGAGGAGAAACGGGAGGAAAATAATAATAATAATAATAATAATAATAACGAACTCACGGGGGTAAAAAAAAGAAAAAAATGTTGCGTCTCCTCTCGCGTCTCCGTCGAGGGTTTTTTGGGTTGTTTGTTTGTTTTTGTTTTTTTTTAAGTGTGTCGAAACTATTTTCAGTCTGTTTTTATTTTTCTTTGCGCTCCACCGACCCCAAACCGAGCGGACTCCGGTGTTCCGTCCTGTGGTTCTACTCTAGGCAGTGGTGGTGCTGCTCTGGTGGCATGGACATTGCGCTCTTCCCCTGCATCTCCACACCCCGAGGGGAATTCTGCTTTTACAACCCACGCGTTGTTTTTTGTTAATATTTCCCAAAGCCCTGCCGGTGGTGGTATGAATATTCTTTCCCCTAGTCTAACCCTTCGCTAGCCTCTGTCTCCCTGCTTTTTCTTTGTCCTGACTCTGGCTACCAGTCTCCCTCCTCCTCCTCTGCCTGCCTCTGCTGGCGGGGCTGCGGCGCACACACACATAATAAAGCCAAGGCAGGCAGTGCTTGGCTGGAAATGTAGCCGCGTCCCAGCAGGGGGATGTGAGAGAAGGGTCCCGGCGGGGGAGCGCTCTGATCCCGCAGGGAGCAGCTCGGCACAGCCCGGGTTGGCTGAGGCAGAGAGAGAGGCAGGAGAGAGAGGCAGGCTGGGCTGAAGGAGAGAGAGGGAGAGGGAGAGAGAGGAGAAACGGGGCCAGGGTTAGGCAACAGCGCCTGGCTGTGGCAGAGAGGTGCAACTGCAGCCGGGACCCAGAGAATACAGAGGGAGGACGCAGGAAAAATGTGGAGTTGGATTAGGGTTGGGATGAGGAGAAGGGTTTGGAGGTGGAACAAACAGGTGTTTACACAGCTGGAACACATATAGAGCTCTGGAAAAAATAATGATAACACAACACGGCAAAATGATCACTTTCTATAATCTTACCACTTGGAGGTATGTGTTCGAGTAAAGTGAACATTTTTGTTTTGTTTTATAAACTACCAAAATTTTCCCCAAATTTCAATGAAAACTCTTAATAATTGGAGCATGTACACAATATTTTTTATTTGTGTTTTACACTATGTACTTAATGTAAATTCTAAATAATACAGTGATTAAATGTTTTACTTACTTTACTTTGCACTATACAGTTATCTGTATTTAAATTTTAATATATCATTGCACCTTCCTTACTTTGTTTGGCTCATGACTTTGTTCATTTACTTGTATGTGAATGCTCCTGTTGTTACGAAGCATTCCCCAATTATGGGATCCATAAAGTACTTCTATTCTATGTTGCACAAAGTGTTCACTGACCTGCCTTGAAATATGCTTATGTGGTGTCCCATTCTTAATCCATATGTTGTAATATGACATTGCAGTGTTCTGCAACCGTGTGTGTGTGTGTGGGGGGGGGTCAATGACAGTGGATGCAAACATTTAGTTAATGATACAATGATACACTATTATTGCCTAAGACATCCCATTCTTCTGTTAATATAAACATTCAAAGGAAAGGCTGTGTTGTCCAAAAATCATTTGCTTTTCAGCACCAAAACATTTGGACATTTCCATGCTCCCAAGCAGGGGTGGACTGGGATTAAAAAAAAAGAATTTAAATCATCATTTTTGGTCCACACCGGCCCACCCAGTTCAATAGACCCCCCGCACACACCCCTTTTCCCTTGGTCCAGACTCTAAACCCATACAACTACAACCACCCCCACCTCCCTTCAAACAGGGGTAGACCTAAATGACTGACCCACACTCAAGGGGGAGGGGGCATACTGGCAGTCAAGCAAAAATATTGAACTGTAAGCGAAAGGTAAAAATATGCATGGAAGCATTATTGAAAATCCAAACATACATAAAATACAAACAACATATAAACCATCCAACCAGCAGTAAACCAGATACAAACTTATATAAACCACATAGTAACAAATACAAAGTAGATAGATAATTTTTGTTAAATACATTGCTTGTTTGTTATGTAAAGCATCTTTGAGTGTCCAAAAAGCGCTATACAAGTTTGAGGTATTATTATTATTAGATAGAAACATGTATCAACTAGGTAACCAGCAGTAAACCAGATAGAAATATATATAAACCAAATAAATAATATATGGCTCTACAGAATAAAGATATTTGACAGTAAAAAGCAACCTGCATATACTGTGTTAAAAGTTAGCAAAACATAAAACATATCCCATTGCAGCTGTCTTATCTGATTTGCATGTCCTCCACTGACCCACAAAGGCCTGAGCTGTGGTACATGCTGACGGTGTTGTAGGTGATGCAGTGGGAAAAAATGAGCTGGTCAGTTTCTGGCATTTAGCAGAATCTGCAAGCATTTTCTCTACACCTCCCTTGCATTTCTTCTCCATGATTCTGTCCTGATTAATTGATTGATGCAGAGAGAAGGTGGAAGCATGACTGGGGTCCTACTGTGATTGGCCAATAGCCCAATGACTGATATGAAATGGGTGTGACACATCTGTGGGCCAAAGATGATAGAACAACTAAAGACATTGGTCATCATATTGAAGATAACAATTAAAGATTATCATATTAAACTGGACCTTAAGTTTTTTGCTTGTTTTGTTCTTTTTTTTTTTTTTTTACTCTTTTCTTAAATTGTACTGGCCTAAACTCAGCAGGTGGCCCAGCGGGAAATCACCCAGTACTCCTGATGTCCAGTCCGCCTCTGCTTCCTAGTGTGTGGGAACAGTTTGGGGATGGCCCCTTCTTGTTATAACATTATTGTTCACTCGTCTACAAAGTAAAGTCCATAAAGACATGGATGAGAGAGTTTTGTGTGGATGAAGTGGACTGGCCTGGACACAGTTCTGACCTGAACCCCAGCCCACATCCACTTTTGGGATGAATTTGAGCGCAGACTGAGAGCCAGACCTTCTCCTTCAATGTCAGTGTGTGCTCTCACAAATGCTTCTGGAAGGAATGGTCAAAAAATTCCCATAAACACACTCCTAAACCTTGTGGAAAATCTTCCCAGGAGAGTTTAAACTGTTTGAGCTGCAAAGGGTGAACCCACATCAGGTTAAACTCTATGGATTATGGGATGGGATGTCAAGTTCATATGTTAGTCAAGGGAGATGAGCCAATACTTTTGACAATATAGTGTATTTGTAGAACACGACACATGGTCAAAGTAACAACAATGAAGATGTTTCCAGATTCAAATAATGCAAAAAAAATAAGCCAGTTGATATTGATTTCTAAACAACACAATACTAATGATGAAACATGGGAAAAGTTGATCAATCAATATTTGGTGGAATAATTCAGATTTTTGGTGAGAGCTTTCACATGTTTTGGCTCTCCTCTGTTACTGTTGGATGACTTTATGCAGCTCCTGGCAGAGAAATTCAAAAAGCTCAGTAATGTTTGATGGCTTGTGACCATCCATGTTCTTCCAGAAGTTTTCAAAGTGGGTTCAGGTCTGCAGACTGGACTGAACATGACAGGGTCTGCATCTGGTGGTCTATCATCCACACCTTTATTGATCTATCTGAGGTCAGGAACATTGACCTGATAGAAAAAAAAAGTCACATTCTGAGTTATGGAACATTGTTAGAGCAGAAGTCCAATAGTTTTTAATAGGTATTTTTGGATTCACATTACTTTTACAGTATTAATAGCAGTGTTTTTGTCTATTGTAAGAAGATAGTTATGGCCACAGTAGTGGTGTTTATACGTCTGCTTCTTAAACAAAACATTAAGCAGATGTTTATTCAGTAGAATAAAGTATGTTTGTGTTGGAATTCAACATATACAGGAGTGGAATGGCTGCATACATGCACACATGCTCAATGCAGAGGGAACTGCAGTGGTATCTTTTTTTTTCCAGAGCTGTATATGAGTCATTCCATGTCAAAGCATCCAGAACCTCCCAGATGATTCTCCTAGAAAATTCCCAAACAATCATACAGGTTCCTCTTATGGACTTATGAAATAATACCAAGTTTTGGACCAATATCCCTAATAGTTTTGAAGTAAAGACCTTCCAAGATTTGGGATTTTTTTTTTTATTATTTTGACAAAGTTGTGTTTAGTCCAACTTTGAGCTTCCACTGCTCCTCCATCATTTGACCTACATGTTAGATGTTTAGTCTCCCTGAAAAACGTTTTCCCTCAAATCACAATCTATGCTCAGATTAGCTCTAACTCCCTTGGTCGTTCTACAATATTGCTCCAAATTTGGCTGAAAAACCAAAATTCGCAAAAATTGTGATACCTTTTAAATGCCACAGATCATAAACTCTAAGGAATTAAAACTATAAATTCTGTATATACTGTTACATACTGTATTTAACGCTATACATAAGATTCCCTATATACACCCATTGAACAAACATATTGCACTAAGTATGTTATTATTATGTATTGTTATGTATTGCCACATACATGTATGTGGCAGTAAAACAATAAAGCTGATTCTGAAGCTTTATTTTTATTATTACTATTCATGAGTCCACATCCTGTCAATGCACGTACATTTCATTGTACATTTTGTATAATGACAATAAAGTATCTTATAATCCTTAGATAATATTGTCTTATTGTATGAAAACTTTACATTGTCATTTCCTTCCTGCATTGTCAGATGATGAATCTCACCAAACATTGGTTGTGAGAGATTATTGTAACCTGTGTGTGTGTGTGTGTGTGTGTGTGTGTGTGTGTGTCCGCAGAGATATATGCTACAACTCAATGAATACTTCAGATATCACCATGAAATTACATGGGCATATACATATAGCTAATGCACATCAGATGCAATGATCTACTTGAGTATAGGTCAAAGGTCAAGGTCAAAATTAACTAAAAGGTCAAAATCACATTGTCGGTTTTAACTTAACTTTCACATTGGTACCAAACGATGTGGAATGAAGATTTCTACAATTGATGTTATTATCTACGACCAATAGTTTTTAAGATCTCTGGAGGTCAAAGGTGACATGTTGCAACATTTTTCACAATACAGGAATGTGATAGAACCCAAATGCAGACTCACAGACCCAGGATAAAGTTTAAGAGGACTTATTGATAACAGTGAACATAATGAAAATACTTGTTCCCTGTAGGAATAATGATTGTTTTTGATAACTTTTGATGGTCTAATATTTTTTCTGTGACTGTCTAAGTCCAGTTAAGTGTTTCCTTCACAGCCACTGTAATATCAGACATATTTTGTATATTGAACCCAAAGCCTGTATCGTTTCACAGGAAATATTGTTTTCAATGTAGTTTCTTTCCTTCCTTTTTTAATTCTGTAAAGATCTGTGAATATAACTTTGTACATTTTCACTTTGTTTCCACTTTCCTCTGTGCCTCCTCCTGTCACTGTGAAAGAATAAATCATTTGACTTATTCTGTAAGCATAATTCAATTAGCTACACAGAGTGTGTATGTGAATGTGCAGGAAAGTGTGTGTTGGTTTCTGTTTGTGAGTCTTCAAAGCTTCTTTATTTCCAGTAAAGAAAAGAGGGACACGTCTGTGGACAATATAAAGCAGACAAAGAGGGAAAAAATGAAAATCACTGGGTGCTTTGTTCTTGTCTCTCTGCTCCAACTGAGCACTCTCTGACCGCAGCTGAGCATTTCCATGCCCCCCCCCCTTTGGTTGTCATGGATAACTGGGTAACGTGGACTCCCTGTGCTGATCAGCAGGACCGCTGCCCACCACCCCATCCACACACACAAGCCTTTAAGACTGACCCCTTGCTGTGGGTTTGGGAAGGTAGGAGAGAGAGGGGGGGGGGGTTCTTGCCCCCCCCTTCCACTTTCCACTTTCGCCTCCCTCTTGTCTCCCTTTGACTCACCCTCCAACCTTCACCTCTCCCCATCTATGAAATGAGTCCACACCAGGAGACCAGTGTGTGTGTGTGTGTGTGTGTCCTTGTGTTCCTATCTTTATGGGGACATTGATATGTTTACACAGTCACACCATGGGGACCTCAGACACTATGGGGACCAAAAAATCAGGTCCCCATGAGGGAAAAAATAAATAAAGGTCCCCAATAGTAAAATAGAAATGATGTAGCCCTATAAATACATGAATTTGTTTTTTCCAGAAGTCCCCATAAATCATTGGGGAAACTTGGTGCAAAGCGAAACATGTATTTTTAAAATATTTGAAGACACGTTTCCTTTTTTTTTTTTGTCTTTTTACATTTATTTATTTTTATGTATTTTAAGATTTAGGTTTTTTTTTTCATTTTTTTATATTATTTATTTTTATGTATTTTTTTTATTTATGTTTTTTGTTTAATTTAGTTTTCTATTATTATTTTATTTATTTATTTATTTTTAAGTTTACTTTTAATGTCATTTAATGTCTACTTGATTACAAACTTGGTCCTCATGAGACATGGAAACAAGTATGTGTGTGTGTGTGTGTGTGTGTGTGTGTGTGTGTGTGTGTGTGTGTGTGCGCGTGCGTGCATCGCTCCCCAGTGTGACTGCCGCTGGCATAGAGGGGGCAGAAGCCCTGTCTCAGTGGTTGGTCTCCTCTATCCCTGTCCCCCCTCCTTGTTTCTGCCGGTAAATACAAAGAGTGGGAAAAAAGCCCACATTACAAGCTCCTTAAGGGTCAAGGACAGGCCCCAGTCTGAATAGCTTCTAAGAGTTGTATTGTTGAATCACATAGCTAGCGATTACACCCTCTGTCATCTCGGCACGGATTTGGCTTTTTTTCGACACACAACAAGAGAACATCCAAGTCGCTGCCAACAGACACTGCACTGGGAATTGGTACAGACAGAACATCAATGGAATAAACCGTGGGCAGATGTAGAATTACAGGCCAAAAAATGGGGATTTGAGTTGAAGATTTCATACCTTAACAGCAGTCGATGGTACAGACATGTGAACCATAAGAGTGAAGGCACTGACATTGTGACACACAAACCCAGGTGCCAGAAGTTTGGCTTTTCACATCTGACCAAGTGGATTTGTTTTATTTCTATAATAGACCAAATGTGTCATCACACTTTAAATCACACAGATTTACCTAAAGAGGAACTATTCACTCACATATATAGAACTGATTTAGACAATAGAGGTGGAAACCTTATTTCAAAAAATATGGACAAAATCATTTTAACTTTTTTTTTTTGGATTAATTATATTTTTGCTGAATCCAAGATATTTTTTTCTTAGTTCAATGTTTTTTTTGCTTAATTCAAGATGTTTTTTGCTTAATCCAAGAATTTTTGTATAATAATTTTTTTCTTCATTCAAGATTTTTTTGCTTAATTCAAGATGTTGTTTTGTTTCAATGTTTTTTGTTTAGTTTTTTAATAAATTCAAACTTTTTTGCTTAATTAATTATTTGTTTTTGCTGAATTCAAGATCTTTTTTCACTTAATTTAAGATTTTTTTTCCAAAAAATTATTTGCTTAATTTAATATTTGTATTTTATTGTTTGTAATTAATTCAACTGTTTCACTGAATTAAATTATCCTTTTTATACTTAATTCAATATTTTTGTTTTATTTATTTTTGCTTAATTCAAGCAAAAAAAATTCTTGCATTAATTTGGTATTTACTTATTTTTACAGGGGTATTTTTCCAGTGTTTAAGAACTGCTCAGGCAAAAAACTTTGATTAAACCGAATTTTATACAGAAAAATAGAAACCCTAACCCTAACCCTACTTACCATCATCCCCAACAATCTCTGCTACTTTCTTTCATGCTTCATGACACATTATATTGTCCCTGTATGATTCTAAATATATAGACTTAGACTTAGACTTAGACTTAGACTTCCTTTATTGTCATTGCACAAGAATACACACAACAGTGGGATTTTTGGCAACGAGACGTCGTTGCTTGGCTTCCGGAGTACACCTACTAAATAAATAAGTAAAAAAAAGCATCTGAGGAACAGAGTAAACAGGATGAGTAGTGCCGTAAACAGAATGAATAGTGCAAAAAACAGAATGAATAGTGCAAAAAACAGAGTAAGTAGTAGTGCAAATATAGGGGGGGTTGTTTCACAACCAGGAGGTAGATTTTTTTTTTGTCCATGTTATGGATAAGTGCACTGTGAGTACATTGTCCATGAGGTACACGAATGAGTTTGTGGGGGGGTTGTTATTTGTCATTCAGCAGTCTGGTGGCCAGGGGGAAGTAACTGTTCCTGAATCTGGCCGTTCTGCAGCGGATGCTGCGGAACCTTCTTCCAGATGCCATGCGAGTGAACAGTCTGTGCTGGGGATGAGTGGGATCAGAGAGGATCCGGTGGGCTCTGGATATGCAGCGGCTCTCTGCTATGTCCTGAATTGTGGGGAGCGGGGCCCCGATGATCTTCTCAGCCGTCCTCACCACCCTCCGCAGAGCCTTCCAGTCTGAGGCCCTGCAGCTCCCGGACCAGACGGAGATGCAGCTAGTCAGCAGGGTCTCTATTGTCCCTCTGTAGAAGGTGGTTAGGACGGGGGGGGGAGAGAGGCTCTTCTCAGCCGTCGCAGGAAATGCAGGCGCTGCTGTGCCTTCTTCGCCAGGGAGGAAGTGTGGAGTGACCAACTGAGGTCATCTGTGATCTGCACCCCCAGGTACTTGGTTGTGCTCACGATTTCCACTTCTGTGTCATTGATGTGAAGGGGTGTGTGGCTGGGTCTGGATCTCCTGAAGTCTACGATGATCTCCTTAGTTTTGTCGACATTCAGGACCAGGTTGTTCACCTTACACCAGTCTACAAGATGTTGCACTTCCTCCCTGTAAGCCAGTTCCTTATCGTCCTGAATGAGACCCACAACTGTTGTGTCGTCCGCGTACTTCAGGATGTGGTTGCTGCTGTACCTGGGGCGACAGTCGTGGGTCATCAGAGTGAATAGCAGGGGGCTCAGAACGCATCCCTGGGGGGAGCCGGTGCTCAGGGAGATGACACTGGATGTGTTCTTGCCCACTCGGACAGACTGGGTTCTGTCAGTGAGGAAGTCCAGTAACCAGTTACAGAGGGATGTTCTGAGACCCAGGGGCTCCAACTTGCCAACCAGGTCCTGGGGGATGATTGTATTAAAAGCGCTGCTGAAGTCCAAGAACAGCATCCGTACATGGGTGTTCCTCTCCTCCAGGTGCTCCAGGCTCAGGTGGAGAGCAGCGGAGATAGCATCCTCAGTGGAGCGGTTTTGCTGGTATGCGTATTGGTGGGGGTCAAATGATGGGGGGAGTATGGAGATGATGTGGTCTTTCACAACCCTCTCGAAGCACTTCATGATGATGGGTGTGAGTGCAACGGGGCGAAGGTCGTTAAGGCATGTGACGGCTGGTTTCTTGGGCACTGGGATTATTGTGGCTGACTTGAAACATGGGGGGACGACAGCCTGGTTCAGCGAGATGTTGAAAATGTCCGTGAGCACATGGGCCAGCTGGTCTGCACATTCCTTTATCAGCCGTCCTGGGATGTTGTCCGGGCCTGCAGCTTTTCGTACATTAACCTTCCTCAGGGCTCTCCGCACTGCAGTGGTTTCGAGCCTGAGTGCCTATTCGTCGGGGTGGAGGGTGGCTTTCCTTGCTGGTCTATTGTTCAGAGCCTAATATATGTCGGTAACACAAGGAAAGCTGGACACAGCGATTATTAATTTCTCGTCCACCATGATTGTGGAGTGGGGAATATGCAAATAAATGCACAAAAATACTGCACCATACAGGTCATGCTTCAGTTCTTACACTCTTCACCTGCTAAGAACACCTCTACCGAGCCAAGCTGATCAGATACTGCTAGTTAGCTTGGTCTTGTTGTGCTACTGCTAGTTAGTTAGCTTGGTCTTGTTGTGCTACTGCTAGTTAGCTTGGTCTTGTTGTGCTACTGCTAGTTAGCTTGGTCTTGTTGTGCTATTGCTAGTTAGTTAGCTTGGTGTTGTTGTTCTATTGCTAGTTAGCTTGGTCTTGTTGTGCTACTGCTAGTTAGCTTGGTCTTGTTGTGCTATTGCTAGTTAGCTTGGTCTTGTTGTGCTCCTGCATACTTGAAATTAGCTTAACTGGCCCTGTTGGTGTTAGCTGTTGCTACCCGCAGAGCGCTGATTTCATCCACTCGTTTTTACTTCCTGTGTCTCGAGATGAGTCGACGCGAGGGGAGGGGACGTCTTCTGTCCGCCCCGATCCACAGGTGTGCGGCTTCTCCCACTTCCACGAGACATGCTCTGTCTGCCTGGGGATTGTGTCCGCGAGGAGAGCATTGTCTGGTTCCGAGGCTTGCGAATCCTGTCGCCAGCTCTGGACCTCAACCCTGGAAAGGCTGGTCAAGTTTGTGGAGAGAGGTCGTGAGAATGAGAGCCATTCCACGGTTGCCTCTCCGACTTTATGGACCCAGCTTCGTCCGAGTCCTGTGGAGAGGAGCTCTTGGTCTGAGACCCCGTTGGAAACTGGGCAGACCATATGGAGGGTACTGGGGGGTTAGCTGGGTTTGAGTCGGCCCCCTCCGTGGGCGCTAGCCAACCGTTATGCCAGCTAGCTTGCTACCAGGGTGACTATGACGTGCTGGACATCGGCCTGGATGTGAGTGGCTGGTCGGAGGATGAACAGGAGCCGCTGCCGTCAGATCAATACGCCGCTACTACTGCCCCGGGTGATCGAACCGACACATCCTTCCTTTCTCTGTGCAGCTGAGAAACTGGAAGTGGAATGGTCTTCTCCTGCACCGGCTCAAAAACAGTCGCCATGGCGCGGGTGGACAGCGGTCTATGGACAGTTTTTGGACCTGGGTTGATCTGATAATGCTGGTTTGGTGAACCCTCCACCTATGGAGGCGGCCCCGGCAGCCTACCTGGCCCCGGCCCAGTACCAGGGTGTCGGCGGACCCACTACGCTAGGTTCGCTAGGTGGCCTTTAGCTCTGAAGCATTTTCAGTCCGTTCTGACAGGCCATCATGTCCTGATCAGGACAGACAACACAACAGTGGTTCCCTACTTAAACAAGAAGGTCGGGGCACGCTCCCTCTCCCTGTTAAAACTGTCTTACTCTCTGCTGCAGGACTCATTTTCTGCCTCTAAGAGCCACACATGTTCCAGGGGCACCTGGATCTGGGGCCAGACCTTCTCTCTTGGGGAGGTCCTCTTGTGAGGGAGTGGAGATTGCACCCCCTGGTGGTGTCTCATATATGGAGCCGCTTCGGCAGAGCGGAAGTGGATCTGTTTGCCTCCAGAGAGAATTCCCACTGTCCCCTGTCCTCCCTCATAACAGACAGCAGCGCGTCCCTGGGACCAGATGCGCGTGCTTGGCCCAACGTGCGGCCGTATGCATTTCCCCCAGTGGAAATGATTTTGACAGTACTGGGGAGGGTGTGCCAGCAGGGGCTTTCCCTGATCCTGGTGGCTCCTTACTGGCCAGCAAAGTCATGGTAGCCGAGATGATCAGTCTGCTGGCGGCGAAGCCCGGATCATAAAGGTTACACATATGTGGGAGTTTTTTATAGTTTTATTCCAGAAGTACTTATACTTAGTTACTTCTAGTGTTTCTATCCATGGCCTAAACCAGAGACCACAACTAACCTGCCTTACATCTGTTCTAGAAGTATTTCATCAAACTTCACGTGAGGGGGTGTTCCCCTTTCCTCACACTGTATCAGATGGGGCGAGTCAGGACTCAGGTTCATCAAACTTCTCAGCATCTCAGGTCAATAGACCTATTAAATTGTAGCGTGTCTATGTACGTTAATGACGTAGCAATTTTTCATGTTAGAATGTGTTGCTGTTTGACTCAGTCAGTGGTGGAGGGGCTTATTTAAAATGGTGAGGAGAAGAGAGATAGACAAGAAGGTACGTGGAGAAAACGGAACGAGCAAAATCGGAGAATCGTGATGGATGGAGACAGATGACAGGGGTGACTCAGGAGGAGCAGGGGATGACAGGCCAGTAAAACATTTAAAAGATTAACATGCTTCAACGCTGACTAGTTAAAACAGGACAACTATGCTACTTGGCTATTAGCTATTAGTTGAAGTAATTTTTAATCTTTTATTTGAATAGTTTTTCTGATTTATTTGTTTTCTTTTTTACCTCCAGTGCCTGCTGTAATCGTTAAAAAAACCTCTTTCTCTGTCTTTCGCCACAGAAAAATACTGTCTTCCCCAGAAAAAAAAAACATCTGCTTTATAACTCTTCATATATAATTCTTCATGTACTGTAAATGTTTATGTCAAGATAACTGAGATAAGAAAAATGAAAAGTGTACTGCTCCAGAAATAATTGGAAATTAATTGGTAATTAATTAATTAATTAATATTCTCTTATGTAGAAAAGTAATAAAATAATGAGAGCAATAACATTTTAGCGTTAAAGAGTGATTTTTTTTCCCTCCTGGGTTAGATGTGCAAAGAGCTGCAAAGAGTTGCATTGCTTCTGACCAAAAGGTCGATTGGATGGTCAAAATGTCCAGGATTTTTGTCAAGACACGGATGGCAACCCTAGTTACTTCCCACCTCTGCATAATCCAAGCAGATTCCCTTCAAGGATCAATTGGTCTAAATGTAAAGTGCTCATAGGTACAAAATAAATGGTTGAGAAAAGGAATGAATGAATTAATTAATTAATAAAGTAACTGATAAACTGGACTTTAATGCCATTCTATGAAACAAAAAAAAACAGAAAAACGGAAGCGTCTCCCAGAATGGAATAAAAACTCAGATCTGTGACTCAACTGAACCTGTACTTAAGAGTCAAAAGTACAGAGAAAAGATCTTCAATAAATTCACTGATCAGCTTAAGCAGAGGGGATCACAGCCATTGTGTCAGACTTCATAGGAGCAAAAATAATATTTAGAGGAATTTCAGTGGAATCTCGTCTGAAGTATATGACACTGTGAAAGGATTAAGGATTAGGAGATTCCTGGGAAACCTCAGCACATAAAGGCTGAGTCTGGAAACTAGTGCTGAGGCGCTTCAGGAACAACACACAGTAAAAAATGCACTGCAAATATGTCAGAGTCAGGTTATTTTACACACATACTCTAATGCCACACACCAAAGTCCTGCCAAATACACTGCAGAATATACACGTAGGGACAAAATATGTGAAATAATGATCAATATCATGCTATAACTCAATGAATACTTGAAATATCACTATGAAATTACATGGCCATATACATATAGCTAATGTGCATCAGATGCAATTTTCCATTTGAGTAAAGGTCAAAGGTCAGGGTCATAATTAACTTAAATGTCAAAATTACATTATCGTTTATAACTCAAGAACAGAGGGTCACAGAACTTTCAGATTGGAACCAAACAATGCAGGATAAAGGTTTCTACAATTATTATTATTATTGGTGTTATCACTTACGACCAACGGTTTTTGAGATGTGCATAAAACAAAGAAAAATTCCAAGGCACTCTCTTAAAAGTGAAAGATAAAAAGCCTTTATTAAACCGGCTTGGTTAACAAAACCTATAAAATCATATAAAAAACCCCAACGCGTTTCGGCACAAATGGCCTTCATCAGGGAGTATGACTTGTCACTAAAACAGGAAGAGGCATTTAAAACAGAGCCAACCAATCACCAGCCTACACATAACAGTGTTAATTTGGTAAAAAAGTGTAGTCTAGGAAGCAGTGTAATAAATAAAACCTCCACTAGGTGTCATCCTAAAAAAGTGAACAAGCCAAAAAAATGAAATTTTAACTAGATAAAAACTCTAAAAAAACAACCAATACACAAGTTAAAAACAAGTAAATGAGAAGAAAATGACTAACACACGGTAAAAAAGTAAAAACAAAGTAAAAATTTGATACCTACCAAATATCCATAAAATACATTAAAACTCTGCAATAAAAAACTACAATAAAAATCAGAGGAAAACACTAAAATCAAGGTCATCATTCAAACCTGGGTATTTTGTAGCCTGTAGTTTGTCTATCCAAAAGGTCTCTCTCTGATTTAGTGCTCTCTGTCTATCACCCAACCTGAGGGTTAAAGGGATGTGATCAATGCCCACAACCTGTAAAGATGTTGGATCATTATTGTGGTGTTCACTGTAATGTTTTGCCATGGGATATTTTAAATTGCCGGTGCGAATTGCGTATTTGTGTTCCGCCAGTCTGTCTTGTAAACGTCTTTTGGTTCTACCTACGTAGAACACATTACAACTGGGGCATTCCAACCTATAAATGACAAAAGTTGTTTTACAGTTAATAAAATGATTAATCTTATACTGCTTCAGAGAGACTGAATCTTGGAAACTAAGGGCTTGTAAAACATTAGGACAGTGATTGCAATGATGACATTTAAAACACCCAATAGGCAAACTGGTTTGTGACAAGTCTGGTTTCAGGTGGCTGTGGACAAGTTTGTCATGCAAGGTAGGGCTTCTTCTAAAAGTTACTAGAGGAGGGTCAGGAAAGATGGGTCCTAATGCTTCATCACTCTGGATGATACCCCAATTCTTAGTAATAATCTGTTTAATTTGATGAGCCTCTGTACTGTATCTTGTGACAAATATTAATCTATCCTTAGGTACTACCGCTGTCTTTCTTCTCAATAAAGATGCTCTATCCATGTGTTTCGCCTGTATATAGGCTTTTTGAAGGGAGGTGTTTTTATAACCACGATCTACAAACCTACACATCATTTTTTGAGATGTATGGAGGTCAAAGGTGACATGTGGCAAAATTAAGTTCTGTAACACTGTTTGTGTTTGTCAAGCATAGACATATCACGCTATAACTTAATAAATACTGGATATTTTATCATAATATTACACGCCATCAATCAATATTGCAAAAGGTCAATGTTGCATTTAGAAGAAAGGTCAAAATCATATATCTAATATCTATCTATCTATCTATCTATCTATCTATCTATCTATCTATCTATCTATCTATCTATCTATCTATCTATCTATCTATCTATCTATCTATCTATCTATCTATCTATCTTTATTCAACATTTTCTTTCACTTAATTCAAGATTGATTGATTGATAGTGCACACATGCTCTCTCTCTCTCTCTCTCTCTCTCTCTCTCTCTCTCTCTCTCTCTCTCTCTCTCTCTCTCTCTCTCTCTCTCTCTCTCCGTCTCCCAGGTAAATCAAAGGCCAATATTCCTGAGGTGAGGAGCTAGTGCAGTCTGTTCTCCATGCCCTCACAAAGCGCTCCTGAACACCATGTCCATTGTGCTGCTTTACTCGCTCACTTTCCTGCTCTGTTGCTTTTCCACCAGTGGATAGAGTTCATGTTATATTTATGTAGCCTAAAGCACACTCTCTCCCTATCTCCCTTTATCATTCTGTCCCTCCCTGCCTCCCCATCTTTCTTCCTCCCTGTCTTCTGCTGTGTTGAACTCTCGCCAGCATCCACTAGGTCTCCCCTCTGCAGACAACAATGTTCCATCTCGTTGCTTTTGCCCTAGATATTGGCTATTTTTATATGGAATAATTAGACACATAACTGATTTAAATACTGCAAAGCCCCATCCTTTTGTCTCCACTTAATGTGAGCTGGGTGCACAACGCCAAAGGTGTACAAATGTGTGTGTATGTCTGTGTTAATTGTGTGTATTTGGAAATAATTGCTGTTTTATATGCAGGTAGAGTTCAGCGGCTAAATAAGCGCATTGTGAATTTAACCTCCTTCCATTCCAGGGTGATTTTATTCAAATTGCCTGAAAAATACCTCACCAAATTAAAATGACAGCTGTTCTTCAACCAGTTGGAGTACAAACAAAAGAATGAGCCCTTTGCTCTGCAAAAATTAAAAGCCTACAAAGTGTATTTTTCTCATTTCTAGTCCAAATATCTCATCACACTTAACCATTAAATGCCCAATGTAGCAAATATGCAACATACCCAAAAATGTATTGCATGTGCTATTGTCAAGTTAATTGTCTCAACTTAATTTAGCATTTACTTTTTCTTAACTACTTATATTTTAATTCAGACATTGAGGGGTTAAAGTAAGACCAAATTACCTAAAAGGGAACATTTCAGGCATATATAAATAACTGAAATATAAATGATAGGTCTGGAAAATGTGATTTAAAAATTATACCAAGATTATTTTTGCTTGTTACATTGACAGATGTATTTGTTTATTTTGCTTAATTCAATATTTCTTCTTTTTTATTTATTTTAATTCAAGCAAGGATATCTGCCAATGGAACAAATGAAAATGACCATGGTAAGATTTCTTGAAATAAGGTTTTCTAGATCTATTGTGTTATGAATCAGTTCTTATACGTATCTCACTGAAAAGTTAAGTGATTCTGTCTTATTTAAAGTGTGATGAGATATTTAGACTAGAAATGAGACAAATACACTCAGTAAGATTTGGACTTTTGCAGTGTTGACTAGTTCAAATATATATATATATATATATTCTAGCAAAAATAAACATAAATATTTTACACTAGCAAAATTACTATTGTAAAGGGAAAAATGAGGTCTACATTAGTATATTGGTCCAAAAAAATCCCATTGTCATGTATGTTGGTGTTCATCAGCTCATTGTCTATCCACCTGTCACTACTGATTATCTCTGTGAAGGAGGTTATGTTTTACCTCGAGTTTGTTTGTTTGATTGACTTTCAGCAAGATAACTTATAAGGTTATGAACAGATTTTGATTAAACTTTCAGAGATGATTGATAATATGACAAGGAAGATACCATTAAATTTTTAGCTATAAAGGTCAAAGGTCAAGGTCACAGTGAAGGTCGACAGCTAAAACACGTAAGTGGTGATATCTCAGAATCCATACAAGACAGTATCACAGTTTTTTTTTTTTCATTTGCGTCATTTTACCTTCAGACTCAGATGAGATAACACTGATAGGCTTGACGACGTCACGTTTCGATGTCATATGACGTCAAGCGAATGGTATATTTGCAAAATGTATGACCTTTACCTTGAAGCGGGATTATTGACATTTTTTTTTGTGAAATTTGAGAGTATCTTGTGTTTCATATTTAACATTAGTTCTAACATGTGAAATTTGGTCATTCTGCAACGTTGCATAATGTCAGAGTGACGTCATAGGTGGGCAAATATTGAAATGGACATGTCTCAAAAACAGGACTGGGGATTTCTTTGAATTTTTTTAAGCCCTCTAAGTGATTATTAATGACCAATAAATTAAATCATGAGCAAACACGGAACACTAGTTTACAAATAAGTTACTAACATCCAGATCCAATCCTTGTCAGACTGGTGCTGCTGATCTAGAACATGGATAGGTGATTAATCAGACGACAGCCTTCAAAAGCCAAAAAACAAATTTTGTGTATGTGGTGTTGCTGTTGTACTTCAGAATGCTTTATCTATTCAGAAAGATGAGTTTATTCACTTTCATTTGATGTACAACAAATGTAGGTGAATTAATATGGGAGCTGTATATGTAAAATAATGTCATCTACATCCCAGGACTAGGATGTAAGGCTGAGAGGTTAAACGTGTGTTGACTACGTTACTATAAACTTGTATAATTTGAGGATGTGGATGTATACAGTGTGGGTGTGTGTGTGTCTTTGTGTGTGTGTGTGTGTGTGTGCTCCATTTATGATCCAATCTGAAGGTTAAAACAAGGGAGAACATTTAGCCTGCGGTTAATTATTAATACATATTCAGTGTGGGGGCACAAAGAGATCAACAATATATTCTAGATGTGCTTTTAGCTGTTGTTAAGCATGAATGCCACCTTGCTTGAATGCCAAATGCAAGGTGTTAGTGGGAAAGTTAATATATGAATGCATATGCACGGTCTGGGTGTTTGTTTTTTGTTTCTTTGATTACATTATAGATATGTGAAAATCTGTTTTCTTTTTACAGTCATACCTTTATAAGACAAGTCAAAGAGTTGGGATTAATGATTTTTTTTTCTCTGTTTTAACTTTTCTTAAAACAGTGATATTTTTCTTTTCAATAGACAGATGGACATATATATATATATATATATATATATATATATATATATATATATATATATATATATATATATATATATATATATATATATATATATATATATATATATATATAATGGTAGTAAAAGGGTTAAAGGCACCTTCTGTTTTCAGTAACTGTTTGGGTATTTGAGGGTTAATGGGAGCATGACATTCACTTGAATTTTTACCTTTTCTTTGTGTCTCCATCTCACCTGAGTACCAGTGAGAATACAGGACTATGTACAGAGTGTTGCATCATGACTTGTTTGTGTGGTATTCTGTGTTTAGGTCTGTTTGTGGATATTGTTAAGAGTCTGTCAGCACTAAAAGTGTCCAGTTTATTTTGTATTACCTTGCAGGACTTGGTGTGTGCAGTGTTTTTATTCTTGCCCAACATTGGTTTCCTTCATGCATTGTCAGATAATTAATTTCACCAAACATTGGTTGGGAGTGATTATTGTAATCAGTGTGTGTGTGTGTTTCTGTGTGTGTGTGTGTGTGTGTGTGCAGCGACATATGCTATAACTCAATGAATACTTGAGATATCATCATGAAATTACATGGGCATATACATATAACTAATGCTCATCAGATGCAATGATCCATTTGAGTAAAGGTCAAAGGTCAAAGTCACAATTAACTAAAAGGTCAAAATCACATTATTGGTTATAAGTCAAGAATGGAGGGTCACAGAACTTTCAGATTGGTACCAAACAATGCGGAATTACGATTTCTACAATTTTCGTATTTTGTGTTATCACCTATGACCAATAGTGTTTTAGATCTATGGAGGTCAAAGGTGACATGTCACAACATTAACTTCTGTAACACTGTTTGTGTGTGTCAAGCATAGACATATCACACTATAACTTATCGCTGAAAAACAGACAAACAAAATAAGGTTAAAAAAGCCTCCCCTTTGCCTTTTTTTTAGGGGAAGGAGGGGGGTGCTATTTTTTCCAGACATCTTGGTTTTACACTGGATCTTTAAAAATCTCATACTTAGTACTTGTTATAATTCTGTTAAACTGCTCCTTCTCCAGCTTCTACTACAGGAATGACTAAAATGACTGCAGTGACATAATAAAACCTATAAAGGGTAAGGTCTCAGCTTTCACAAACTGTTGGAATGTTTCCATACAGGTAAAGACTTCTAGCCACCCAGACTGTGTATGTGCAGGGTGTGTTAGCGATGACACGTTAAAAACATCAGCTGTGTATTTACTGTATATTGACATTCATGGTAAGTGTATGAAAAATATTATATTAATAACAATCCATGTGATATTTTTTGTGTTTCTGTTTGTTGGTCGTTGTGTGTTGTGAGTGAAGATGTGGAGGCTGAATGCCCTCAGATCCCAGCTGTTCATGGTCTCAACAGAAAACAAATCATGACAGTAATGATAATGACGCCAATGTTGATGAATACGACTTTGATTTTTGAAGTAAATGGATGTTTTTGTTCAGATATTGATGCTGAAACACTGGTCGATCCCTTTAGAATCTGTGTTCTCTGTAATAAAGATGATAGAGAGACTGATGGATGGTTACAAACACTGGAAAAGTATTTATTATTAAGACCTTATTATTAAATGTCACGTTGTTTTAGGTATTTTAGTGCTTTCGTACACCTGTTTTTAGTATTTGTTATATGACTGTAGTCAGTTTTCCTCTGGATATATGTGCAAAAAATTTCCAATATTTACTTCCACTAAGGAGGTTATGTTTTTGCCAGAGTTTGTCAGTTTATCTGTTAGTTAGTAAGATAAGATAACAGATTTGTCATGACCTCCGTTCCAGTGACCTTTCCCCCAATTTTCCACACTCACCTGGTCCTGCACTGCGCAGCTGCAAGCCGTTCCTAATCGGTGACTATTTAAGCGGTGAGGCTTGTAGCTGCCAGTGCAGGACCATTCATCTATGTCACCTCCATAACCCGGTCGATGTCTTCCATCTCCCCAATCACCATAACCCGGACACTCATCATCACCACGGACTCTGGCCGTTTACTCCCAGGTTGTGTCTGTCTTGTCTTTATGTTGTACTTTTGTTATTAAATTATTTTGCCCTTCAGTACTGTGCAATGGAGTCCTCCTTCACCTCACCCCGATCCGTGACAGAATGGTCCTGTCCCCATCTGGACTCCGCCAGTGCTGAAGGGACCCTTTTTGTTTTAGTTTTCCCCTGTCTGTTCCGTCTAAAGTCTGTCCAGTCTTGCGTTCTGTCCCGTTCAGTGTTTCTGGCTTAAGCGTTCAGTGTTTCTGGCTTAAGCGTTCAGTGTTTCTGGCTTAAGCGTTCAGTGTTTCTGCCTTAAGCGTTCAGTGTTTCTGGCTTAAGCGTTCAGTGTTTCTGGCTTAAGCGTTCAGTGTTTCTGGCTTAAGCGTTCAGTGTTTCTGCCTTAAGCGTTCAGTGTTTCTGCCTTAAGCGTTCAGTGTTTCTGGCTTAAGCGTTTCTGAGTTTCTGGCTTAAGCGTTTCTGAGTTTCTGGCTTAAGCGTCTCTGTGTTTCTGGCTTAAGCGTCTCTGTGTTTCTGGCTTAAGCGTCTCTGTGTTTCTGGCTTAAGCGTTCTGTGTTTCTGCCTTAAGCGTTCTGTGTTTCTGCCTTAAGCGTTCTGTGTTTCTGGCTTAAGCGTTCAGTGTATCTGCCTTAAGCGTTCTGTGTTCCTGGCTTAAGCGTTCTGTGTCTCTGCGTTCTGTGTCTCTGCGTTCTGTGTCTCTGCGTTCTGTGTCTCTGCGTTCTGTGTCGCTTTCTAGCGTTCTGTGTCGCTTTCTAGCGTTCTGTGTCGCTTTCTAGCGTTCTGTGTCGCTTTCTAGCGTTCTGTGTCGCTTTCTAGCGTTCTGTGTCGCTTTCTAGCGTTCTGTGTCGCTTTCTAGCGTTGTGTGTCGCTTTCTAGCGTTGTGTGTCGCTTTCTAGCGTTGTGTGTCGCTTTCTAGCGTTTGTCGCTTTCTAGCGTTGTGTGTCGCTTTCTAGCGTTGGTCGCTTTCTAGCGTTGTGTGTCGCTTTCTAGCGTTGTGTGTCGCTTTCTAGCGTTCTGTGTCGCTTTCTAGCGTTCTGTGTCGCTTTCTAGCGTTCTGTGTCGCTTTCTAGCGTTCTGTGTCGCTTTCTAGCGTTCTGTGTCGCTTTCTAGCGTTCTGTGTCGCTTTCTAGCGTTCTGTGTCGCTTTCTAGCGTTGTGTGTCGCTTTCTAGCGTTGTGTGTCGCTTTCTAGCGTTGTGTGTCGCTTTCTAGCGTTGTGTGTCGCTTTCTAGCGTTGTGTGTCGCTTTCTAGCGTTGTGTGTCGCTTTCTAGCGTTGTGTGTCGCTTTCTAGCGTTGTGTGTCGCTTTCTAGCGTTGTGTGTCGCTTTCTAGCGTTGTGTGTCGCTTTCTAGCGTTGTGTGTCGCTTTCTAGCGTTGTGTGTCGCTTTCTAGCGTTGTGTGTCGCTTTCTAGCGTTGTGTGTCGCTTTCTAGCGTTGTGTGTCGCTTTCTAGCGTTGTGTGTCGCTTTCTAGCGTTCTGTGTCGCTTTCTAGCGTTCTGTGTCGCTTTCTAGCGTTCTGTGTTTCTGGCTTAAGCGGTCTGTGTCTCTGTCCCGTTCTGTGTTTTCTTGCCCAGTGTTCTGTGTATCTGGTTTAAGCGTTCTGTGTATCTGGTTTAAGCGTTCTGTGTATCTGGTTTAAGCGTTCTGTGTATCTGGTTTAAGCGTTCTGTGTATCTGGTTTAAGCGTTCTGTGTATCTGGTTTAAGCGTTCTGTGTATCTGGTTTAAGCGTTCTGTGTATCTGGTTTAAGCGTTCTGTGTATCTGGTTTAAGCGTTCTGTGTATCTGGTTTAAGCGTTCTGTGTATCTGGTTTAAGCGTTCTGTGTATCTGGTTTAAGCGTTCTGTGTTTTTGGCTAGCGTTCTGTGTTTTTGGCTAGCGTTCTGTGTTTCTGGCTAGCGTTCCGAGTTTCTGGCTAGCGTTCCGAGTTTCTGGCTAGCGTTCCGAGTTTCTGGCTAGCGTTCCGAGTTTCTGGCTAGCGTTCCGTGTTTCTGGCTAGCGTTCCGTGTTTCTGGCTAGCGTTCCGTGTTTCTGGCTAGCGTTCCGTGTTTCTGGCTAGCGTTCCGTGTTTCTGGCTAGCGTTCCGTGTTTCTGGCTAGCGTTCCGTGTTTCTGGCTAGCGTTCCGAGTTTCTGGCTAGCGTTCCGAGTTTCTGGCTAGCGTTCCGAGTTTCTGGCTAGCGTTCCGAGTTTCTGGCTGGCGTTCCGAGTTTCTGGCTGGCGTTCCGGGTTTCTGGCTGGCGTTCCGGGTTTCTGGCTGGCGTTCCGAGTTTCTGGCTGGCGTTCCGAGTTTCTGGCTTTTTGTCTTGTCTTCTGGCTTTTTGTCTTGTCTTCTGGCTTTTTGTCTTGTCTTCTGGCTTTTTGTCTTGTCTTCTGGCTTTTTGTCTTGTCTTCTGGCTTTTTGTCTTGTCTTCTGGCTTTTTGTCTTGTCTTCTGGCTTTTTGTCTTGTCTTCTGGCTTTTTGTCTTGTCTTCTGGCTTTTTGTCTTGTCTTCTGGCTTTTTGTCTTGTCTTCTGGCTTTTTGTCTTGTCTTCTGGCTTGTTGTCTTGTCTTCTGGCTTGTTGTCTTGTCTTCTGGCTTGTTGTCTTGTCTTCTGGCTTGTTGTCTTGTCTTCTGGCTAGTTGTCTTGTCTTCTGGCTAGTTGTCCTGTCGCCTGGCGTTGTGTCTTTTCGTCGGTCTTGGTCTGTCGTTGGTCATTTCTGTCTGTTCCTGTCCCTGACTCTTGCCCGTTGCTCGCTTCTGTCCTCTGTCCCTGCCTGTTGCCCGTGGTTGGCTTCTGTTCCCTGTCCCTGCCTGTTGCCCGTGGTTGGCTTCTGTTCCCTGTCCCTGCCTGTTGCCCGTGGTTGGCTTCTGTCCCCTGTCCCTGCCTGTTGCCCGTGGTTGGCTTCTGTTCCCTGTCCCTGCCTGTTGCCCGTGGTTGGCTTCTGTCCCCTGTCCCTGCCTGTTGCCCGTTGCCGGCTTCTGTCCCCTGTCCCTGCCTGTTGCCCGTTGCCGGCTTCTGTCCCCTGTCCCTGCCTGTTGCCCGTTGTTGGCTTCTGTCCCCTGTCCCTGCCTGTTGCCCGTTGCTGGCTTCTGTCCCCTGTCCCTGCCTGTTGCCCGTTGCCGGCTTCTGTCCCCTGTCCCTGCTTGTTGCCCGTTGCTGGCTTCTGTCCCCTGTCCTTGCTTGTTGTTCGTTTCTGCCTGCCTGTTTCCTGTCCCTGCCTGTTGCCAGTTTCTTCTTTTTGTCTTGTTCCTGTCTAGCCAGAGTCCGTGGTGACCCCACCCCATCAGTCTCCTTGGTCCTCAGTCAGACCAGTCATGTTGCTCCTGCTACCGCTCTGCCCAGAGGGTACTCCGCCCAGGGGGTTTCCACACCGCCCTGCCCAGAAGGATGCCACACCGCTCTGCCCAGAGGGTACTCCGCCAGGGGGTTTCCACACCGCCCTGCCCAGAAGGGATTCCACACCGCTCTGCCCAGAGGGTACTCCGCCCAGGGGGTTTCCACACCGCCCTGCCCAGAAGGATGCCACACCGCTCTGCCCAGAGGGTACTCCGCCAGGGGGTTTCCACACCGCCCTGCCCAGAAGGATGCCACACCGCTCTGCCCAGAGGGTACTCCGACCAGGAGGTTACCATGCCGCCCTGCTCGGAGAAGCTCTGGACAACGGGGGGGGGGTTGTGTTTTGTTTTTTTTTTTTTGTTTTTTAGGGGCTTCAGGAGCCGCCCCTTAGGGGGGGGGTACTGTCATGACCTCCGTTCCAGTGACCTTTCCCCCAATTTTCCACACTCACCTGGTCCTGCACTGCGCAGCTGCAAGCCGTTCCTAATCGGTGACTAAGCGGTGAGGCTTGTAGCTGCCAGTGCAGGACCATTCATCTATGTCACCTCCATAACCCGGTCGATGTCTTCCATCTCCCCAATCACCATAACCCGGACACTCATCATCACCACGGACTCTGGCCGTTTACTCCCAGGTTGTGTCTGTCTTGTCTTTATGTTGTACTTTTGTTATTAAATTATTTTGCCCTTCAGTACTGTGCAATGGAGTCCTCCTTCACCTCACCCCGATCCGTGACAAGATTTTTATGAAATTTTCAGGGTAGGTTGGTAATGGGGAGATCTGGAAATAATTAGTTGGTGGAGGGGTTTAGCCTATCATTGAAAATAGTTTTTAAACTGTGCAGAAAGTGACCCAATGCGAACAAATAAAACAAGAAAAGGTTCAAATTAATTCAATAAAACAGGAGTAGAACATTCTCCTAAAATTCTTGTCGACATTAAAAGTGCGAGAACAAAGGTGTGGAAATAACAAATTGCTGCAAACACTCCACACTCAAACATGTCTACATTAATATGATTTCGGCAAAGGAATGATCGAACCATTTCTTTGTATTTGCTTTTTTCCCCCTTTTCTGAATTAAATATGCGTATATCTGCTTTGTATGGACGCACACTGGCGGCAGGTTTTTGCTCCTGTGTGTGTCTCTTTCTGGGTCCTGGTTCAGTCATGAGGGGTAACAAAAAAAAAAAAAGAAAAAAAGAAAGAAAGAAAAGAAACAGTGGCAACGTGACCGAGTAAAAACAGAAAAACCAAATTGACTTTCTTTTACTGGCTTTCTTTCTTCGTATTCTCCGCTCTCATTGAGTGCTTGCTCCTAACAATGCCGCGTATCCCCCAGTGATGCCTCCCTGCAGGGAACCCACCCCCTTCCTCCTAATTATTCCTCCACCTAAAAAGAAAAGAGCCCAGTTAAAGAGCGTCATTAGTGCCAGGCCATTTTTTTGTTTTCCTACTCTCAGAAGAAAGAGGAAGTGTTATCTGTGACGGACAAACTTAACCCAATTAAGATCTGGTGGGGGTGTTAGGGGGCTTGGCTCGGGACACAGCTGGGGCCTACCAGCTTGCCAACCAGGCACCTCGGCCAGCCAGTCAGCCACAGACAACACCAGCAAAGCAGGCACCACGCCAGCCGCCCACTCAGCCAGCCAGCAGTCGGTCAAACAGTCAGCCATTAAGGAAAGCGACCAGCTGCCTGCTCAGCCATCACACCATGAAAACCAGCCTGTCAAACAGTTAGCCAGGTGTTGGTTCAGGTAGCCAGCCAATTACACAGCCTCCTTATCCGTCCCATCGAGATGACAAACATTTCATTTCTAGATGTAGAACGTATTATCGGAAGTTTTGCAGGATTCCAGTGAACATTCCTGATTATTTGTCTTTTCCTCAGATACAGCAAGAAAATGTAGTAAATATGTGCACAGCCTTATCCTCTTGATACTTGACTCTTTATGTTAAGTCATTTTTGGAATCAGTACAATGCAACAGTTTTTTTTTTCAGATGCATTTTTAAAAAAAAAAAAAATGGAATGTTCTTTACAACTTTTGTGTTTGTTTTCTTTTTCAATAAAGCTGCGAAAGTCCTGTCCCTGAAAGATCATCCAGGGTCTCAGGAGGTTAAAAGACAAACAAAAAATACATAAAGATGAGACAAAACAACATAACATCCTGTGACCTAGCAATGCTATTTATGTCCTCTGTAGGGGACAAAGGTTTGACTGTTCTTCCTTTTTTTTTGAAAAAAAGAAAGAAAAGATGTCCATTGTGAAGGACATTCCATTAAAAAGATAAGATAAGATAAGATAAGATAAGAGTAAGATAAGATGCCATACCATACAATACCATACAATACCATACAATACGATAACCCTAACCCATAAGATAAGACAAAATAACATAACATAACATAACATAACATAACATAACATAACATAAGTACACAGTATTTTTGTTCGGGCTAATAGTAAAATAGTAATTTCACATACAAGATAAAATCATAAAAATAGTTGCAGGTGACAAACAGAAGTAAACTCCATGGTACTATCTCTAAGCACTAAAATGCCTTTATGCTCATGGTGTGGTTAACACCTATATTTTTCAAAATAGTAGCTGGAATACATTCTTTTTGGTCGTAGAAGTATTCCTTCCCATGTGTCATCTTGTGCCAAAAGTCTGATTCCACCTTAATCCTTGTTGTTTTTACCCCTCGGCTAACTCTGGCCAGAGGAGTATTGTAATGGTTTTGTCATCTGTGTGTCTGTCCGAAGGGTATTAAAAGTGTGCAACATGTTATTTCAGGCTTGAAATGATCACACATATTTGTTTCTCAATCTTTTTTCTTCAGATACAACAACAAATAACAGGAATTATGTGCACAGTTTTAAAATACACAGAAAACTGGAGTAAATATAAAGGTTTAAAGTCATGGATGGTCGGATGGATGGTTGGAATGATGGATGGATGGATGGATGATGGATGGGTGGATGGGTGGATGGATGGATGGAAGGAAGGATGGATGGATGGATGGATGTGGATGGATGGATGGATGGAAGGATGGATGGATGGATGGATGGATGGATGGATGGATGGATGGATGGAAGGAAGGAAGGAAGGATGATGGATGGATGAAGGGATGGAAGGAAGGATGATGGATGGATGGATGGATGGATGGATGGATGGATGGATGGATGGATGGATGGATGGATGGATGGATGGATGGAAGGAAGGAAGGAAGGAAGGAAGGATGATGGATGGATGAAGGGATGGAAGGAAGGATGATGGATGGATGGATGGATGGATGGATGGATGGATGGATGGATGGATGGATGGATGGATGGATGGATGGATGGATGGATGGATGGAAGGAAGGAAGGAAGGATGATGGATGGATGAAGGGATGGAAGGAAGGATGATGGATGGATGGATGGATGGATGGATGGATGGATGGATGGATGGATGGATGGATGGATGGATGGATGGATGGATGGATGGATGGATGGATGGAAGGAAGGATGATGGATGGATGGATGGATGGATGGATGGATGGATGGATGGATGGATGGATGGATGGATGGATGGATGGATGGATAATTTGGAGGGCGTAACAAAGTGACGACAGAGCTGCGATGATTTGGGGAGAAACAACCGGAAACAATCATAGAAGAAGAACAATAAAAATAATCAATAAAGTGAACAAATATTTACAGAATACTCAACTAAATAAATACAAATGAAGAAAATAATCAATAAAGTGAACAAATATTCACAGAATAATCAAGTAAATAAATAAAAACTTAAGAAAATAATCAATAAAGTGAACAAATATTCACAGAATAATCAAGTAAATAAATAAAAATTAAGAAAATAATCAACACAATGAACAAAAATGAAGAAAAAAACTACAGTCTATGTCATTCACTAAACAGCTGTTTTCCTGTTAAATCAATTGTCTTCATCTGTTGTGTTTTTTTTTTTTCGCTCAGTCTGAGTCTTTAACAGCCTTTGATAAACTGCAGAAAACGCTTATACACAGTATGAGAACCAAGTCAAATACTGTAATGAGCTGCAATTAGTGAGAATATAAATGAAACGCAGGGAGTCTGCACACAAGTGACATGTTCAAGGCTGAAACAAAGATAGTTTTTCTTCATCAACATCATTTGATTGTAAACACACAACAGTCTGACAGGTCTGCGTCACAGCGAAGACGTTCAACAGACTGGGAAAAATTACAAAAAGGTGCAATTTAAGGCTAATAATGAGTTAAAATAAGGAAATAATGTGACCTGCAGGTGATTGGATCATCAACGTGGGTTTAGTTTTTTCATTATTTGTTGTTGTTGTTGTGTCATTTTTCTTCGTTTGTGTCAATTTTTTCACTTTTGTTGTTTTCTCTTTTAATTTTATTTCTAGAACATTTCAACGTTTAAACAAATATAATGCTTACAATTTAAAGTGATGGGTTTGTTATACAGAGACACTAGACATGGGTAAACAAACAGAACCCATTTTTAACAAACAAACAAACTAACAAATGAATAAATAAATAAATAAGCAAGCTTTTGAATGTTCTTCTACTCTGCTTATAGAACTTTTGACATTTAACCAATTAATATTCATAATTTAAAGTGATATGTTCATAGTGCAAAGATTGACATCAGGCATAAGTGACCAGAACCCATAGAGAGAAAGAAAGAAAGAAAGAAAGAAAGAAAGAAAGAAAGAAAGAAAGAAAGAAAGAAAGAAAGAAAGAAAGAAAAAAAGAAAGAAAGAAAGAACAAAAGGGAGAACAAAAGAAAGAAAAGAAAGAAAGAAAGAAAGAAAGAAAGAAAAAAGAAAGAAGAAAGAAAGAAAGAAAGAAAGAAAGAAAAAAAAAAGAAGAGAAAGAAAGAAAGAAAGAAAGAAGAAAGAAGAAAGAAAGAACAAAAGGTGGAGAACAAAAGAAAGAAAGAAAGAAAGAAAGAAAAAAAAAGAAAGAAAGAAGAAGAAAGAAAGAAAGAAAGAAAGAAAGAAAGAAAGAAAGAAAGAAAGAAAGAAAGAAGAAAGAAAGAAAGAAAGAAAGAAAGAAAAAAAGAAAGAAAAAGAAAGAAAGAAGAAAGAAAGGAAAGAAAGAAAGAAAGAAAAGAAAGAAAGAAAAAACGAAAGAAAGAAAGGAAAATAAATAAATAAATAAAGTTTTGTTGTGTTCATAGTTTTCCATCATTTTAATGGTTTTTCTTCATGTTCCATTATTTGAGTGTTTTCTTCATTTTCCAAATTTTTTTTCATTTGCAGAAGTTTTCTGATCATTTGCATCGTTAAACTTCTTCTTTCTTTTTAAAAAAATTTATTTCTTGTTTGTTTTTAATATTTTAGTTGTTTTGCACTATAAAGCACTTCTGTGAAAAGTGCAGAATAAATAACAATGACTTTTTTTTACTTAGACATTTTGGAGTAACACATTCCACTGTTATTACACAGATGTAAATAATAAAAATGTCAAACTCTTTCCCGAACAGGAACAGAATGTCGAGCCTGGACTCACCTGATGCAAAGAAGAACCAACTTTTCTCCAGTAGAGAATGTGTGGAGCAAAAAAAAAAAGTGATATCGACACATACTGTTTCACGCCTGAAGACTTGTTTTTAGGAAAATTAGACAAAACGAAACACAAAGTTCAGTCTGAATTTAGATCCAATGACGTACGAAGAGCCGTAAAAAAACAGACACTTCCAGTAAAAACAGCTTCTATGAACTGAAAACTGTGACCTGCCTTTGGACCGAACATGTTTTTAAACCTTTTGTTCTGACAATATGACATTTATGGCATTAATTAATGGTAATTAATGTTTTTAATCTCACCCAAAATAGGTTGGGAGAGACCTTGTCTGTCTGTCTGTCTGTCTGTCTGTCTGTCTGTGTATCTGTGTGTGTGTGTCCGCAGAGACATATCATGCTATAACTCATTGACGACTTGAGATATCATCTTGAAATTACATGGGCATATACAAATGGCTAATGCGCAGTAAAGTAAAGGTCAAAGGTCAAAATCACAATTAACTAAAATGTCATATTATCGGTTATAACTCAAAAACGGAGGGTCACAGAACTTTCAGATTAGTACCAAACGATGGAGAATGAAGATTTCAACAATTCCCATAACTGTTGTTATCACCTACAACCAATAGTTTTTGAGATCTGTGAAGGTCAAAGGTGACATGTCACTGTTTGTGTGTGTGTCAAACATAGACATATCACACTATAACTTAATCAACGCTGGATATATTAACATAATATTACACGCACTGACACATTTATACATATAACAAAATTAGCAACATTGCAAAAGGTCAAAGGTCAAGTTCGCATTTAGCAGAAAGGTCAAAATCACATTATTGGCTCTAATTCAACAACGGTCGACATTAGGCATTCTGTGAATACTTGTTTGGTTCAGGTCTGTTTATTTGTTTGTCAGTAACTTTACACAAAACCCACTGGACCAATTTCCATGAAATTTTCAGGAAAGGTGGACCAGAATATATCTCATTAAATTTTGGTAAATGTAGGTCAAAGGTCAATGTCACCAAAAGGTTTTTTCACAATGATCAGAGATAGGGCAAATCAGGAATTTCCATTTCCTTTCTGTATACTCAGTTTTAAATAGAACTTATTTTTGTTCTGTTGATGTGCATTAACATCAGAACCTCGAAGGACAAATTTCAAGACTCTGGGTCACAGGTGCCAAACATGTGGCCCAGGGGCCAAATCCAGCTTCCCTAAGGGTCCACTTTGGCCCTTTGGATTAATTTATGAATGGAAAAATTACACTAAATTGTAAATCATTTTAGTTCATGGTCCACATTTAGACCAATTCAGTCTCATAATAACCTACAAATATTCACATGTAAAAAAAATTCTTTAAAAAATTCTAAAAATTAAATGTCCTTTTTTTCATTTAGTGACAGTGAAAATATAATTTCACAAAAACTAATCAGAACAATAATAATCAGAACAAATATAAAAAATTGGAAATTCTTAAGGAAAGTAAATAAAATTGTTATAATATTCCACCTATTACTAAATATTTTGTGTATCTGTAGATCCAGTGTACGACCAATTATTTTTCACTGGAATTATTTTTGCTTCAACTAAAAAAACTGAAAAAAAGAAAAAGAAATCTGCAATAAAACAAAATAAATGTTGAATTAGGCAATACTACTACTACTACTATGATGATGATGATAATAATAATAATAATAATAATAATAATAATAATAATAATAATAATAATAATAATAATAATAATAATAATAATAATAATAATAATAATAATAATAATAATAATAATAATAATAATAATAATAATAATAATAATAATAATCTTAAATAAAAAAATAATAAAGTAAAAAAAATATCTTGAATTAAGCAAAAAAAAAATCTTGACATAGTTTAAAAAATAATCAACCATAAAGAGATTTTTTTTTTTAATTTGCTTGAATTAAGTGAAAACTAAGAAATTTGCAAATGGAACAAGTCAAAATGATCTCGGTCAGATTTCTTCAAGCATATTTTCCAGATCTATTGTCTATAAATCAGTTCTTAAATCTGACTTAAAAGTTCCTCTTTAGGTGATTCTGTCTGATTTTAATTGTGATGAGATATTTGGACTAGAAATGACCAAAATATATTTGGTCAGATTTACATTTTTATTTTATTATTTTTTCTCCCAGTGTATCAATGCATGTTTGTTGGTCCTTTGTCAGAATCTGTTCTTGCTTTATATTGAACCACTGGTCTTTTTTGTGCTGCTGTTCCTAATTGTCCACAACAGTGATAGTAAAACCCAGGCAGAACCTCTGGGCAGAATGAGCCAAAGTGAATTCCTTTTTTTTCCCGACTGTTTGTAAAAAAAATAAATTAATTTAAAAAATAGCATGAGGACGAGTGTACAACCTGTGCAGCCACTGCATCATTTCTCAAATACAACATTTTGCAATTAAGCAAAGGACAAAAGACCCCTTGTCATATGCAAATGTGGGCTGAGACTGAGACATCATCACACACACACACACACACACACACCAGTAGCAGCAGCAGATCTCAGAATCATCAAACCTTCTTCCCCTGGTGCCACACCTCACACTGGCACACACACACACACACACACAGAAACACACACACACAAACACACTCACCCCATGATCTGTACACAAGTGCCAGATACACACTCCGACAGCCAAACATGTTGATAATTAGAGCCTTGTTATTGGAAGGTGTTATCACAACAATTAACACCCTAATGTGTGTATGCCTGTGTATGTGTGTGTGTGTGTGTATGCCTGTGTATGTGTGTGTGTGTGTGTGTGTGTGATGGAAGAAAAGGTGATGGTAGCGGGTTGTGTATATGTGTGTGTGTGTTTATTTCCATGTATGTATGTATGTATGTGTATGTATGTGTATTCACATGATCCCTGGGTGGTGAAGAAGAATGTGTGCATTCCATTAATTCTAACACACACACACACACACACACACACATACACACACACACACACAGTGAGGGTTCGAAGTAACAATGAAACAGTTTCCCATTTGATGAAGTTCCTGTGAATTCTGACACAACGGCAGCAGGAATAGTCAGAGTGAGAGATTCTGATTGATATCCAGTGGGGAGCAGGGAAAGAGGAGGAAGAGGAGGAAGAGGAGAATGGCTGATGATAGAGGAGGTGGAGGAGAGGAGGTAGAAGTGTGTGTGTGTGTGTGTGTGTGGGGAGGGGGTGCTGGACTATGTGGCAGTGTTTTTAATCACATATTTGACTCTTTTCTGGCTTGTTAGGGCTTCGCTCTCTGGTGCGATTTTGTGGAAACGGCGTGAGTTGTGCGGTGTGAGGCGATGCAAATGGCAAATAAATGACTCCAGGAGCGAAGGAGGTGGAGGAGGGGTGAAAAAAAAGGAGGGCGAGGGGGTGGTGGTGGTGGTGGTGGTGGTGGTGGTGGTGGTAGGGAGGGAAACAGGAGGAGATGCTATTGATGGGCTGAGGAAGGAGAGAAAAGTGTTCGACATTTATAGACTGTGACTCCATATATTTTATTTATTGGTAACAGTGCATGGATTTTGTTCAATTTTTATTTTTTTTATTTAACCAGGAAAAAAAAAAGATCCCATTGAGTAGTCATGTTCAAGAGGCAGCATGAAACACAACACACTCAGTACGTTTACATACACTTGGAGAAATTTGACTTATTTCCTGAGTCTGGCTAATATCTTTAGTTTTTAAGGACATTTATATACACTACTGGACAGAAGTTTTAAAACACCCCCATTTTTTCCCAGAATTTCATTGAAAATTCAGTGAAAATGAGGTTGTTCTCTTCGTAGCTCCAACTTTTGAGGCTTGATCAACCTCCACTGCTGCAGAACTGCTTCAAGTTGTTTCAACCAATCCAAAAAAGGCCTTTCTGTATATTTATGAAATTAATTTTCAGGAAAAGTGGTTCACAATATCTCCTTTCCTGAACCCGCTTTATCCCCATTAGAGTCACAGGGGTCACTGGGGGCCTAATCCAGCTATAATGGGTGAAGGCGGGGAGAGTTGGGGGTGCGGGTCGTCCACTGACCGAAGGGTTGGCGGTTCAATTCCCGCTCTGTCCTAGTCAGTCCGTTGTGTCCTTGGGCAAGACACTTCACCCTCCTTGCCTCCAGTGTCACTCACACTAGTATATGAATGAGTATGAATGTTCGGTGGTGGTCAGAGGGGCCGTAAGCACAAAATGGCAGCCACGCTTCTGTCAGTCTGCCCCAGGGCAACTGTGACTATATATGTAGTTTACCACCACCAGAGGGAGCATGTGAGAGTGAATGAATAATGGATCAATAATGTAAAGTGCTTTGGGTGCCTTGAAAAGCACTATAGAAATCTAATCAATTATTGTTATTATTATTATTATTATTATTATTATTATTATTATTATTATTATTATTATTATTATTATTATTATTATTATTATTATTATTATTATTATTATTATTATTATTATTATTATTATTATACCCTGTATGAGTCTCCAGTTCATCTCAGGGCTGAACATACACTATATTAACAAAAGTATTGACTCACCTGCCTTGACTTACATATGAACTTAACATCCCATTCTTAATCCATACAGTCATATGGGTTCGTCCTTTGCAGCTACAATAGCTTCAACTCTTCTGGGGAGGTTTTCCACCAGCTTTAGGAGTGTATTTATGGGACCATTCCTCCCAGAAGCATTTGTCAGATCACACACTGATATTGAACCAAAGGCCTGGCTCTCAGTGTGTGCTCTAATTCATCCTAAAAGTGTTCTGTGGAGCTGAGGTCAGCACTGTGTTCAGGACAGTCACATTCATCCACATCAAACTCTCTCACCTTTGTCTTTATGGACTTTACTTTATGCACTACTGTTAACACAAACTTGGCAGCATGAAAATATCCAAAGTCTCTCTCTCTCTCTCTCTCACACACACACACACACACACTTGCAGAATACACAAATGTCATATTAAACTCCATAGATTAAGAATGGGATGTCACTTCAGTGAATTTTCCTTCCTGTTGCACCCACCTTTCACCTGTTCCACTTGTCATCTTGCTTCTCGTCTGTCAGATTTAGAACTTAAACCTTGAGGAAATGAAATGCTTTACAGACACGTTTAGGTTGTGAATTCATTGCACCAGTCGAACACTGTGGTTTTTCTGCACAAACAACTTCCTCACACACAGCATGTGCGTGTGCGTGTGTGTGTGTAATGAGGTGAATACACTTGTCCATTACTCCCTGAGTTGATGGACTCCTCACAGCAGTGCCTCCACAGCTGGAGTAGAGGAAGAGGAAGAGGAGGAGGAGGAGGAGGCGCAAACAACCCACATATATGTAGACGTGGATGAGTGTCCGACTCCACAGTTCACACTATACAATTAATAATAACATCCACAAACTTACTTATAGACAGCATTTTTCACATATACAAAGTTATTAACCATTAAAATCCCAAACAGACACTGGAGACAAAAAAACCCATCTGATTTAAACTGTTAAATATCTGTTCATTCCATTAATCCTTTTAATACATGTAAAATACAGTCAGATTCAGTTCATACTTCAGACTAAAACTTATCTAGATTTAACAAATAGTTCTTATTTGTCAGACAGATATTGAAAATAGTTGATTGTTTTCAACTACAGCATGTATTCTTCCTCAGAAGGGTCACATGTTGTTCCTGTGATACGTCATTATAAGTGATTTTAGATTAACTGCCAAAATGAACATTTTAAAGTGGATGTTTTCCAGATATTGTCCTGAAGAATAGAAACTTAGATACAACTTAGAGTAATGGGCCTCGAAAATGAATCAGGCAAAAACAAAAAATATACAGATATGGGACGAGGTAATTCTAACATTGAAATCCTCGTTATGTAGCCATGGTAGATAGGGATGATGATAATGACAAATTATTTATTTATTTATTTTTTGCCAAGGAATGGGGGGTGGGGGGGTTAGGTCCTGAAGCAAAGGGGGGGGGGGGGGGGGACTGATGTTTTGTTTGTTCCATTAGGTGATGTGCTTTACTATGCTTTTTGTTTACATATGTTAAACAATGGAAAATGTACATCAAACTTTTTGTTATGTATCTCACCCCTGTATACTTTTTTTTTTATTTCTAATTTAATTTAATTTACATTTTTTTCTTCTCTCCTCTTAAAAACTGGAAGAATCTGAATAAAAAATTGATCTAAAAAAAAAAAAAAAACTTTGAGTACCTGAATTTTATCATGAAATTCACAAAACAAGAATGCAAACATGATTTTATGTGCATATATGGGTCAATCCTGACTATTGGTCAACTTTCATTGTCACAACTTTTGTTTAAAAATGTTTAAATATATAGATTTTTTTTAAAAAAGTGTTTGTTTTTACAGTTATATGAGGTAAAGGGGTTTAAGGTTGAGGTTTAACCCAAAGGAATACCCATCCATCCATCCATCTATCCATCTATCCCAGAAGTGACAAAAATGGCCTGGGGGCGGCAACTTTTTGTATGATACAACTTTTATTGACATCTACATGATCAGAAAAATTTATGTCTGTGGTTATAAAGAGGTTTGCAAAAGCTTACCTTGTATGTTAAAGAGCGCCTTATATATGGATCAATTCTGGTCGTGCTTACTGACTTGGAATTTTGACCTTTATCTCACAATTTTGACCTTTATCTCACAATTTTGATTTTTTAATCTCATGATTTTGACTTCATTTAAGGCAGTGCACCTCATATGTGAAAAAAAATTGAGAAAATAAACCATTCATTGCCATTGCGCCTTATAGTTCAGTGCGTCTTATAGTACAGAAAATACAGCAACAGAAATGTGTTGAACTTTTAAAATGATCAGGGGATGCCTGTACTTTCTACTTAAAATAACTCATAGATAACTTTTTCTGGGACTAAATTCACACAAGTACATTAAGAACAGGGTCAACATTTGTTCTGACTTCACCAACTGTCAGAACAACTTTGTAAAGTGCATTATCAGGTGTGGAGACACAGATTCCAAAGATAATGTGTCTATTCTCTGAAAAACAGCACCATCGTGTGGTCATTTTGGGCAGAACTCTTCAATGTAAAGTCCCATTCAGACTGTTTGGGTTTCAGTTGAAACTGGTGCAGGGGAGTCTGAAAACCTGCAGAGAGCCCACAGTGACATCTGTTCAGGCTGGAAAAGAAGCACGGTAAAGAAAGAAGGTGCACACAGGAGGAAAAATGACAAGAATAAAACAAAAACATTGAAAATTACATAAAAATATGAACATATAAAACTATGAAAATGTCGTACACATGACAGCCATAATATACTATAACAAAATACATCAATGTATTTGAGATCAGTCTTAAAAAAAATACTGTTTTATTAGAATTAGTATTTTACAAGTAACCAGAAAAAAAAAAAGAATAAGTAAAAAACAACAACAAAAAATACATTAGTCATGAGGGGAAAACAATTTTTGGTTCTTGTCAATTATCACCCATCAACAAAGAAGACAAAAAGAAAATAGAAAGGGTTAATAACATACACACACATTAGAAAAAAAAATAGAAAATACAGACTAGACTGAAACAAAACAGCCCTAAAATTAAATTGTCTTTGTCATATTATTTTAAGGATTCTTTAGATTTGATTCTAATGTTGTATTGAACCCATTCTATATAAAGAGCTGTGTTTTTTGTATCTGTGAAAAGCACTTTACAAATTAAAATTAAAAACTATTATACAAAACTTTTCTATAGCTGTTCAAGTATTGATCCAATTCCTTAATACCTTAATCACTTAAGTTATAGTGTGATGTCCATACTTGACACACACACACACACAAACACAGTGTTACAGAAGTTAATTTTGTGATAGGTCACCTTTAACCTCCATACATCTCAAAAACTATTAGTCCTAGGTGGTAACACATACTATGATAATTGTAAAAAACCTTTATTCTACACCCTTTGGTACCAATCTGAAAGTTCTGTGACCCTCCGTTCTTGAGTTATAACCAATAATGTGACCTTGAACTTTGATTTTTACTCAAATGGATCATTGCATCTGATGCACATTTGCTATATGTACGTATATGTCCATGTAATTTCATGGTGATATCTCAAGTATTCATTGAGTTATAGCATGACATGTCTCTGCAGACACACACACTAATTACAATAATGTCTCCCAACCAATGTTGGGTGAGATTAATAAAGACACTGGTTGATTTTTATTTATTTATTTTATTATTTCTTATACTAAATTGTCATTTAAAAAACCCAAAAAACAAAATTGACAAGATTAAAAACAACAAAATATTGAAACATTATTAGACTTTATTAATGGTTACCCATAAACCTGCACCTTTAAACATACACTTTCAATGGCACCAAACATCAGGTTTATGTTATAGAAAAATAAAATAAAAAAACATAAAAACACAGAACAAATTATTTTAATTCATCCAGACAGAACAGAAGCTGCTTGTGTTGAATCCGAGTAACAAACTAAAAAGGACATTTGACCAAACACAGGATTGGCAGAAGGTGGAAAAAACAGGGGCTGATGGGTAATATTATGCTCTTTAACAGGAACCACTGGGCTTTATGGGAAATCTGTTAAAACATTTAACCACAACTGGAAACAACAAGGTTTTTGACACTTAGTTTGAGGTTTAGATCAGATTAAGTTCAAATCCACTGACCCACATTAAATTATTCATTAACATTTATTCCGGTTTCTATTCATTTACAAAATTGTACTAAAGCTGTTGTAAACTCAATTCGATAAAAGCTGAGAATTACTCACCGATATTTTTTGTCACTCCTGTCAAATAATTGTATTATATCGGCGATTCAAAACTTCTTTGATGAATTTGATTCCCTGAATTCTATCGAGAAAGAAAAGAGGGAGGGACTGGGAGTGTGTGTGTGTGTGTGTGTGTGTGTGTGGTGGGCGTGTGTGTGTGTGTGTGTGTGTGTGGGGGGGGTATTTGAAGCATCCCAAAAGCACTTTTCTGTGTCTACGAAGGCTGATGTTAATTTCTTTGTTGGGGATTGTACATGAATACTGTTAGTTATAATCTTAAAGAATATGAATATTTAAGATTTAACACAGGAACAATTTGTGATATCGTATTAGATCTTGTTGTGATCTAATAAAAATGTTTGGTATTTGTGCAGATTTCTGATGTAATTAAATGCCTCTAGGAAACAATAATTTACTTAAAGGTGAACTGAACTGAATGGCACTGGGTGATAGTGTCGTCGTTTGTCTTTCCCCGTTGAGACGACTCAAAAATACCAGAACCAAATAAGAAATCAATTCAATTCCAATTATCAATTCCTCATCAATAGTACATACAATTATGAAGATAATTTATCATTGGCATCTCCTTCACCAATTTCGGAATCATTATACGTCGTGAGTTGTACCCAGTCCTCCATGTTTACCATCGCGAGCACGTCGACACTGATCGTTTTTTTATGTATTTTGTGGCGATAGTCGACTACAAAACACTTCCAACAGCTGGGAATATCTGTTCAGTGGCCAAGGAAAGCTGTCATGGCGACGAAAGTAAAAGAAAGGGGGAGGAAAAGTGTATTAATCAACAGTATCATTCATTGAGTTTGCAGGTAAATATAATTATTATACAGTAACAGGGTTTCCCTCAGTACTTGCACTAACCACCACCAGACTAAAATAGTCACTGTTTTATTTTAAATACATTAAATGCACGTTAAAACTAGTGGCACAAAAAACCCTATTTATAGCTTCTAACCGTAAGTCTATCTGCAGATTTTTCGGGGTTTGAGTAGAGGTAAATTTAAAGCAAATGCAGGCAGGTAAGGGACATGGTGGTGACAAAATAAAGCAGATTCATGGATGAAACCGTCGATCTGTGGTTGATCAACAGCTGGCTGGTTTTATTTTGAAGGAGCTACATATCTGGCCACAGATGTCACTGACCAGCATTGACGCTGTGTTTTAGCCAAAAATAAAGCCCTTAAAAGTTCCTGGGTTTTGTTCGCCGTAACCCCACCTCTGTTTATGGGTTTTTTGTATGCAGGTACAGGTTGGTAAAGTGGACTGTACAGGTATTAATTGTTAAATTCTGTTTCATTGTCATTTGACTTTAGCTGAAATTAGGAGCTACTCTGCTAGCGCTAAATGTCAGACAGACGAGGCTCAGTTTTGTTTTCAAAAGCCCAGTAAATGTGATGAACAAACAAGGACTGGTACGGTGGAAGAGAGCTATTATCATGTATCAGGAACTACAGTTAAGAAATGGTGAGACACCCTAAAGAGACACCACTCTGTATTCAATAAGTGGCTCACCTGCGCTCTGATGAGTCTGTGCCGGAATCTCCCGACAATTCTGACTCAAATGTGTTTGGTTCGATGCCTCCCTCGCTCTCTTCTTGTTCACCGGGGTCTCTTGCATCCTTCTCTGTCTCGCCCACCAATCCTGAATGTGTCTTCATTCTTAAAACCCTGGTTTTCTTCATCACTGGTACAACTGTTGTATTGTCTGCCATTGTTGTTTTTGCCAACGCTCACACTTGTGACGTGATGCAGCGTCGCCTTCTAACTTGGCCATTGCCTAAATATTTCTTTTGTGTGTTGAAGAATAGAATAGGTAATAAGGAATTAATCTGCTATTCTACTTTTGTGCAAAAAATGTGGGTTCAGTTCACCTTTAAAAGAAAGAAAGTATTTTTAACAGTATCATGATATATATTTAAGTATTATGGTTTGTTTCATATTGTCAAATTCTTGCTAATACACACCCCCGTTATGAAAAAAAAAAAAAAATCCAACCAAATCTGCCCAAGTTATTGACTAAACACTACACAGATTTAGCAGCAGCATTCAGGGTAAAACAATTATATCCATGAAACCCATTCCAGGAATATACCTACATTTGTGAAAATGTGTGCAAGACCCAAGTCCAGTTTATTCAGATGTTTTACAGTAGTTTCCTTGTTTGTTCTTAGTGATTAACAACAATAACCACTGACATTTCACAGGATTTGATTCTTCCTGCTGCTTATCCTCCACTACTTTAACTGTTACAGTGACATTCTGTACATATTCATTTCTTTTTATCTTTACTTCCTGTCACCGTTTTGCCTTAACTGCTATTTGCTATTGTTCTGGGTTTAAAAAAGGCTTGATGTGCAGCAAAGGCATCTGCTTTAAAAAAAAAAAAAAAAAAAAAAAAAAAAAAGACTGGTCACTGTGATATTTTATTTCCAACATCACCTTTATTATAATAATACTAAAAAATAAATCCTCTAAAATAACTACCATATCAGTCATATAAGGAAAAACAAAAAAATTGGCTCACTACTTTTACTTAAAAAGGTAACGTTGCTGGAATATTAATACAGAACCAGAGAGGCCAGTGTGTGTTTTGCTCTAGAATGGACTGAAGTGTTCAAAACATCGTCGGCCTGTCTGATTTACAGAGTGTGAGGATCTTTTCTTAGTGTCGAGAGCCGCTCAATCGTGGTAGAGGACCGCCTGAGCAGAGAAGGAGTGGACAGAGAATCAACAAACACCATGTGACTAAAGACCTTCACATGTTTACACACCATTATATGAAAGTGCATTGTCCAAAAACTAAACTAAACAACCAAACTTAAAATATAATCCTTTCAAGGTCATGCGCTGTAAACGTTTTTAGTCCAAATATCTCATCGCACTTAAAATAAGACAGAATCACCTCAAGAAGAATTTTTCAGTGAGATATAAAGAACTTACCTTGAAATTCTTATTTCAAGAAAGAAGATAATCAGCCCCCCCCCCATCCTAACATACACGTACACACCCCCGAAGAGGAGAAATTTATTGTGTTTCAGTCAGTTAGTTTGTTGGCAACTTTACGCAAAAACTACTTGGCCAATTTCCATGACATTTTCAGGAAAGGTGTGAGGTAGTGCAGAATAATCCCCCTTAAATGTAGGTGAAAATAGGTCAAAGGTTAAGGTCACAGTCACCGAAAAATGTGTTTTCGCAATGATAAGCGATAGGGTAAATCTGGTAAACTGTGTGCAAGGGGGGTGGGGTTTGCTGTGCTGGGCATCACTTGTTATGATTTGGTACTATACAAGTAAAATTTGATTTGAAGATATTGTTTTTGTTTAATTCAAGCAAAAATAAAAATCTGCCAATAGAACAAGTGGACATTATCTTTGTAAGATTTCTTGAAATGAGACATTCAAGATCTATTGTCTAAAAATCAGTTCTTATATCTCACTGAAAAGTCACCATTTAGGTGACTCTGTCTTATTAGATATTTGGACTAGAAATGAGAGAAGTACACTTGATAAGATGTTGATTTGTGTAGTGTAGAAGTCTTCAGTCACTTACTTGGGAGAGATAAAAGTGGAGGTCGCAGACTTTTCAGTGAAGGAGGAGTGGTTCCTCTTGGTCCGTGTGAGGCCCTGGAGCCTGGATGGAATGAAGGAGTCTGAAGCAAGGGCGCACGAGAAGAAGATGAACCCCGTAGGATTGGAGAGAGGAGGGACGGACCAGGAGGGTGATGCATGGACAACAGTGGAGGGGGTTTGGTTTTCAGATGAGAGCCTAAAAAATACAGGGGGAAAAAAAACTACTTAAAGATCTTTTTTTTTAACATATTGTTTGAAAACCTCTTCACGATCCCATATCACACACTGAAATAGAATGTTTGCAAAAAAAAATAAAAAAAAATGAAGAGATGTTTCAGTCCAGTCTAGAGGGTGTAACCAAGGGAAAACACCAGGGAAAACACTGATCATCTTTACAATGATTGATTTGCCGATACGTCCATCAAGTATCAGTCCAGCTTCATTGAAAGCATGTGAAAAACTCTGGCCTGCAGTGTAATTATATTTGGCTCAAGAATGAGAGAGAAAAAGAGAGTGAGCAAACAAGAAAGAGAGCAAGAGACAAGCAGAAAGAACTGGGAACTGTCTGTGTATCGAATCAACGACAGTTTTAGAAAGACACATTGAAGATTAATTTAATTAATTCAATTACATTCATTGAATATATTTGTTTTTCCTGACATTTAACCTATACTTTAGTTGTGTGAAACAATTCAACTCAATTCATTCCTGAAATGAAAAAGACAAGACTAAAATGTTGAAACTTTTAGTTTATTAAAACAAATAAAAAAATCACATGTGAATGACTAAACATGACTAAAACTAATAAGCAACTATGGCACAAGACTAAAACTAAGTTGTATAATGTGTAACAAAATTAACACTCGTCCTTCCATACAAACATATGTGTTGAGGTGTTGTCCAGAAGAGTTTCAGAGCTTTCTGCTGATATTATTCAGTTTGACACAAAATAAACAGACCCTTTTAAGAGTCGCCAAGAAGTGCAGTTTGCAAACCCACCTGGTAAGGACAGAAAAGGAGGTGGAGGTGGTGAGAGGTCTCCCATTGATCCCCCTGGTCCAGATAGAGCCTGGAGCTGAGGTGGCCCAGGTGGAGTAGGAAGCAAAGGAGGTGGTTTCCCCAGACCAGGAGGCAATATGATCCCCCTGTCGCCTTCAGTACTGGAGGCTGAAGACGAGAAAACACATGAAGAAGAAGGAAGGAGAGATTAAGAGGAACATCTGGAGTAATGTAGCCTTCTTTTTTGTGGCTCAGTGGCTGATAAGGACATGAGCTACAGCCTCCTGAAACCACAAATACATGTTTCTCCTCTGTACTGGACAAGGGTTGAACAGTTTTACTTAAAAATAGATAATTTTAAAATGTTAAAATTAAAATACATTATAAGTGGTGTCGCGCATAATAAACCCTATCCCCTCACAAACATTTGACCTGATTTGCCCTCTTAAAATTACATTTTTGGTAACTGTGACCTCGACCATTGATCTACATTCACTAACATTTAATGCAATCTATTCTAGACCACCTCGCACCTTTCCTGAAAATTTCTTAGTCCAGTAGTTTTTGCATAAAGTTGCTGACAAACAGACAGTCTTGAACAATGAGTTGAGAAAGAAGAAGAAAAAGGAAAAAAAAAAAGAAGTCAAGAGTCTTACCTCTTATGTAATCCTGCCGGGAACGGACATATTCTATGATTGTCTCCAGCTCCTCTGGGTAGACGTGCACCCCCTCGGCCAGCAGCATGAGGAGGTGACGGGTGTCAGATGAAACAGCGTGGCGTCCGATCTTTTCTCGGTCCAGAAAATCATCAAGGAGCTGCGACGCTTGTGCTGCAATGTCTGCAGGGTCCCTCGGCTGCCGTTCATTTACAAATCCACGATTGTATTCTGCTACGACCAAGTCCATGGCCTGTTCTTTGGGCATATTACGATGGACTGAAGGGAAATGAGAGGGTCAATACTGGGTGTCAGGGGGCTGACTATAAAACAAACAAACAAAAAAAAAAAACCTAAAGTGAAGTAACAACCATCAGAAAGCATTGGTTGATATAAGTCAATGACTTTTTTTTAATGTAAAACCTTTTATTTATTTATTTTTTAATATTCGGGTCAGCAAATTAAGCCAAAGTAATATCGGATGATGTTATGATGAATGTTTTTGTTTTTTTTAGTGGTAGGTAGTGTGGGTATAACTTATTTGTGAAGATATTCACATTTTATGTAGTTTTAAGTTTGACCTGCATTATGGTCCTGGACAAAAATGGAAGATTTTTAGTATGTATTTGATTTACTGAATGTGCACTTGTGCTTTAGGAAAAAATTGTATTGGATTATGTGATTATTAAGTCTTTTTGTGCTGGCAGAATTTAGATTTTACATGAATCGCAGACTTTTATATGGGGTCACTTTTTGGACCAAACAGGGCAGTTTGTTTCTTTTGTCAGTTGATATTATGTATGGATGGTATAGCTTCTCACATAGTTTAAATGATACAGATGATGGTGTATGTATTGAATAAATGTCGCAAAACCATCTATTCTTGGATTAATTCAGTTTTAAATTGAGGTTTTTAAAAGTGGAGTAAGCAATTCTAAGTCACTGGATGTAGAAAAGGATGGTTCTAGAGGGAAAGCATATTTCCACTGGTACTGGCTAGACTCATAGCGGCTCAGGGAATTGTTATTAAACGCACTCATTGTCTCTTGTCTCATGTGAGTTTTTGCATCAGCCACCAAGGACTGAATCTCCTGGACTGACTATGGTGTAGTATTATGGGCTGTCATCATGTGGATTAATCTACTGCTATATTTACAGTGAACTTCTGCATCTGTAATTTGTAAAGTGGTAGGTCACAGAAACAACTGACTGACCAATCAGTGTCTGCCGGGGTTTATAAGTCACCTTTTAGAGACACTTGGAACCTGGGTAGAGGTGATACCATAAAAACTAGTACCGGTACCACATTCCAGGTTCTTTTTCATAATGGAAACGCAACAACGCAGGGTTGGGTTGAGCCGGTACCTTTGGAAACATGGCAATATGGTTGATGACGGGTTTTCCGAATGTGTAATAGGTACTAATGTTAATGGCTAATGCTAGGTACTATAGGAATTTAGAGTGGTAAAATGGAGACTGATGCCATGTTTTTACTACGTGGTACCGTCTTGACTCAACCTTTTTGCTTTTTCATTATGAAAAAGGACCTGGAATCTGGTACTCGGTACTAGTTTTTTGGCAACACTTTCACCCAGATTTTCCAGCAACACTAAAAGGTGACGTATAAACCCTTGCAGACACTGATTAGTCAGACAGTCATGTCTGTGACCCACCTCTTTACAAAACACAGATGCAGAAGTTGACTGTATATATATCAGTACATTAATCCACATGATGAAAACCCATAATTCTACACCATGATTGGTCCAGGAGATTTAGTTCTTGGTGGTCGATGTAAAAATTCAGACAGAACGACACAACGAGCGAGGTAAACAGCAACACTGAGCAGATCGTACTGCAACACTGATATCCAGATACTGTAAAGTCAGTACTATTCTGAGATCGAAATGCTTTCCAGGACTACTGAGCCAAGTCGAACTGGTCCCACATAGTGGAAACGTACCATGAATTTTCCTCCAGGAGGTAATAAGCTAAGCTAACCTTTCTATAATGCTATATTAGACAGTCAAATACAGGGAAGTTTTTCAAGAATGGCTTACTCTACCTTTAAAATCCACCTGGGCAACAGTGGTAAACATTTGTCCAGGGTCAAATTATTGTTGTTCATGTAGAAATCATGAAGAGAGGAAACGCCTCCATTTTGTATTTATTTTTATATGGATTTTATGTTGATTAAGGTGTAGATATTATGTCATGTGTGTATTGCACAAATGCCACGTGTTGACTTAAATGAACAGATTAACATTTTGGGAATTGCCACAAAGGAACTTGAGAGAAAAATTACAATTTATTGTTTTGAGCAAACTAGGTGTTAGCAAGTTTGCCATGAAAGTATAATCAATGTACTGCGCAATGTAATGTAATGAACATTTATGTCGGGTAGGTTTGGTGTATATGTATAGTTTTATGTAAAGTAGGTTGACACCACTGACAACCAGTGGATGACATACCAAGATTTTGTTCAAAGTTTAAGGAATGTTTGATAGTTTTAGTTATAAAGTCCATATTAATGTTGAGTATTGGATTACAGTTGTGCATGTGGGTGTGTTTCAGAGGTCCATTTGGTGTTTTCAGGAGGTTTTGCACAGGATCTCCTTTGTATTTTTGGGGTTAAACTCGTCTGCATAAAATGTACACGCCATTGGACTTTAAAGGGAAGGTTGGAGTTTTAACCAAGGTGGTGTGGCTGCTTTGAAAGAATGAGGGGACTTACTTTTGAGGGATTCTGAGAATATGATAACAGTGCAGGAGGACAGAGCTATGTTTGTCTGCTCCACCAGAATACATAAGGGGGAGCCGTTGGATCGGACATCCTGTAGGGCACGGGTCAGGCCCGACTCCGCCTGAAGGTAGAGCATTTCCACTGACAGGCCACGCTCCTGCAAGCACTGGCCTAGCGATTTGGGGTAATCCCTTTGAGAGGAAGAGAAAGACTGTTAACTTGACATTCCTATATTATGTGACCCAACATCTCTGAGAAGAACAGAGGGAGATTTCTGGATTTATACCGTGTGCTTTACCAACAAAAACACAAGTTTTAGTTTATGTAGTGCAGGGGTTTTCAAATTGTGGGATAATGAGCCTCCCCTAAAAAGAACCGAAAAGCAGCTGTGCCCCACCCCCTGATCTTTGTCTAAAATTTGAAAAAACATTTTAAACATCTTCATCTCTACATGTGCTTAAATATATACTTTTACATAAATTTTAATATCTTTGTGTGTTAAATTTGTTCTTAAAATATACATTTCAGCATTACATTTTCATTTTAACATTTGTTAACATATGATTTGAACTTATTTTTAAATACTTTTTTCATGTGTGTATATGTTTAACATCTTTGTTCCCCAGATTAACATCTTTGCGGTTTTTTTTTTTTTTTTTTTTTTTTTACCATTTTTAAAACATTTTTACATCTGTGTATGTTTTTAACATCTATTAACACATCTTAAGATTGTTGTGTGTTTTTAACATCTTTCTAAAATACATTTTTACATCTTTGTATGCGTTTAGCATCATTTTTAGCACCTCTTTTTTGCCCCTTACATGTACTATTGTTAGCTAACCACTTGTTAACACTTTTTTTTTCCAGGTTTATTTTTTCCTCATGCGGTGCCTCCCCTGAAGTCCTCTGGCACCCCCCAGGGGAGGCCCACCTCACTATTTCAAAACCCCCGATGTAGTGGATGCTGTATGTGCATTCATTAAAGATGAGACTAAGTAGTGGCGCGTGTCTCACCCCTCTCCCAAATGAACTGTGTGTGGCTGAGTTTCTTAACCCCCCTCCCATTTGTCATACACCATTGAGGTAAAACAGCCAAATTGATTGCGATATTAATTTGAAGTGATATCGCCCAGCATTAGTGTGAATGTTTACTTTAATGGTTCAATTCACATGCAAGGAAAAAAAGGCATAAGATGAGGCTGTATATGATTAGTATGTTAACGTGATATTAAAATAACACCATGTTCCATTTGGATATTCTGAATTTGGTCTTTTCCCCCCTAGAGTATTGTCTCGATAAGACAAAAGAAATGCTGATATTAGGGATTTCCTTCTTTAGAATAGGTGCTTCATTTGTGGGTTTTACAGCAGGAAACACATGAACCCTTATTCCAGTCAGTAGGAGTAAAGTAAGATCCTCTGTGATAGAAGGAGAAACAGATATTATATCATTATTATATATATAATATTATGGCAGAGAAAATCTACCATAATAATGTGAGCAGATATTAAATTAATCCAGTGCACGTCTGAAGAGATAAAAGAGGACGGTGAAGTTCAGAAAGCACAACATCTGTTAATAGTCGTTTTACTTTTGATTGAGGTATGAACAACAGTGATGTAAGTGGAATATTAATTTTCATTAGTCATGTTATGAACTCATGAGGAAATTAGTCCATTTCAGAATAGTAGTAAAATGTATTAAAACAGTCTGTTACGTTTATAGGTGTAAAGAATGGAAATATCATGCAACAATTCATTAAAATGCAGTTATTCATTGAATTTGACATAACTACTGTATTATGTTTTGCTTTTTGTACTGGAAATGAGGTGAGTGTCACTTGCATCATTTGCGTCTTTGTATTTACTCATTTTTGATGTTATATTGTACAGTAAGTTTGTCCGCTGTAAAAGAACAGGTAGGGTGTCGTATGCATCAATATTGTAGAGTCTGTTCTGGCCATTTTCCTGGTTTTTATCATTTATGAGCTCAGAGCAACTTCCACTGTCCAGTTTTAATCCAAAAGTTGGAAAACTGGTAAGAGTCAACATTTTTGTTTTAAAATGAAGTAAAAATGTTCAAATGTGTTTAGCATTTGAGTTTTAATGTAATGCATTGTCCATATCTGTGAGAATGACTGATGTGATGTAAGATTGAAATGGAAATAAAAGTGTATTCATTGATCATTGACACTGTGTGTGCGTGGGTTTGATGCAGTCAGCGTAAAAAAAGCATTAAATGTGTTCACTGCTCTCGTGCAGAAATATATGTGCTAATAATAATAATAATAAATGCGGCTTTATTTAATAGTTTGGCTCAATGTGCAATTATCTGTTGATACATTTTAATTTATGAGAAGACAAAGAAAAGACATACCGACAGAGGAGGAAAAGTAATTGTTAAAACATAAGTCATGGAAGACTGTCAAGATCCATTAGTGAACAGAAATTCACAATAAGATGACGAACACACATTCACCTCAAGAAAATTTTTTCATCCATAATAACCCAAACGTTGCTGCTGTCAAGTTCCTCTCCATGGCGGAAAAAAACTTTATGAGCAGAACAGGACTGGGTGATTTCAACAAAAGATATGGTGATCTTTTCAAGTAAAATTGTGACCTGAATCACAACCCCCCCACCCCATTTTGTTTGATGTCGGCAAAATTCAAACGTAAAACTTTTCTCTGGTTTCTGGTGGCTTTACCACCAATGTCCCTCAGTTCTGGTAGCATTGCCATATTTCTATATATTAAAAAAAAAAGACAGTTTGTGTGACTCATTAGTGGTCTTAGGTCCATTGGGAATAATGGGGACAGTTGTGGCAGTTATTTATCATTAATGAGGGTATAATGGTGCATTTGTTAGTAACAGGCTGTGGCTCAGTTGGTAGAGCAGGTCATCCAGTGATTGAAGGGTCAGCAGTTCGCATCCCAGCTCTGGCTGTCCACATGTCAAGTGTCCTGAGGCAAGACACCGAACGCGTGTGTGTGTGTGTGTGTGTGAATCTTTGATAGGCATACGAATACTAGTAATGTCAATGACCAAATTAGAAAAAAATATCATGACTTGTCTGGATAAATAAAGGTTAAAATAAATAATTTGTGTATAACTGTCGCACAAAACAGTCCACAGTTTCATTTAAAGCAAAAAGGTTTTTATTTTTTAACTTAAGGTGGTCAAATCCAGTGACCCTGCTCCTCTTCTTTGACAGTTGAAGTGGGTAATACTGGTTACAATGACATTTTTCAATGGGTGGGATACAACGTGCAGCAGAAAAATGTTTGCCTTTTTTAAAATGATGCGTTAGAAGGAGAAAAACAGGAAACATTTGGTTGGGAGCAACTTAAACAGGGTCAATTTACAAGGGTCTGCTGTTGTGTTACTATGAGGACACGTTCACAGTCCCTCAGGGAATACTGTGAGGCATTCACAATCGCACAGTAAACTACGCTTACACCATTAGAAGTGACAACCATGGGTATATCCCCAAACAGCCGCAGTCCTTAACCTGACAGAAATGATGTCACAATGTGAGGCAGACTCACAAAAAATCTAGATAAAACTATACTGGAGTCAACCTGAGAAGACCTGGGAATTTTCTTTTTTGTCATACTTTTCTTTTTTAAATGCATCACCTCTCTGTAAGTGGCTATGGCTATAATTCAAAAAAATTTCAAGCACTTAAACTAAAATTCAAGCTTTTTTCAGCCTTGAAAACAACACTGAAATTCAAGGATTAAAGCACCCATACTAACCATGACTATTTCTATCCATCCATTTAACATGTCCAAGTCTTGCCTTTCTCTGGATGGTTGTAAGTAAAATTAAAAATACAACGAGCCAACCCTATTTATGACTAGTTTTAAAGAAAGCGTTGACTCTAGAATCAAGGCTGTTAATTTATAAATGTTTGGACTGACTGTATGCATTTGAAAACGTTTTTATTATTGTAAATCTGTCACTATGCAACTGTGTATTAACCAGCTTATCTTTGAAACAGAGATCCCCCATCTCAATCTGGTAAAATAAAAAATAATGATAAAAAAAAAAAAAGTATGTAGAACTTCGAAGTCTTGGCCATAAACATGAGGACCAAATGTTCCATGAACAGGATTGAACTGTTTATCTATCACGTCCGTACTCAGTGTCCTTAAGCTAAAACACAACCATTCAGTCACTCCCAGATTCTGTATGCTCATCCATCTCTCACTTCTCTTGTAATACTCACAGGATATTGTTGGTGACAGAAAGGACCACGCAATCTGCTGGCTTTCTCTGGTCCTGCACCTGCTTGTAGAACTTCTGATACAGGGTTTTGCGTCTGTCTGCTGGAGTGCCCTCAGTTTTGGTTGGAGGTTTACCCACAGCTACAGAGTGAAGGACAGAACGGTCAAGAAAAGAGGATGACAAAATAGAAGGAAATTAAATTCTAACAGATTTTACTTAATGTTGTGACTTTTCCAGGCCTGGAAAACATACTTTCTAAGGCCATGGAATTAAAGAAAGTATACATTAAGTTATTAGGTTGAATATTTCCAGCTTGTACATATTCCCTGACACTTCAGAAAGAATTTAGATAATGTATGGAGTGCTTACACTAAAAGGCTGAGTATATCAGTGGCTGCTTAGTGTTTCATTGGAGGGACTTCAGTAGTTAAATCTAGATTTTTATGTTAAATGGGTTTTAATGAGTACAAAATTTACCATTTTGCTGATGCGTGTAACCCTCGAACGTCAAGCTTCCGCTGTAGTTTTGCATTTGCTCCAGTTCTTCATAACTGAGCAACAACAACAAAAACAGACATGCCATCATATTGTGAGACATTGTATTTAAGGAAATATAATAAAACTGTCTGCCCATTTAAAAAAAAATGTGTTTCAATTCATGCAAAAAAGTAAAAAGTGCTGTGTAAGTATTGCAAATAACAAAATAGCGCAACATTTTAAATATTCTTAACTTTGTCTGTGTGCGCACACACACACACACACACCTGTGGGTAGATACATATACATGTTCTTTCCCAGAGCCATAACCAAAATACACAATCAGATACCTGTAATAACAGACTTCCACTGCAATAATTCATTATATTCAATAATGTGCAAAATCTGTCTAATGCTTACAATCTCTCATAATATTTATCTTCACACTACTTATCCCACAATATTCATCCTCCCAGCACACTTGCACTACTTATATTCTATTTTTAGAAATATCCTCAGGTCACAATATATTTTTAATGTAAATTATGGTGTCTTTTTTAATTGATATTTGTTACTTGTCTTTAATTGTTTACACTGAACCTGAATATTTTTCACTTGGTTGATGATGACCCAATAAGATTGAAGCTGATTGTAATGTAGATACTTTGACTCTATTGTGTAACAGCCTTCTGCTTCTCACAGCAAGACAGGTGTTGTTTTGTTAATTATCATATGAATGAGGTAGGCAGATTCTTCTAAATCAGGGGTGTCTGATCCTAGTCCCTTGAGAACTACTAGCCTGCATATTTTTGATGTTTCCCTCTTTCAACTCACCTGATGGTCATTATCAGACTTCTGCAGAGCTTCATTTTGGTTTGGTTTATTTGTCGATATAGCAAGAAAAGGGTGTATCCAAGGGATATTATGTAAAAGCTAAACCACTTATTTCCAACATGGTCCCTATGATGATGGGCTGATCATTTGAATCAGGTGTGTTGAAAAAGGGATACATCTAAAAACATGTAGGATGGTGGCCCTCGATCACCAGGGTTGGACACCCCTGCTCTACAAATCATTGTTCTGTATAATGCTCAAATGTGTAACCTTACTGAGATGTCTTCCTTCCTCTCCAAACTGGAATGGCAAGATATTACCATCAATTCCAAAGGAAGATGACAGAGAGGTAATAATCCAAAAAACATGCTGTTAATGAAATGCAATTACTATGTAGATGGAGCCAGTATGCTGATGCAACAGGAAGACAACGCCAATAAACAAGCAGTGCTCTGCAATTTGCCACCGTTTCACAATAGGATGTAAACTGCCTGCCATTCAGGATGGGGGGTAGACACAACATTACATATCAGGTATAAAAAAGGATGGAAAAAAATGCCTACGGAACTTTGTAGTATGTCATTATTAACTGAAAAACCTATAATTTTGATAAATACAACCTTTGACAGTTGAAGTGGGTAATAATGGTTAATGACATTTTTCAATGGGTGGAATACAACGTGCAGCAGAAAATTTTTTGTCTTTTTTAAAATGATGCGTTAGAAGGCGAAAAACAGGAAACATTTGGTTGGGAGCAACTTAAACAGAATCAATTTACAAGGGTAAAATGGCATCTTTCTACTAGAATCAAACTCCTAAACCTCAATCCAATCGAGCATCTGTGGGACATGTTGGACAAATTGATCAAATTGTGTGGGACTTGCTGTGTCTATTCCTATTGTCTTGGTACCAGATATGACAGCACACATTGAAAAATCTTCCAGGCCTTGGGTCAGATAGAGCTGTTCTAGCAGTAAAAGAAGCATACAGTATTAAGATGGTGGCAATGTCATGTTTTCACAGATGCTTTAACAAATAGTGAGGTTTAGTCCATTTTTAGTTCAGTATAAACCACTGCAAAATGGGAATGACTTACAAGACCTACAGTTGTGGAGATGCTCTGATCCAGGCTTTTAACTCTTATAATACAACCCTTATTAAAGTCACTCAGGTACTTATGTTGCCCATTTTGCTGCGTCCATCACATAAGATTAAATATTTCAATTGCTGCCAAAAATGTCAGAGCCACAGAGATGCCATTTTAACGAAATAACAAAACTACTACCTCACCCATCAGTTTATCACTGTACACAATAGCAATAACTTGGAATAACTGTCCTCTAATGAAACATAATGCTAGCTATGTTGTGGCTTAGTACAATACAGTCCATGACAAAGTTGTGTGATGTATCTTACATGCAACTTTTATTCACCTTCTTACTTAAAATATATATAAGGAGAAAAAGGCCTCTCGAAACTGCAGATGTGGGGATGGTTACACATAGAACTGCCCACTGACTACTGGACGTGCATGCTAGGCCTTAGTGGACTTTGGTGTGTCTGTTTGGGGGATGCCTACCAGTCTAGTGCATCCTTATGGTCGTCGGTTCTCTCCTCTCTGGATGAATACGGTGTTGATCTCCGGAAAGCACGTCGTTGTTTAGAACTGCAAAAATAGATTTAACGCACTTTGAGACATAACTCATGTATAACGGAGAATCTTGGGTAGGTTAACGTTAGTGAGTGCCATGTTCGCTACTGTTATCCTGTTAGCTACTGTTATCCTGTTAGCTACTGTTAGCTACGCCTGCTAAACCTGCAAAACCCGAGACGAAACCAAACACTTACCTTCCATTTGAGCTGGAGCCGGACCGCCGGGCTCCTGAGGACGACTTCGTCCACGACGACATTTTATCTACGTCACACCGTCACCGGAATGAATTTATGTTCCGTTTAACGGGGAAAGAAACCAAAATCCTGCCGGTTTTTTTTTTCAGCTAATGTCTTACAACGTCTTACTCTCTCAGTAACCTGTGAGAACGAAGAGGCGGAGGGCGGCTTTTCTTCATCTTATTATTTTAAGGGCAGTTGCAGACATAGTTAGCCCATTACCGCCACCTATGGGATGTGAATATCACTCATGATTCATATAATATACGTTAATTAATCTTTGGTTGGGATAGATTATTGTAATCACAGTGTGTGTGTGTGTGTGTGTGTGTGTGTGTGTGTGTGTGTCATATCATGTCATATCATGTTATAACTTAATGAAAACTTGAGATATCACCATCAAATTACATGGGCATATACGTATAGCTAATGTGCATCCGAAGCAATTATCCATTTGAGTAAAGGTCAAAGGTCAATTTCACAATTAAATAAAAGGTTAAAATCACATTATCACTTATAACTCAAGAACGGAGGGTCACAAAAGTTTCAGATTGGTACCAAACGATGCAGAATGAAGATTTCTACAATTCTCGTAATTGGTGTTATCAGCTAGAACTAATAGTTTTTTGAGATCTATGGAGGTCAATGTCACATGTCACAAAATTAACTTCTGTAACACTGCTTATGTGTGTCAAGCATAGACATATCATGCTATAACTTCATAAATACTGGATATATTATCATAATATTACACGCACTGACACATATATACATGTAACGAAATTATCAATATTGTAAAAGGTCAAAGGTCAATGTTGCATTTAGCAGAAAGGTCAAAATCATATTGGCTCAATAGCATATTGGCTCTAATTCAAGAACGGGTTGTCATAGAAACTTGAGATTGGCACAATATAGGGGCAAGATTAAGCATTCTCTGAATACTTGTTAAAATGGTAAATAAAAACTTTCTCATAAACTATTTGCAATCTTTGTTGCCTTTAAATACTCCCATGTCCTCTATTCTCCTTGTTGTGTCGTCTGTTGCGTTTTTATATATTGCGCATTTCATAATTACATGTTCCCAGTTTCCTGTGTCATGTTTTGTCTATTAACCCATAAAGACCCAAACATCCACCACAGACCAAATCCACCTCCTGATATCAACTGTTTAATATCTGTTGATTCACTAATATTATCAATATGTGAAAATAATTGGTGTAAAGCACAGTTTATCACCTTTGCATGGACATCAGGTGTGACCCATTTGGATGTTCAGGGGCTAAATTAAATATATGAAATTAAATGTATGAAATTAAATATAGAATAATACATGATCTACAGTGAAAATGTTAAAATACAGAGGAAATTATTATAGTAAATGGTGAAAAATTACTTAAGAAATGCCAAATGGTGATAAAAAATTAATTTTGGAATTGCCACAAAAGTAAAACAGCGTCTTTATGGGTTCAACATTTTTTATTCAATCCTGTATGTCTTAATATTTTTTAGAATCGTGTTGTTATAGTTAAAGCCTTCTGTTCTACTTCTGTTCACTGGCGCCCCCCTGTGGTGACTGAGAGTGGCTACACCCACCACCAGATTACTCACCCCTCAGCCACCACTTGGGGGATACATTGGATTTCTGTGGATTGAGGAAATATATTTTAAATGACAACAGCTAATGGTGCGAAAACTGTTTTAACACACAAGCAACAACAATAAGTATAAGAAAAAATTGTACAATGGCATCCTACACATCCTCGGGCTCAAGTAGATGAAGCTGTGTTTGACATCCTTCGAAGTTCAGTGTCAGATTTGAAACAGGTACGCGCGTGCATGACATGGAAGCAACGGCAACCGGTGGTAAAACGAATTCTGAAGCGGACTTGTGTGGGTATGTATGGTATACAGTGTTGACAATTTTATATCGTACAAAATGTGATGGAAATACATGAATATACGCGTACATACTTAATGTGTGACTCGTTTGCGCGTTCTCTGAAGTTAGCATGCTAAGCGGAAAAGTTAGCATAGCTAGCTAACCACTTTGCTGAATTGCTGTCTGTCTACAGAGGTCTGAGGATGAAACGAAAATGTGATATTTCAAATCTTTTTCGGCAAGAGTAGAAGTAATACTAAGGAGATAAGGGAGCACCGTGAGAAGGAGAACCCAGATGTAGAAGTACGCAGTGAGGATGTGTCCAGGGTGAGAACAGGTACAGAAGGTGCACACCTGGGCCTACAGGGAACCTTCTGCTACTCAACTCAATGTTTCTGTTAAGATAACACCAGGAGTAATCACGTTGTGCATTAAGTAGTTCAAAAAAATTAGAAGTATTCTGATATTTATTATATATTTTTTTCACCATAAAATTGGCTTGGATGTGTGCATCATTCTAATATTTGGTCATTGATTGATTTAGTTATGATGCTTAAAACATACATGTAAATACAACACAGGACTGTGAATATGAGGGCAAATGTGGTTGTATAATCCTGTACACTTAATAACCGTAGTCTTGTCAAATTGGTTTTGGCAATTGTATTCTGTCATTAATAGATGAGTAACTCAAGTTAATGTAATTGAAGTGTGATTGCAATAATAAAGATAGTGCCAATGGTCCAGTGCTCACAGCTGTGATGTCTTGCTATCAACAAAAGTGAGGCATTCAATAGATCATAAATTCAGAATTGAAATCCGTTGAGACTTGAGGGAGGAGAAGCGATAGCAACTGACTGGATAAATATACAAAGTTGTTTACAATTTTAAATTTCGACAAACAAAGTAATACGTTTTGTGCTCAGTGATATCTAATGAATCAATCAGAATTTAAATCTGTTGAGAATTGAGGGAGGAGAAGCTATTTTAGTGAATTGTGGACGACGCCAACGATGGATGAAGCACGATGGCAATAGCTCATCATGACTGAAATAAAAAAATCCCGTCTTTAAATATATAAATTTAAATTAAGCATATCAATATTTTTCTTTTAATTTGTTTGTTTTTTTAGTCAGGTATGCTACCCTAAGATTTTGCCTAGCCCCCACTAGCCACTCTTAGAATTTATTTTCTGATAGCATCACTGCTTCTGTTACCACAGCACCGTAATCCAATGTTTGGATAATCCAACACAGGAGCTAGTGAAATGTTTTAGTGTTCTCAATATTATATGTTAGGATCATTTTAGTTAATCAAAGTATGACAGAGGTGGGAAGTAATGAAGTAAAAGTACTTACTATACTTGGGTAGATTTTTTTTTCAGCATATGTACTCTACTTTTTTCTGGCAACTTTTTACTTTTACTTAATACATTTTCCATAAATATCTGTACAGTATACTACTTACATTTTCAGAATAGGTACTAAACAAATGTGCTGCTGGTGTTTCTTTTAATTTTACCTGTACCCATGAAAATTTGTGTATTTAAATTTTTTTTTTACCCATTCACTGATATTTTTGCAGGTTACCTGTTATGTACTTCACCCAGTGCAGGACTGTGGTCAGACACAAACTTTTATGATTACACTGCTCTACAATTTTTAGAAAGTATCTGTTTTGGACATTAAATGTCCTAAATCTGACATACTTTAATAACATGAATCAGAAAACAAATGTCAAAAGTACTGGTTAGTTCATGTTTTTAATATATATGAGGGTGTGTTATTACATATAATATATAGACCACCATTTATTAGAAAGAAAGAACCTGTAAAGTGAGTAGATCATAATGTGCAGACAGTGTTTTGAAGTAGATCTGAGACCAATATTCCTTTGGACTAAAACGCATTCTCTTGTTAGTTATGAGAATTTGACATTTTGACCCAAGGCTTACCTTAGAAACTTGAGGTTTTTTTATATTATTTTTTTTTATCAGTAGCACACATATGGTCAAATGTCATTAGTTTTATTCCGGAAGCATTTTACATGTAGACCAGTGGTATTCTGGTTTAAGTGATCATTGTTTCAGTCATTGCAAAAAATTAAGTTTTACTTTTGTACTTTATTACAATAGAGAAGTTGCAGTTTTTTTACTTTTACGTAAGTAAAGGAGTTGAATCTGTACTCAAGAGTCACAAGAATATTTTTTCACACAAGTAGATGTATTTCTACTTGAGTACAGACTGTGAGCACTTTGCCACCTCTGGAGTATGGAACCACATGTGAAATTGGTTTCCACTATTTTTATGTCTTTATAGTTTGGGTGAACCCATAATTGGTTCTTCTCTGATTATTCTCTGATTCAGTTCAATTAAAAACAGTTCCACACTTCCAAAAAGAGTGTCCTGTCATTTCCTATGTCGTATTGATGTAGAAATGTATTGTTATTATATATTAACTCCCAATTAGCCCTGATTATTGTAAAAGAAGAATTGTTATTTATCTTATTAGTGGTGTATTTTTACATGTATTTTCTTCTGTTTAATAGGTCTGTAGGCAGGTGGCATGGTGGTGCAGTGGTTAGCACTCCTGCCTCACAGCAAGAAGGACCCTGGTTCGATTCCCACACCAGACCTTTCTGTATGGAGTTTGGATGTTCTCCTCGTGTCTGCATGGGTTTTCCCCGGGTACTCTGGTTTCCTCCAACCATCCAAAAACATGCACTGACAAGTTAATATTCTTAATCTAAATTGTCCATAGGTGTGAATGTGAGAGTGATTGCCTGTATAAGTTCAGCCCTGCGATGAACTGGAGACTCATACAGGGTGTACCCCCGCCTTCACCCATTGAAGCTGGGTTAGGCCCCCAGTGACCCATGTGACCCTAGTGAGGATAAAGCAGTTTCAGATGACGAGACAAAATGAGATGAGTTTGTTGTTAAGTTAGTTTTTTTTATTGTTTGTGTGGTCTCTAATATCTAGATACATGTTTATGTAAATGTATAATTCATTCATAAAAACAAACTTGAGTTGTCCCCAGGCATATATGAGCAGTAAGTATATACAGCACTTTTATACAACCAAAGCAATCTAAGATAATTGAGTAAAAAAATTGTATCACAATAATATAGAATGAGAAAAAGTATGCAGAACAAATAGCAAAACTAGTAATAAATAAATAAATACAATTGTATTTTTTCATAATAACTCTGAGGAGGATGTAAACATCTGACTGTACTGATGATGATATAATGGTGTAATGATGGTGTTTTTCACTCTAATGGAAAAATTCACAATGTGCAAATTTATCTAATACAGCGGCTTTTTATAGTGCTTAAATACATTTTTGTGAACCATCTGTTGAATGACATATGATGTTTCTAAACATTTAAATTAAATATTACATTGTTTCCAATTACATTTTAAATAAAGTGTTACTTGACAGGGACAACACATGCAAGGATTGGATATTATGTTGATGCATTTATTTTTGGTGGTAGGTGTATTTTAACATAGTAGTAGTGGTAGTAGTTTATTCTGTTGTCAATCTCTGTAAACAACAAACAAAAAAGAAAAATATATCCTTTGTTTCATATACAATGTGACTGAAAGGGTTTAGGCTTTAGAAAAATTTACTATTGCCTAACCCTATTTACCATTTATGTAAAGTTTCCACAAGAAAAACAAGCAAACAAAACAAACCAAAACATTTCAATGTAATCATTGCTATATATACAACAGAGGAGAGTATATATTGTAATTTTAATTCAGGTCAATTATATCCTTAGCTGAACTACCGGTATCGATCCTAGTGTTTTGAACAAGTTATTTCTTTAATTAATTATGATCTTTATATTATTGAATAATAGTTCATCTGTACATTTAAAAAATTTACAAATATTTTAGGCTGCTTTAATGTATCTTCTAGGTCATTCCACAGATTAACCCCTCTAATGGAAATACATGCACTTTTTTATTAGTTCTTGCCTTTACAAATATAAAACAAAACATTCAAAAAAATATTTTACCTCAGCATGTTAACAATAATAATAATAATAATAATAATAATAATTATTATTATTATTATAATTTTTGTTATGATGAGTATGGCTGTAAAAATGTACACAGATTGACATAAATTGTTTTGATTGTAGTTAATTGAAATTAATCCAAAGAAATCCTGTGATTAATCTGACTGAAAATTTGTAATCATTTGACAGCCCGACTACTACTACTACTACTACTATTACTACTACTAATAATAATAATCAGAAGAATAAGAATGCAATATAGACTTTTGTAGGGTGTTACATCAATCCCTACTGTTTCCATTTATTCAGAAAATCCACTATGGGGGCTTGGTTTGTCATTTCAAATTATGAATTACTCAATTACTCACGAAGTGTTGTGTTTTATTCGACCACTTATATAAATGTAGCCTGTTTTTCTATTCATTCATGCAGGCTATAACGTGGATATGACATTATAGTTAACCTAACAGCCCTGACATTACTGTCACTGTGCTGTTATTTCTTTGTTAATCCGGGTTATTTCAGTGTGAGAACAAAAAGAAGCCGTTCTACGTCAGAGAGTAAACCTTCACGGTGTGTATTTTGTGGCCAAAGTGGGCTGATGTGTGCAGGCCGTGGACGAACCGTGCACATGCATGGCCCAGGTGTCTGTGATGAGCACCTTGCCCGTGTGTCACGCGGATAAACTCACGCACTCGTTTGGAACCGTGAGCGCGCGCCGCGGCGGTTACAGTCGCCATTTTATTTTGAAAATCAAACTGAGCTGGAGGCACAGCGACCCTTCCATTTCGTCAAGTTTGTTGCGAGAAATAGGAAGAGATGACCATCTGAATTACTTCATTGGAAGCACGGTGAGGGTTATCATATATTTGGGGAAGAGTAACCGACGTGTTTTTACCAAACAGGGTCACATAAGTTGTGATATTAATACGGGGAATGGCCTTTAGCCACCGGAGCGGGTTCGGTCTAATTGCTGGAAAGCATCTGTCATTTCGGTCCCACCAGGAAAGTAACAAATGATTAACTAATCTTAATTTCTCTTATACGTTAATAAACGGTTGATTACAGTATTAGCTGAACTTTCTCTGAATACGATATTGACTGTGAATTGAACATTCAAGCTTTATTGAGTGCTAGCTATGACCGTTTCCACACTCATGTAAGCGGTCCCGCAGACTAGACGGAGTTACTCGAAATGAGCTAATGCTAACAAGGTTAATGCTAACGTTATCCAGCGCAATCGCGCAAAACACATCCGCATTAGTCGCGGCCTTCTATTTCATGGCGGCTTTTGCACGAGTAATACATATGTAATTGTCCAAAAAGCTCAATTTTAAGTCAACCAGCTAAAAATATCTGAGAGGCGCTATGTTCATGGTCTTTGCTGACCCATACGGACCATTTGGAAGCTGGCTCATGTTGCTAGGTTAATGTTAGCTTCAAGAAATGCTATAAAAATAGCGTTAGCTCGCAGCACTGTTGGAGTGAGTTTCATCTTTACCGCGGTTATGTTACCTGAAATTATGACTGGAAATTGGGAAGAGAATAATTATGCACCGAATGTGAAGGTAAATTGTTCTCTCGATGTAGTATTGAGGAGTTGGTGTGACTAGAAAGTACCAGGTAAACACGCTGGTTCATGGTAACTTCTCATTGACAAGTGTTCATTCGCTGTTAGCTTTGGTCATCATCGTCGATATGCTATCCATCCAGCTATATTCTTTCCCAGAAGTAGACGCTATATGAAAATCGAGAAACTATTTTATTTCTGTGATAAACATTCGGCTAATCAATTGTCAAGTCTTCAGCGGAAAGCTCATGAATACATTTACTGAGTGTTCATATTGGCTACTTTGGCGTTCTTTGTTTGAGTTGGTAATGCATTTAGCAGTTAGATAGAAATCTACGAGTTGGGGGAAATTGCTCCTCCTCTTATGTGAAAAAGCCTCATAATCTGTACTCTTATTTAAGTTTGTAGGTCTTATTTTATAGTCTGAGTGCTGAGGTCCACGAAGGAGTTAGCTCACTAGCTCTGAAGCTATGTACCATATATCAGGCTACCGTTGAGGCCTAATATAAGCTTCCTGGTACAATAAGTTTGTATAAACCTACGATTTCTTAGTGAAAACATTGTAGTGACAAATACACCGTGCAGACTGCAAATATTGGAGTTTACAAGGGGAAGAAAATGTTTGACAGCAACTCTGAATGGTACTTGGAAGTAGGCCTCAAAGCTTATCACAGTGTGTTTGTTCTGTTCTAATTGTAATGAAGATTCAGAATGGAAAGAGTTTTAAGCATGTAAAAGTTTAGTATATTTTTTTTTTATACAGGATTACTATCTTAAGATTCTTTCATGTACTGGATGTATGCTAATAATTATGTGTCCTGTCATTACAGATGCTGAACTTGGTTTTACAGTGAAGGGCTCTAATTGGCACCGGGACCCACTGATCAAAAAGCTCATTTGGAAGTCGATATTTTTCACACCTTTTGGGGGGGGGGAGCAGAAGTAACCTATCACTGAAGTGACTAAAGGGGAATAATGGTGATTTTGCGCCGTGCTCGGCCGCCTGCTTCCGCCCCAACCAGCAATGAATCTTGACTCGCTCTCGCTGGCTTTGTCTCAAATCAGCTATCTGGTGGACAATTTAACGAAGAAAAACTACAGAGCCAGCCAGCAGGAAATACAGCATGTAAGTTGAAGTGAAAATATCCATTGCAGTTTTGTGTGTGTCGGCAAAAGTATACCTTGCTCATTTAAAAGTGAAGTGAGATGTCCTCTCAATGTGACCTGTACTGAAGTTTTTGATTTTGCTTCCAGATTGTAAATCGTCACGGTCCTGAGGCAGACAGGCATCTATTACGCTGTCTCTTCTCCCATGTGGATTTCAGTGGCGATGGTAAAAGCAGTGGCAAGGACTTTCACCAGGTAATTGTTGATTAAAAACACATGGATAATTTTTTAAATAAAAAAATAAACTAATGATTAACTGAACAAACTCTGGATGTTCAACTGTATGAGGATGAGCTGAGGAAGTTGGTCACAATCTCCTTCATTTTCCTGGTGTTAAGGGGTAGGTGGTCCTGCACACTCTAGTCCACGAAATGTGTGGTGACCCAAAACCCCTGTATACATATTCGTTCCCTTCAGACACACATCCTGCACTTCTGCAGATGAATGTGTAGTGTTCTATGTAAAGTCAAATGTATATAGTGTGGACAGGAATGGTGAGAGCACTGTCCCCTGGGGGCCCCTGTGCTGGAGACTACCACGTCTGACAAACAGTTGTGTAGTTTCTGTCAGTGAGGTAGTGTGCGATCCGTTGAGCCAGATGTTGGTCCACGTCTACCTCCCCCATCTTCCCCCAGACTATCCAGACTGTGGCTCCTGTTGAGCAGGTACAGATCCATCTCACTCAGCTGGTTTGTACATTCCCTGAGCAGACTGGAGTTGATGCCAATTGGACCTGTTGCTTTCTTGGCCTTTGTCTTCTTAAGCTCCCACCTCACCTGATCTGTAGTCACAGGTTGTGGCAGACATTTTCATAAAATTTCCTTCATAACACATTATCTGTAATTTTTAATCAGTCATATTTAGTAGTATTTAATGTCAGTGATGGAGTAACTGTAGTTCCTGCTGGATCATAATCGTGATCCTCCACTGCGTCTTTTTTTTCACCGCATTCATCAGTGCCGTCACATTTACTGGACTTTTGAAAAGAACTAAATGAACTGTTTGGATATATAGTGGTGACAAAGTATCATCTAATTTCAGCTAAAGTCAATTAAACAATAATTGGCACTGACTTATTAATTTACAGACTCTCCGTCCAACAGGACAGGAGGTCAACTATAGGTGGCTTGACGGAAAGTCATCTGACATAAGTACGGTTGTTAGTCCTGTATGGTCCACTTTACAAACCGACTCATACCTGTGTACATTAGACCTGTAACCAGATCTGTCATTAAACACATTGTCTACTTATTAACTCTCTTTTAAGGGCTATATTTTTGGCTAAAACACGCACCTAATGCTGTTCAGTGACAACTGTGGCTGGATATACAACTCCTTCCCAATAGAACAAACTGGCTGTGTGGCTCAACCATGGATCCATGGTTTCATCCATGAATCTGCTTTTATTTTTGCACTTCCTGTGCCGCTACACGCCTTTATTTTGTTTAACTTTACCTCTGCTTGTACCCCCGAGTTTTATTATTTTATTTTTAGCCATGTCTGTATGTTTTTGTGGTTTATCCCATGGGATACTGTCCCAATACAGGACTGTGTGGTGGTGTGTGCAGTGTAGTTGTGAACAGTGGTGCTGTAAGTTCTACACTGGTCGGAGACAATTATAGTCTTTTTACAGACGTAGAGCAGTGATCCTGTCAGTACGTTCTACGTGAAACTTTCTTTGGTAGATCATCCTCAGTATGTGAATCTGTCAAAAATGGACAGCCTTCAGATTTTTCTGTCATTTAAAAAAAAAAGTAAAAAAAAAAAAAAAAAAAGTAAATGACTGAATAGTTTTAGTGACGGAGGGCTGGAGGGAATCCTCTGTGACGAGGAAGAAGAGTGTAAAGAGATGAGTGAAGGTGGAGGGGCCATGAAAGGTGGGGGCTGGAGCCGGGACAGAGGTGATAGTGGAGCAGAGGTGTCGGTGGTGACGGGGTAGGTTGTGTCACTGGAGAGCTGTGAAGAGGAGCCTGGTTGGTTGGGGGTTTGATTCAGGACACTATCCAACCTGACTGAAAAAAAAAAACAAACTGAAATGCAATCTCTGCTTGTTCGACCAGTCCTTATCTGTTCCCAGAATGTCCATCCCCTTTTTTTTCTGTGACCTGAGATAGGTTTCAGGTCTCTCCACACATCTAGGACAATAGCCGCTTTCACACTGTCTGGCTGGGGTGAGCCAATAGTGGGCCAGGTTGGGGCCTATAGCCCAGGGCCACTAGCCCTGAGGTAGATTTTGTTCACATGTCAAGCTACTAGCCCCTCTGGGTCACACCCCATTTGTGAAAACATCACTTGATACAGCCTGTTATCAACTAGGATAGGTAGGCAATTCAGTAGCACGTAGGAGATAAAAGATGTCGTAGTAAACAAAATAGTCCAGTGGTCTTCAACCTTGGTCCTCTGGGCCCACTGTCCTGCATGCTTTAGATGTAACCCTGCTCCAGCACACTTGATCCAAATGATCACTTCATTATCAAGCTCTGCTGCAGCCTGATAATGACTGACTGTTTGGAATCAGGTGGGTTGGAGCAGGGGTGACATATAAAATATACAGGACAGTGGGCCCTCAGGACCTGAAGACCACTGATCTAGCCCACTCTGTACTTCAGATGGACACACTTTGGCATGTAGCACAACATTTTATTTGCTGTGATTGCCTCATGCACAGTCAAACTAATAGCTTCTGATGTCTTACTATGCCCACCATAGTAAATGAGAGCCTATTAAATGCTATTGGTTGGCATAATGGAACAGACTAACACCAAAGAGAGAAGACCAAATACATTAGCAGAAAGTCACTCACGTCATGCTAGGTACCCTATTATGGTTAAACTTGTTGAGCAGAAACCAAAAGGGGTTAACAGGTCAGCTCCAAATCAGGAAATGACAATTCCATCTCTTACCAGATTGTGCGGTCTGCGGCACATCTGTGTCAGGCTCCTGAACGTTTGTGGTGTTTCTACTATTCGCTCTGTAGGGCCCATGTCCCAACACCCCATCAAGTCAAAATATGGGACTTTTTTTGGTGGACACCACTTCTGCTGTTGTGGAGCTTTACTGCTTTATGCTGTGCCCGTAGTTTACTCAGCTTCTCCGAACTCACTGGGTTCTTGGCTGAATGACCACCTCTGCCGCAACAGGTTAATTACATCTTCCTTTCCTTGCAAACACCGTCGATTTTCTGCTTGACAATCTTCTGCCCAGACAGAGGGGAGCATGTACATCAGCTGACCAGAACTGGACATCCATATTCGTCCTTCTTTACAGGTACAGGTAGCTATAGTTAATATTCTGCTATCTTTGCTTTATTTTGCTTCAACTGTTACCACCACCACAACAACCACCTCTGGCCCCTGTTGGCCCATCGTTTTGCTTGGGTCAGAAATCCTGGGCCATTGATCCTAAGATCCTGGCCCTTGGCCCCTGTTGGCACCTGGCCCTGAAGATGTGAAAGGAGTTAGCCCGACAGTGTGAAAACGGCTATTGTTGTCCTGCAGGCACTGCTCCAGTTTCCTCCTTTTCCTCCAAGAGAAAAATAGGATGTGGTATATATTATTTAGTTCAAGTGTGGTTTGCAATCTGTGAGAGGTGCTGTTTACACTGTTGTTGTTGAGACTTACTGCTTTATCTCGTTCACCTGCTTCTCTTCTCTTTATTCTGTTCCTCGGTACACTTTGCTTTTCAACTTGCCCAAGACACAGTTTCTGATCCAGGAGTGTGTGTCGCTGATATCAAAGCCAAACTTTATCTCTACTCTGTGCTACGCCATTGACAATCCTCTGCATTACCAGAAGGTAAGGAACAACTGCTTGAATATCTGTAGCAATTTTGTAGTAGTCCAAGAATCTGACAACCATTTGGCAGTTTGTTGGTGGAGGGGAAAAAAGTTTCTGTACATCTCATCCTCACTGGTGACTTGAATGTCAGTACTGACCATATTGACATTTAAAAGAGAAGAAAGGGCATCAGTCTGAAAGTCAGTCTTTAGAAATTAAAGTTGTATACATGTAAAAAAAAAAAAAATTAATTGGCAAAGACCACTTGCTTGTGGAAAACTCGTATTGGACACAGATTTATTTCCAGTGGAATGCTTTTAAAGCTCTTGAAAGTTCCAGGGTTTTCAACAGTTATTATTCTTTCAAAAATAATGGGTACTAACTTTCGTTTGCACATATTCAAACACCTACATGTGTACACATGTATTCAGACTTGGTCATTTTAAAAAACTATTTATTAAGATGTTTGATTAATTGTTTCAGAGTTTGAAGCCATCGGCCCATTTATTCACTCAACTGAGTAAAGTTCTTAAGCTCAGCAAAGTCCAAGAGGTAAGGGTAATTATTTAATATGCACAACATGTCAACATATCAGACTTTTATTCAATTGTCAATTCATTTTTGCAGGTCATTTTTGGGCTTGCTTTGCTCAACTCTAGCAACGCAGATCTCCGGGGTTTTGGTGAGTGAATTGAAGTTGATGCATGTAAATATGGCAAACAATGTAAACTAGTGTTTTTATGTCGAAGTGGGACAAGTCATCTTGAACATTATTTCTTCAAACCGTTTCTCAGCTGCACAATTCATCAAGCAGAAACTTCCAGACCTTCTGCGGTCATACGTTGACGCAGACCTCGGAGGAAACCAGGAAGGTGGCTTCCAAGACATTGCTATAGAGGTCTTGCACCTACTGCTCTCCCATCTACTGTTTGGCCAGAAGGGAGCTAGTGGTGTAGGGCAAGAGCAGATTGACGCCTTCCTCAAGACACTTTGCCGAGGTATGAAGGATCACGAGTGGGATTATTTCAATTGGTTTGAAACTAGAAGCATACATTGTTCGTGTTTTTTTGTTTGTTTTTTTTAATAGAATATGCAATTTTTCAATCAAATTAGAAATTGTCTTCCCTTTGTTAAATGGTCAGTGTTGGGAATTGTTTTTTTCTTTTAGATTTCCCCCAAGAGCGCTGCCCTGTGGTGCTCGCACCACTGCTATACCCTGAAAAACGGGACATTCTCATGGACAGGATCTTGCCAGACTCGGGGGAGTTAGCTAAGACCATGATGGAAAGTTCTCTTGCAGAATTCATGCAAGAAGTTGGCTATGGCTTCTGTGCCAGGTAAATGGTCAAGTAATTTGTTGACATGGGGTGTCAATTTTTGCAAATTGTTTTACAATAGATGACCAAAATGTGACTCATTGTAGGTAGAATTGATGGATGATTTTTCTATATATGAATATTGGAGACATAAGGTTAATCATGGTCAACCCTTCCTGTTTTGTCGTCTTTATTCTTTTCAGTCTGGATGAGTGCAGAAACATAATCCTCCAGTATGGGGTAAGAGAAGTGACAGCTAGCCAGGTGGCCAGGGTCCTGGGCATGATGGCTCGTACCCATTCTGGCTTGACAGATGGAATTCCATTACAGGTCAGTAGCTTATTTTTATGCGAGCGCCATGGGCTGTGTGAAGTTTGAGGTCAGCTGACGCATGTTGCTTAATCTTGAAGCAACTCCTGTACATGCAGGTTATTCTTAAAGTTAAAAGATGCGAAGCAGTCCTTTTGTGCATGAACAGTGTTAATAGAATTTTTCTGAAAACTGGTGATAAATGCAGATGAGCAGAAGTGAACAGAACTTATGTTGAAGAATTTTCAAAATCTTTGTGAGAAGTTATTTCTATAAAGTTAGCTGGAGTTGACAAACTGGAGTGTTTTGATGGTCATTCTTGAAGTTACTGAAATGTTACTCATAGAAGATATTGATCATTGGTCATCTCTCTCTCTCTCTTTTTTTTTTTTTTTTTTTTTTTTTTTTAAACAGTCAATCTCTGCTCCAGGAAGTGGTATCTGGAGTGATGGTAAAGATAAAAACGATGGTTCTCAGGCACACACGTGGAATGTTGAGGTTCTCATTGATGTTGTCAAGGAAGTGGTAAGTAATTCTGAATGTTTTATATTCTGTGGTAGTGTGTAGATAGAAATCACGTGATTTGAGTGGATTTATAAAAAAAAAAATACACTAGATTTATTTGTTCATTTAAACCAGACATGTCCAAACCGTTCCCAAAGGGCCGGTGTGGCTGCAGGTCTTTGTTCCAACCAAGCAGCAGCACACCAGATTGGACTCAATTAATCAACTGATCTCAGTCTTCAGAGAGTTGATTGGTCAAACTGTTTACTCTTGGTTGGTTGGAACAAAAACCTGCAGCCACACCGGCCCTTTGTGGAATAGTTTGGACATGCCTGATTTAAACGATACACACGAAATGTGAGCCAACACGCATAGCTTAAAGCTTATAAATCATTCAAGTGTCACAAGTCTGATTAATGTGAACATGTTGCTTCAATCTATGATTTGAAGATGGCACTCAACTTTATTAGTTGTGAACATGGTAAAAGGAAATTTAGTGACACTTGACACTTGTCTGTGCACCCCCCCCCCCCCCCCCCCTTTTTTTTTTTTTTTTTTTTTTTTTTTTTTTAAGAATCCCAACTTGAACTTCAAAGAGGTGACTTATGAACTGGACCACCCAGGATTCATAATCCGGGACAGTAAAGGCCTACATATTGTAGTCTATGGCATTCAGAGGGGTTTGGGCCTGGAGGTCTTCCCTGTGGATCTCATCTATCGGCCATGGAAACATGCTGAGGGACAGGTAATGAACTTATATATATATATATATATATATATATATATATATACACACACACACTACATAAAAGGGTGGCTGTGGCTCAGTTGGTAGAGGTGGTTGTTTGATAACTAAAAGGTTGATGGTTCAAATCCTAGCTCTGACTGTCGACGTGTCAGTGTGTCCTTGGGCCCCAAATTGTTCCCAGTAGGTCTGGCAGCACCTTGCATGGCAGCAGCCATCTCCCATGTAAAAGCGCCTTGAAGATGGGAAAGTGCTATAGTCCTTTATCATTATATTCTTTGTCTGTTTCATTTTTTCAGTTGTCATTCATTCAACACTCCCTGATGAGCCCAGAGGTGTTCTGCTTTGCTGACTATCCCTGCCACACTGTGGCCATTGACATCCTCAAGGCCCCACCAGAGGATGACAACAGGGAGATAGCCACCTGGTAATGGAGACTGACTTCTGTAAATATGTAGCATGAGTGTAAAATGGGCCTTCCAACAGAATGTCATAGTTAAGGAATTGTTTAACTTCCTAATCGTTTAGATTTAGTCTTACAGAAGCTGTAATTATTTTGAATGTTGTTCTAGTAAAATATGTGACTGAGCTCCCCTCACTTCTAACAGGAAAAGTCTTGACCTGGTGGAAAGTTTGCTTAGATTGTCTGAAGTTGGCCAGTATGAGCAGGTGAAGCAGCTGTTCAGCTTCCCAATCAAGCACTGCCCGGACATGTTGGTTCTCGCACTACTTCAGATTTCCACCTCTTGGCATACACTTCGCCATGAGCTCATCTCAACTTTAATGCCCATCTTTCTGGGCAACCACCCGAACTCTGCCATCATCCTGCATTATGCCTGGCATGGACAGGTTGGTGTTAAAACTGTTAATGCTTAGCTGGTTGTGCAGAGTTGTTTTTCCCCACTAGGATTATATGTTGTGTTTTTGTTTTGGGTTTTTTTGCCTTTGAGATTATAAATCCTGGTGGTTATTTTTCCAGGGTCAGTCTCCTTCCATTCGTCAGCTAATAATGCATTCAATGGCTGAGTGGTACATGAGAGGGGAGCAGTATGACCAGGCCAAGTTGTCACGCATCCTGGATGTAGCCCAGGACTTAAAGGTATGGTGTTGACCCTCTGAAATTTAAATTTATAGATGAAGCAGGGTATTAAAGAAATACTATTTAAATGCAAGGATCCTTTTTTGTGAATATCTTTATAAATGCAAGGATCCTTTTTTGTGAATAACTTGGAACAATTTATAAAGATAAAGACAAATACATTTTCATAGTATAACCAGATTAAAAACTGTAGTCTTACATTTTCCTTAAATGTTTTTCTCCTCTAGTCTTTATCGATGCTGCTGAATGGTACTCCGTTTGCCTTTGTTATTGACCTTGCTGCACTTGCCTCTCGCCGTGAATACCTCAAACTTGATAAATGGCTGACTGACAAAATCAGAGAGCATGGGGTAAATCTTTAAATTGAAGTGCAGATTTTCTAAGAACAATAAACATACTGTATTTTATATACCTTTCCTTGAGAATTATCATTTAAAATGTATTTTCTTTCTTCATCAGGAACCTTTTATCCAGGCTTGTGTGACATTCCTTAAAAGGCGCTGCCCATCCATTATGGGGGGTCTGGCCCCCGACAAGGACCAGCCCAAAAGTGCCCAGCTACCCCCAGAAACCTTAGCCACCATGCTGGCCTGCCTGCAGTCCTGTGCAGGGTAATGCACAATTGACAACAGACTCCTCAGTTGCTCATGGGGATCTTGATAAATGAAATAAAATGCACTGGCCATGACTGCTGTTGCTGCACAGTTGAATTTCTGTTTGTTGACTATTTGAGTTAATGTCTGTAAATCATGAATCTGGGGTTCTGGATATCTAAAAATCTCCAGGCATATTAGCTTTATAATAGTTTCTAACTTTCTATCTGATTTTTTAAAAAATTTATTTATTTTTTTCCCCTTCTTATATTTCCAGGAGTGTGTCTCAGGAGCTGTCAGAGACAATCCTGACCATGGTTGCCAATTGCAGCAATGTAATGAACAAAGCCCGGCAGCCACCACCTGGGGTAATGCCAAAGGGTCGGGCCCCCAGTACCAGCAGTCTGGACGCAATCTCTCCTGTTCAGGTATCTGAATGAGTGTTAACCTGTGTTACTTTGTTGCTATAATGGAGGGGTGGCCAACCCTGATCCTCAAGAGCCACAATCCTGCATGTTGAAGATGCATCCCTTTTCCAACACACCTGATTCAAATGATAAACCTATCAAGCTCTGCAGAAGCCTGATAACGACTGCCAGGTGTGCTGGTAAAGGGATGCATCCAAAATGTGGATTGTGGCTCTCAAGGACCAGGGTTGGCCATCCCTGCTATAATGTAACTTAATATTTAACCAATCTTCACTAAATTTATACCAAATTTTCCTCAAAGTTAATATTTGCAGCATTCCTCTAGTCTCACTGTTATGTGGACATCTCTGTTCTCTTCCATTAGATGGATCCTCTGTCTGGTATGGGTTCACTGAACCTGGGAGGCACTGCCACTTCCCACACTCAGAGCATGCAGGGTTTCCCCACCTCACTGAGTTCAGCTTTCAGTAATCCCCAGTCCCCGGCAAAGGCCTTTCCACCACTGTCCAACCCCAACCCCAGCACACCATTTGGGGGCATTGGCACACTTTCCTCACAGCTCCCTGGTATGGACTCTGGTACTATGCTCTTTAATTATTACAAACAAAAAGGCCATATTGACATAACATGTTGGGATTAAATTTCACTACATTGCATCATGTTGTGAAATTGATGTAAAAAAAAAAAAAAATGCAGGTGTAAATTGAAGTAAGTAGATTTTTGTCTTCCAGGTCCCTTGGGCCCAGGCATCGGTTCTGGTATTGGTTCTGGTCTTGGGATGCCAGCAGTAAGCACTGACCCTTTCAGCACCAGGAAGATGAGCACACCAGGGCTGAACCCACCAACGTTTCAGCAGAGTAAGATGAAGGCCAGTAAGTGGTGGTGGTGTGACTGAGAGCCTTGCCCTGCGCTGCTCAGAACTGTATTTCCTCTGCAACAGCAAATCTTTGTGCCAATTTCTTTCAAACACTGCTGTGTGCATGTCAGTATGGTTTAAAAAGCTGACTTTAAAATATCAGTATTTGAAGTCACATTTGTGTGTAGAAATTAAATAATTTGCTTGTGAAAAATTAAAGTGCTGTTTTTGGTCAGAGGAAATGCAGATCAGTCTTCCATTCCTTGTCTGCTTAGGCTGACAGGCCCACTTTAGTGTCATGTTTCTTGTTGTTTTTTTTTTTTTTTTTTTTTTTTTTTAAGTACATCAGCAAGTGGAACCTGAATGGATGGTTTAGAATTCCACACCAATACAGCGATCATTATTTGTTTCTGGAGTTATAAGGCTATTAAAGTGATCACATAAATCAGAATATCTGATCAGCTTTATCCGATAATGGCAGTTACCTGATTATGAGAAATTTGATTAACATACCAGGAATTCCCCCCAATATTGTCTTCATGCATGTTTAAGAAAAAATCAGAAGAATCAGTAAAACTTTTATTGCCAGGTAGGTTCCCCTACGAGGAATTTGCTTGGGCATCTGGTGCAGCAGGTGTACACAAGAAGTAATGAAAATAGAAATAAAAAAGAGACTGTATACAGCGGAGTGTTGGAGGGTATACGTACCAAGAAAAAGTGCAGAGTGATAACTCTGCAAGGGAAGGCTACATGTGTATTTACAGGGTGATCTGATTCTAGTTGGGGTTTTTTTTTACATTGTGCAAAAAAGAAAGTTGCAAAGTGACAATGTGAGCTTATGGTAAGCGAGCAATGAAAAAGGATAGCAGCAACATAGTAAATACAGTGGTACTTCTACTTACAAAAGACCCAACTAATGAATGATCCAATTAACAAAAAAGACTCAATTTTTCGCCTCTGAATACGAAAAAATTTCTATTTCCGAAAAGAAACTGAAACCCCAGAGACATACAGTACTGTATGTAACTACGTAATGTGCATAAATATGTCACGTATGTACTCTACGTAGCATCCCATTGGCTATGATTTTTATCTTTGACCTTCGTTCATCACAGAGTTACTGTTTCCTCAGTTTTTCAGAGTGTGCTCATTTAAACTTTATTACAGTATGTATTTGAAAATCATAGTAAACAGGGCAATGGCAGCACCTTGTTTGGCTGTGGCTCCCAGTAACACAGCCACTTTAACAGTAATTTCACCACCTAGACCATCTAGCTCAGTATCAATAGTTCAGCTGAATGGCGCAAGTAGAGTATATGACCGGCTGAAAATCATCAGCTTAAGAAAAATTGTTACAAACTTGGACTCTGTAAGCCCGGAGATGCAGACTGTTGTACAGAACCTCTGTCTGCTTGCGTCAGTCAGATCCAGTCCTAGAGAACAGCAGAGTCCCAAACACCAAACATGATACACCAGACGGCTGCATTCTCATTCTCACCAAGACGCGGCTCAACTCTTCTGTCTGGGACACCACTATTGGTCTGGACGGGCTAAATTCTAAATCTACATTTTCTTTTTAACACACATTTCATACAAAATCTGTACATTTTTAAAGGGTTTGGGGGGTAGTATTGGGGGCCTTGGAATGAATTAGGTCTTTTACATGTAAAATGCTGCTCTATTTCTGAAAAATTCACCGTACAAACACACTTGTGGAACAAATTAATTTTGTAAGTAGATGTACCACTGTATTTTGTAGTTTTAGCTCCTCCCACATTAGGACCACAAACACTGACACCATAGGCCTTACTATGGTCAGCAAGACAGCGCTAGTTGTTTTGAAATTGACAGGAAATGTACATGCGTATTGAACAATGGACTGAAACCGGGCTTTTTCGATCATCACATTTCTGAAGTGCATGTAAATGCATCATATCTGCTTATGAGAATCACTGCATTATTCCCAGCTATGCGATTTTATAAAAAAATAAAAATTTAATGGTAAACAAAATTCACTGTCGGAAGATAATGATTTTAACCAGTAACAATTTCTTAAATCATAGCACTATTGAAAAACACAAAGTTAATACATTTCATAAAAGGCCAAAATGACTCTTTTTCCAGCGGACCTTTCTCAGGTGTGGCCCGAGGCAAACCAGCACTTTAGTAAGGAGATTGACGACGAAGCAAACAGCTACTTCCAGCGTATCTACAACCACCCACCTCACCCAACCATGTCTGTGGATGAAGTACGTTGTGGTGTTTATTGGTCCCTCTATATGGCTTTCAGGCATTTATGCTGCTGCTGTTTTACATGTATTGGCATCTTATTTCGCTACCCTTTTTCAGGTTCTTGAGATGCTACAGAGGTTCAAAGATTCAACCATCAAACGAGAGCGAGAGGTGTTCAACTGCATGCTGCGGAACTTGTTCGAGGAGTACCGTTTCTTCCCACAATACCCAGATAAAGAACTGCACATTACTGCATGCCTTTTTGGAGGCATCATTGAAAAGGGTCTCGTCACCTACATGGCACTCGGTTTAGCCCTACGATATGTTCTTGAAGCCTTACGAAAACCTTATGGATCCAAAATGTATTACTTTGGAATTGCCGCTTTAGATCGGTTCAAAAACAGGTATTGATATGGTTTGAATTTTTCACATTAATGTTTAAAGGTGCCCACCTGAAACAATGTTCTGCTGTCATATCTTATCTCGCTAGGTTAAAGGACTACCCTCAGTATTGTCAACACCTGGCTTCAATTGCCCACTTTTTGCAGTTTCCCCATCATTTACAAGAGGTATTTAGGTTTCCTTAATTTATTTGAACCATTTTCCCTCCATTAGCACACTGCCAACTGACGGCAGTAAAGAAAACCACCTGGCAGATAAATTAAATCTTTCGCTCTGCCTGTCTAATATCCTGTGTGTGCAGTATATCGAGTATGGCCAACAGTCACGGGACCCTCCGGTGAAGATGCAGGGTTCCATCACCACCCCCGGCAGTTTGGCTTTGGCACAAGTTCAGGCCCAGGCTCAGTCCCAGCAACCCGGTGTTCCCAAAGCCCCTCAGCCAGGGCAGACCAGCACTCTGGTGACCACCACTACAACTACAACCACAGCAGCAAAAACCACCACCATCACAAGGCCGACGCCCAGCAGTTTCAAAAAGGATGTGCCTGTGAGTTAGATTTGCAGAGACTACACTTGTATATGTGCTGTTAATCTAATGGTTCCTGTGGCTACCTGATCTGCATACCTATCCAATTTGCATCACACATGTACAATACAATCCACCATCATGGCCACAAAACTATGGCAACTTAGTTAGGACAAAACTATTTTGTGGACTTTTTTTAATATATTTTTTTCTGTCATGTCATCACCTTTTACAGCCTTCTATAAACACTACCAACATTGACACCCTACTGGTTGCCACTGACCAGACAGAAAGGATTGTTGAACCTCCGGAGAATGTCCAGGAGAAGATTGCATTTATCTTCAACAACCTTTCTCAGTCAAACATGACCCAGAAGGTAAGGACAATTTGAACAAGAACTTCACCAGGCAAATGAACCAACATAATTTAATAACATAATTTTTTTTGTCAGGTTGAGGAGTTGAAGGAGACTGTGAAGGAGGAGTTTATGCCCTGGGTATCTCAGTATCTGGTGATGAAGCGTGTCAGTATTGAGCCCAACTTCCATAGTCTCTACTCTAATTTCTTGGACACTCTAAAGAATCCTGAGTTTGTGAAGATGGTCCTCAATGAAACATACAGGAATATAAAGGTAAACTATTTGGAAAATGGTGTAATTTGAGGGCTGAGCCTTTCAGAAGGTGGAGATGAGTTTGCAGCTAAAATTAATTGAAGAGATTTTTCTTTACTTCTGTCTACAAAGTACCACCACTGTGAGGCTGTGACTGGAGAGACTGATTTTATGAGTAAACGGGTTGGAATAAAAATATCTTCTCGGCAGTAATGAAATCTGAAGTAACACTACATCTAAAATTGGATTAATCTGATATTTTTCTTTTTAATCTTAACTGTTTCTATTTATATGAGTTTGACCCAATGATGCAGACAGGCAGTTAAAAAACATCGTTTTCTTTTTTTTAAGGTCCTTTTGACCTCTGACAAGGCAGCTGCAAATTTCTCTGACCGTTCCCTGCTGAAGAACCTGGGCCATTGGCTGGGCATGATTACACTGGCCAAAAACAAGCCTATCCTTTATACAGTAAGACTGAGCGCCATACAGAGCTGTCCAATACTGCTGCTTCAGTACGTGGCATTTGTCATTAAATTATTTTTCCTCTTTTCCCAGGACTTGGAAGTCAAGTCTCTGCTACTGGAAGCCTATGTCAAAGGTCAGCAGGAGTTGCTCTATGTGGTTCCCTTTGTGGCTAAGGTTTTGGAGTCCAGTCTACGTAGTATGGTAAGCAGCATGAATGAAATGCAAATCTGGTTGCCTCTAAAACTGACCTCCTTCTACCAAATTGCATAAAATATCATTGACTTGAGTGAAATGTTGTTCTGTGATGGTGTAGGTTTTCAGACCTCAAAATCCCTGGACAATGGCCATTATGAATGTTCTTGCTGAGCTGCATCAGGAACATGATCTCAAGGTAATGCCAACTCACTCCGGCGGCAGACGAAGCATTAATATATACTGGACTGATTATATAACGGTAGTTGTTACCCAGGAATAATCTTAACTAAATGTTAAAAAACAGAAGTACATGTTGTTGGTTTTTCCATTAAATCAGGACTTGTTTATCGCAATATATCATGAGAAGTCATTCCATAAATATGTAGACATAAAAAATTTTTGCGGATATACTCATTATAATTATATGATTATATATTACACTCCTGTGCTAAATAAAATGTGGTTTCCTCATGTATCCATACCTGGCACATCCATGTTTTGTTTTTTTTAACACTCTTCTTCGCTTTTTGTGATGTCTGTCAACATCTGTTTTTTTTAAAATGCATCTGACTGTAGCTATGAAAAAAGGTCTTTCTATTGCAGTTTTACATAATGTACTATTTGTGCTACACTTGGAAAAACCACCTTTCAGCCCAAATCTTATAACTGAAAAATTAGGGTTTTGTCCTAATTGTCATTTTCTGTGAGGTACATTTTCATGTACTAGTTATATTTACGCAATTTGAGGGTCAATGGAAAAGCAACTATAAACTGTAAAATGAAGGTACAAAATGTAAATTAAACTTTTTAATAGCTGTGGAGTTGTAACAATATTAATTTGTTTCATTGCAGCTGAACCTGAAGTTTGAGATTGAAGTTCTGTGTAAGAACTTGTCACTGGACATCAATGATCTTAAGCCAGGAAACCTGCTGAAGGACAAAGACAAGCTAAAGAGCCTGGAAGAGCAGCTGTCGGCACCAAAGAAAGAGACTAAGCCACCTGAGGAGATGCTTCCAGTTTCTACCACAGGTGGATGCTTTATTTTTGCCTCAGTTTCGTGACCTCTCCAACACCCTACACTGTGTGAGGTCTTCATGTGCTTTAGCTGTGTCCTGCTATTTGGGTGACGCATTTGAAAGTTACTGATTAAGTTATGTAAAGTAGAGGCTATTCTGTTTGGCATGGTACAGATGAGTCTTAAGTTCATGAGTGTTAACCAAAAGGAGCATTCAGATTATCTGCTCTATTTGTCAACGATTGACCAGTGTAACATTGGCTCTGTATAATTCAAAGTTGGTCTTGAATGCATTTGTTTTTGTGTAAAATGTCAGGTCTGTGTTTTGCTTCATGATTTCTTTAAGCCCATTTATGTGCTGAAAATATTTCTTTTGCATTATCTTGTATGGATGTTCTTTTGTCTCTTGTGTTTTTAATCAAAATAGCGTTTTGTGACCAACAGGAGACTTTGTTCCATTTGCAGCTCCACCATCGACCCCAGCTGCCACCACAACAACTTGCACAACCACTGGGCCTCCAACGCCACAGTTCAGTTACCATGACATCAATGTGTATGCTTTGGCAGGCCTGGCTCCTCACATCAACATAAATGTCAATGTAAGTATAATGGATCTGGAAAACATAACCCTAACTTGAGGCAAATCAGTGCTCCATTTCAATATCATATTGAGAAGCGCATTTCTTTAATGTGTTACACTTGCATGCAAAGTAAATTAGTTGGAATTGAATATAAATGCAAAGTAAAGCTACACGATATTGGCAGAACTTACGATATGGGTGTCATTGCGAAAATGATAATGCAATATTTCTCATTCATCTAAAGAGGGAAAAAAAAATAAAAAAATAAAAATATATATTTCTAGAACAATGTGAAAGTAAGCTAATTGTATGTCTTAAATCATAAATAATTTAGTCAGCAAAGTACTGGTACAAGCAGAATTCTGTCAAAGATGGTGTTGCTGCAACTTTAAACCTCAGATGCAGTAAAATATTTATTTTATAACATGTAAATGACATGGATGTATTTTATAACATTGTTTGCCTCTGTAAATACTGTATATAAAAATTAAAGTCTTTAAACATTAGTGCTCAGGCTTTGCCCAATGCTGTGCTCTGAAAATATTCACATCTTTTCAAGATTAAGAACATCTAAACTTGTATTTAACCAACAGCAGTAGGAGTACTTCAGTTGTTTATTTTTGTTTTGTTTTTTTACCAAGAAAACCTAGTAGGTTAGTGGCAGAGAAAACCACTCTGGTCACCCGTGGTGTGGAAAATGGGAAGTTGACATAAAAAAAAAAAAAAAAAAGAAATGATTGCCTGTCTTCTTGTGATATGAATAGTGTACACTCTGATATTGTGATATTTTTTGATATATTGTGTAGCCCTAATGAAAAGATTATCTGCATAGACGGTGTATGACATGCTAATTTTAGCGATGCTATATTGTTCCATATGACATAAACTCATGTGTATTGTTTCAGTAGTTTTCCTGTGCAGATGCCCTCTCACACTTCTGTGTTGACTCTGTAGATCCCTCTGCTACAAGCCCATCCACAGCTAAAGCAGTGTGTACGGCAGTCTGTGGAGCGAGCTGTCCAGGAGTTGGTGCATCCTGTGGTCGATCGCTCTATCAAAATTGCCATGACAACCTGTGAGCAGATCATCAGGAAGGACTTTGCCCTGGATTCCGAAGAGTCACGCATGCGTGTGGCTGCCCACCACATGATGAGAAACCTGACTGCAGGAATGGCCATGATAACCTGTCGTGAGCCCCTGCTCATGAGCATCGCCTCCAACCTGAAGAACAGCTTTGCTGCTGCACTCAGGGTAAGTTGAAACCTTTGTCGCCAAATGGCACACTGGAGCAAATCATTATATGATGCAGCGTTCCTTTCCTGTGTTATCTCGTTCTGTTTTTAATTAAAACATGCTCCACACACTTTTTAAATTAATCTGTTTATTCCTTCAGGCACCCACACCTCAGCAGAGAGAAATGATGGAGGAAGCTGCAGCCAGGATTGCCCAAGACAACTGTGAATTGGCATGCTGCTTTATTCAGAAAACAGCTGTGGAGAAGGCTGGTCCTGAAATGGACAAGAGACTTGCCACGGTGAGACGAATTAAATCGACAAGCATCGCAACTCTGTGGTTCCAATGGAATCGCAAACAATCGTATTTTATTTGCACATTCAGCCAGATTTTTTTTTTTTTTTGAAAATTACATTTGAACATATACCAATGTGTTTTTGTTCCATTTGAGGCACATGTATTTATGTATTTCTTATGTACCTTGAGAAGACTAGGTTAGTTTGATGTAAGAAATGAACTTTCTATTTACAGGAGTTTGAGCTGCGGAAGCATGCACGCCAAGAAGGTCGCCGCTACTGTGATCCTGTCGTTTTGACGTACCAGGCTGAGCGCATGCCAGAGCAGATCAGACTCAAGGTGAAATACGCAAATATTTGTACCTGCATATACATATGGTGCACTGGCTTCATTCACCTCACAGTCCAAAACTTAACATCCTCTACTTGAACTGGAGTTGTCAGACCCACTTTGAAACTAGAAACTTGAAACATGTTTTTTCTGTCAGAAAACATGAGCTCGTCCCTTTTTGTTACTCTGCAACGACGCTAGGGACATTTCTGAGCAACAGACAGAAAATAGGAATTCAGTGAATGCTTAAAAAGTTATTAGTAGATACTTAAAATAACCTATGCTAGCATGTGGTTTAAAAAAAAAAAAAAAGCCATATTCTTAAACTGCAATCGGGGTTCCTGCAGTTGCTAGACATTTATTTTTTTATACTTTTGCCAACTGACTTGAATCCACCTGTGTGTTTGAGATGGAACTGTGACCTATTGTGTGTTGACACTTCAGAGACAATTTTCACTTTTGGAATCAAAACTTGGTATTGAAACTCTGTGTCAAATTCTGTCTAAAATGTCCCATCAGATTAGTGTGGTACATTTTTACTTTTGAATACATTTTTGTATTCTAGGTTTCCTACGAGTCAGGGGATTTCTGGAATATCAGGGGATTTTATCAAGGGCTGTTGCAGACGGGGACAGTCACAGAATCTCATAAATTTTTAGATATTTTTTTTTTTTTATGTGAAGTCCGGTAATATCGAGGAATTTTGTAACTGCAGCCCCAAACTAATTTGTAGCATATATCCACCTGTATGCATTGTCTGTTTATCTTGCAAAAATTGCTGCTCTAAAAATCCCCACCATTGTAGAACGTAACCTTTGCCTTAATTTAGCAGAAGGACATACAATAATGTATTGATTCAACTCGATGTAGCCATTATTGAAACAACTCATAGTGAAGAGCAACACTGTGGGTTGGTCATGTATAAACTAAAATCATGTGCTAAAAGAATTAACTGTTGTGAATTTAGACTATTGGCTGATTCATGCATGTTAGGAGGTAGGCTCAAGAGGTGGACATTGGGATTAATTTGACTGGTTAAAATGTCCTTTTGTGCTCTTTGCATAATTTGTTAAATTGGCCGTTTGTTTCTATGAAATGTCATGGACTTTCTACTTGTCGGTCAGGAAAATTCAAGTCAGACATTGAGTGGGAACTCTGGCATTAGGACTATAAAAGATTATCCAAAACAAGGAACTACTTCATACTGAAATAAATGTTGAAATGGCAATCGATTAAAGTTCACTCTGACGGGACATTACCGTTTTGACCCATTGACAAAATGTTTGACAGGTGGGTGGAGTGGACCCCAAGCAGCTGGCTGTCTATGAGGAGTTTGCCAGGAACGTTCCAGGTTTCTTGCCCAGTAATGATCTCTCTCAACCCACTGGTTTCTTGGCTCAGCCCATGAAGGTACGGTTAATTTTTTCACTATCATGAATAATTTTTTGGCTCATTTGATTGTAATAACATGAGCCCATAGGGCCCTGATCATGAACTGTGCATGAGTGTATTGATTCATTGTGTTCACGACTGGATGAGTTTGCATGTGCCAAGACCTACGTTCATATCACACCTACCTCTGTAAATATACTTTATTTTTGTGAGAATTTTTATATTTCAGCTAAAATATTCTAACAGTCTCCCAGTAGGTGTCTGATAACCACCACCTGCAAACTGTTTTCTGACGATAATCTCATCTTCGTGTTCCTCTGTTAACAGCAACAGGCATGGGCTACAGATGATGTGGCTCAGATCTATGATAAGTGCATGGCAGACTTGGAGCAGCATCTTCATGCCATCCCACCAGCACTTGCAATGAACCCCCTGACTCAGGCACTGCGTAGTTTACTGGAAGCTGTGGCCCTGGCTCGGAACTCCAGGGATGGCATCGCTGCACTTGGCCTGCTGCAGAAGGCAAGACTGAACTTTTTAAAAATTCAAACGGCATATAACTGGACATTGTATTGGAAATTAAATTCTTGTGAAAGACAATTTCAGGACTAATACAGTTTAACAATTTAGGCTGTTGAAGGTCTTCTGGATGCGACCAGTGGGGCAGATGCTGACCTGCTGCTGCGCTACAGGGAGTGCCATCTGCTGGTGCTTAAAGCCCTGCAGGACGGACGTGCCTATGGACCACAGTGGTGCAACAAGCAGATCACTAGGTGGGGCAGGACACCGTGGTGTTTATCATTAGCTGATAGTATAGTCGTCTAAAGAGGAACAAACTCCCAGAAAGCTTCAGATCAGCTGAAACACTGTTTATTTAAATCCAGGTTACAGATCCATCTGTTCTTAGCTGAATTTGAATAGTTTTTAGCCATCAGTTCAGATCTGCACTTTATTTTAAGTTTCAAGTTTTCGGTTTGTTTTCCTGCTCATACTTTGTATTACTGCTGTGATGATATGTAAAACCTTTTGAATTGTACATGAAATATGCTGTATGAATAAACTTGCCTTGCCTATACATATCATCCTATGAAAACAAACATAAGTCTTTCCTCATTTCTGTTCACAGGTGTCTAATTGAGTGCCGCGATGAGTACAAATACAACGTAGAAGCAGTGGAGCTTCTGATCAGGAACCATCTGGTGAACATGCAGCAGTATGATTTACACCTGGCACAGGTAATAAAAAAAAAAAAAAAAAAAAAAAGTCACATCAGTTTTTATGAAACAGTGGATCTAATGTAATGTATTTTGTGTCAGTCAATGGAGAACGGGCTGCACTACATGGCGGTGGCCTTTGCCATGCAGTTGGTGAAGCTGCTGTTGGTGGATGAGCGCAGTGTCAGTCACGTGACGGAGGCAGACCTCTTCCACACCATTGAGACTTTAATGAGGACTTGTGCGCACTCCAGGGCCAATGCACCTGAGGGGTAAAGGGCTGAAATTATTCATATTTGTATTACAGGGCAGTGTGTATTGGTATGAGATGGAAAGAACAAGATTGAGTAGAGAAGTTGATTTATTATTTTTGTTGTTTGTAATATATGTAATGTTTTACATCTGTCCTTAACAAAGAATTAATGTATTGGAAGAAAACTGATCAAACTTTCCTGTAGCTTAACAGACTTGACAGTTGCAGACAAATGCATAAAAAAGGGCTTGCTTCTAAAAGTACAGACCTTTGTTAAAATAAACTGTAGAAGAGAGGGGATGAAAATAGGCTTATACAATGGCAAACCAAATGTGGAAAAAACTTCTGTAGAATTAACCAAAATGCCCGTTTCACCCTTATTGAAGCTTTTCCCTCTAAACCATTTGTCCTAAAAGCTTTAAAAAACATTTTTTTTGCATACAATTGTTTGAATAATTTTGATGTGAAATATTCAGCTATTCTTAGCTCTGCCTAGGGTTTTTAATTATTTCCTCTCTTTCCCTCCCTTTAGCCTCCCCCAGCTAATGGATGTTGTTCGCTCCAACTATGAAGCCATGATCGATCGGGCCCACGGCGGACCCAACTTCATGATGCATTCTGGGATTTCACAGGCTTCAGAATATGATGATCCACCAGGTTTGAGGGAGAAGGCAGAGTATCTCCTGAGGGAGTGGGTTAACCTATATCACTCAGCTGCTGCTGGCAGAGATAGCACCAAAGCCTTCTCTGCATTCGTCGGCCAGGTACGCGGTCATTCATCAAAAGTGCAAGTACACGTTCTGAAATGGATTTCTTAGTCTTAGTACCTCACGTTTGTCTTTCTTTTCCTTGTTTGTCCAGATGCATCAGCAGGGCATCCTGAAGACTGATGATCTAATCACAAGGTTCTTCCGGCTGTGCACAGAAATGTGTGTGGAGATCAGCTATCGGGCTCAAGCCGAACAACAGCACAACCCAGCAGCCACTGCAGCGATCATCAGAGCCAAGTGTTACCATAACCTGGACGCCTTTGTCCGGCTCATAGCTCTGCTGGTCAAACACTCTGGAGAGGCCACAAACACGGTTACAAAAATCAACCTTCTCAACAAGGTAAATATCCATCAGACGTGTGAATTATTAACAGCTGCAAGCAGTTTCATAGCAGTAGGGTTGTAAGAAAAATATCACTTCTGAAATATTTAATTTCATGATACTGTATCATTATTATTGTGTATTTAATGAAATACAAATATGGAGGAGGTTGTTCTTGCTTTTTGTTTCCCTACCCCCTGAAGAGGGGAGGTTTATTTTGTCTGTTAGCAACTTGATGCAAAAACTACTGGACTACTGGGGGGGGGGGGCTTGGGGGGGCAGGGTTTGTTGTGCCTGACACCACTTGTTAGTCGTTGTTTTTTTTAACGATGCTGTCTTGCTAAATAATCTCTATTAAAACCAGTTTTTGTATCTGAGGCAGATGTTTCCTCCTTTGGATTGTACTAATAGACTATGTCCCTTTAAGCAGGATCATAAATGGTTATGTCTGTGAAACAATTTAAGTTTTTACAGAGAAAAATATGGTGATGAAAAACTGGATCCTGTTCTGATCAAATACAAATGTATGTTTGTTTGCACATTTCTGGTATAATTAAATTCTTCCAGGAAATAAAATAAAAAAAGAAAACCTTTACCAGTATGATGAATATATTACGATCCTAGTATGTATCATATCTCCAGATTTTTGTTCATACACACTCCTAGTATTTAAGTTTAAACCCCTTCTGAAGAGCCATTATTCCACTCTGGTTTTAATATCATCGGTACATGTGTGAATAATTGTGACTTGGATACTGATGTGTGATGGTCTTTATCCACTTCTCATACTCGTACTTCTTACAGGTGCTCGGTATCGTAGTTGGTGTGTTGATTCAGGACCATGATGTCCGCCAGACGGAATTCCAACAGCTGCCATACCACCGCATTTTCATCATGCTGCTGCTGGAGCTCAACGCCCCCGAACATGTGCTGGAGACCATCAACTTCCAGACACTCACTGCCTTCTGGTACAGCCGACATCCACTATTACTTTAATGACTTTACTCCATGGAATTCTTTTTAGAAAAAGTGGTGGATAGATCATTTAAAAGCTTGAAACCAAGCACTGTTTTTTTAGTGTTGTTAAAACCTGGCTGCACATTCATCTCAGACTTGAAGAGACTTGGCCATCTGTGATGGAAGTCACTTTTCCATTAGATATATGTGCAAAACTTTAGACATTTACCAAATGTTGAAAAAACAGAAGTGTGTGTAGTTTTTTTATATTAACAAGTGATTTCTTATCGTCTCATTCCATAAATGTTTTACAGATATATTCATTATTATATTACCCCTCTATCCTGTCCATAACTTAAAAATTATATAGTTTCCTGGTGTCCACACATACTGATACATGTTTTTGTTTGTTTCAAAACTATTCTGTTGTAACATCCATTTTTTTAAATTCACCTGACTGTAGTTGCAAATATGTCTTTCCATTGAAGTTTAGCGTAATGTACAATTTGTACTATGCCTGGAAAAACTACCTCTTAACAGTGCAAAAACATTTGCCAAAATTGATGTTTCCTCAAGGAGGCATATTTTTACACACAGGTTATTGTGCCCAAAGTTTGAGTCAAAGGAAAGTAAACTTTTTTCTTTTTCTTGTCTGCAGTAACACCTTCCACATCCTGAGGCCCACCAAAGCCCCTGGGTTCGTCTACGCTTGGCTGGAGCTCATCTCTCACCGCATCTTCATTGCAAGGATGCTGGCGCACACACCCCAGCAGAAGGTATAAATCGACAGTAGGATCCTGTTCAAGCCATGTTTCCTCTGTCTCTTGGACTCTTTGTTTATTTCGGTGATATTTTCCAGGGTTGGCCCATGTACGCTCAGCTGCTCATTGATCTCTTCAAGTACCTGGCCCCGTTCCTGAGGAATGTCGAGCTCAACAAACCTATGCAAATCCTCTACAAGGTACTTGGTTCTTCATTGAATTAGATCTATCTTGCAATGTCTGAAGCCCCATTTTACAGAGATGAGCACTTTTTTACCTCTGCCAAGGAAGTATTAAATTCGAGTCCGTTTGCGTAATCCTGCTGACAGACACAGAGTTCTGAACAGATTTTGATTAAACTTTCAGGAATGATAGATAATGGGTCAAGGAAGAACCCATTCGATTTTGAGCAATGAAGGTCAAAGGTCACATTAAAGGTCAACAGCTAAAACGCATAAGTGGTAATATCTTAATATTCAGACAAGATAGAATGTCTGGGGTTTTTTTGGGTTTTTTTTTTTTTATGCATTGACATGATGGGTCAACCCCTATGGCTTGGTCACGTCATCTGAATGGAATAAATCAAGCCTTGGTGGAGGTCTGCTGTCTCTGACTGCCTTGTTTTTAAACTATTTTTTATTAAACACAGATTGGCACAATACAACACAAACATCCCCTAACGGCATCACAGTATATGTACAGCAGCCAGCAATCTAAGCCTAGAAAAAAAGGAAATTAATAAAACCATATTGTGGCTCAGATAACTTAGTATATCAACAGTGCTGTCAAATGATTGAAATTAATCTATAGGAACCCTGTGATTAATCTAATTAAAAATTTTAATTAATCACAATGAAATGTATTCCTTTTGAATCTAAAAAAAATTCTGAATTTTACCCCATAATTGCTGCTATATTTCATTCAATGTTTTTTTTTTTTGTTGCATAATACATGCAGGAGTTAGGACTGGATATGGAAAAGTAATGTTTTAATGGTTGGGTGGAATAAGAATTTTTTTGTCCTGCAATTGTAAAGTAAAATGTGTTAAATTGAATAAAATGTACTATAGAGAGTGAAAAGGACTAAAAATAATGCTGAAAATACACAACTTGTATTAATGATATACTACATATACACTGAAGTACATTAGAATATACATGAAATATACTAAAATGGACAAAAACGCCACTGGCTTGCGGAGGGTTAGGCCTTGTAAAGTTCTGGATGGCAGATGTTCATAATTTCTTTGTTGCTCATTGACTCTTAGGGGAAATGAACTAAAGAATGTCTGACTCAGTAGCTGTTTGACAGCTTTGTCATTTGGTATTACTAGTTACATTATTAGTTAAATTGCAAATGTTTCCTGTCTCGCATCTTTTTTTCCCCCTTTTCGTTTCCTCTGGGTTTGTTTTTCATCACTGGCTGTTATTTTTAGGGCACTTTGCGAGTGCTCCTGGTCCTGCTGCATGACTTCCCAGAGTTCCTGTGTGATTACCATTATGGCTTCTGTGACGTCATCCCGCCGAACTGCATTCAGCTCCGCAACCTCATCCTCAGTGCCTTCCCCCGGAACATGAGGCTCCCTGACCCTTTCACACCAAACCTGAAGGTAATATTCTGCCTTCTGATGTGAGGTGCTGAGTGAGCGTGGTGTAATTGAGTAACAGGGTTCAAAGTTACTTTATTTATACCTGCAGGCAGATTTGTTTCAGAGTAATTGCATTTGAACCTGTTCAGCAGGTATTTGATGAAGTGTTCATTGTTCCACCTGTTGTTAGTACAGCTGCATGGATGAGTAAAAGGATAAAATATAAAAATATGGGGAAAAAACAGGATAAGACCCTAACATAAAATTGGAAGTCGCAATAATAACTGGAGCAGAGAAGCAAGATAAATGACTAAATAAGTAAATTGTGGTTTCTGCAGGTCACTTACATTTCAGTCTTGTGGTTTTTTTGTACTCTATACTGTTGTGCTGGATGTTGCTGCTGTCAACTCAAATGTTCTCATGGTGGGATCAATAGTCTGATCTTGACTTAAAAAGCATCAAATTATTAATAACAGACCCATATACTGGGCCATTATATGTTTTCTTGTATCTGTATTAGCCTGTTGTATTGGCTGATGTGCTTTTTTTCCTTGCCATGATTTGGTGACAGGTGAAGGAAAGAGAAGGGGAGGAGAAAACAAAAGGGAAATGAAGGGAAAAAACTGAAATAAAGGGAGGATATGGAAAAGAAAAAAGTTAGGGAAAGTAGTGAAAGTTAAACCAATATTAACATCCACCGTCTTTTTCCTGTGACAACTTTTGTTTTTTAATTGCAACTAAAGATTTTCTGAAATATATAATTTTAGAGGGGGAAAAAATCTGTATCTGCTTAGAAATATTAGAAGTCTGTATTGGTCATTGGCTAATGCTAATGTAAAGGGAAATGAGTTTCATTAGTAGATTTAGTGAAAATTAAGGCTTTAAAGATTCAGCATATGGATTTTTTTTTTGGTTGTAAAAATAGGTTTAGTTTTCAGTTCTATAACACAATACTTTTCTAAAATACAGTCTAGCATACAATAGCAAGTAATAAGTGGAAACGAATAGAAGTGAATCTCATATGAGTTGGTAAATATTTAATTTTGTTGCATCTTCTATGGCTGGAAATCTGACTGAAGACACGAGGTTCCAGTAGTAGTTTAGCAGTCTAATCTAAAGGACATAACACAGCAAGTTTACATAAAATGCACAAACAAATTCCAGATTTTCTCCACATCGACCAGTATAAGGCAAAAAAATTATTGCACTATTGAAATCTGCATCAAATTGTGCTTTAGATACATGTCACATATGTAAAACTATTTATTGTACACTGTTAGTCTGTGTTTTAAAGTTTTTCTTTAACTTGTATAACACTCAGCCATTTCGTGTCGTGTCCCCTCTGCTGCTGTAGGTGGACATGCTGAGTGAGATCAACATCGCACCCCGTATTCTCACCAACTTCACGGGTGTCATGCCCTCCCAGTTCAAGAAGGATTTGGATTCCTATCTGAAGACCCGTTCACCGGTCACATTCCTGTCTGAGCTGCGCAGCAACCTGCAGGTACAAGTGCCGCCCAGGGGCTTCGGACCATTAGCATTCTGCCGCCAACATTTATCTCTTGGAATAATTTTGTCATGTCTTGTTTTCCCAGGTGTCTAATGAGCCAGGAAACCGCTACAACATCCAGCTGATCAACGCTCTAGTGTTGTACGTAGGCACGCAGGCCATCGCTCACATCCACAACAAGGGCAGCACCCCCTCCATGAGCACCATCACCCACTCTGCACACATGGACATCTTCCAGAACCTGGCAGTGGACTTGGACACTGAGGGTAAGGCAACAGCTCCACTCTGTCAGACCCACATGGATTCAGATTCTAGATATGTGTAGGGCTGTCAAAATAAACAGACTATGATGAAAAAGAATGAACAGTTGTCTATAGTTTAGTAAAAACTGTCAAAGGTGTTGAATCAACATATTAAACTGCAATTTTTTTCAAATTTTTTAACATCTTAGCAAATTTTTTTTTGCTCTGTGTTTTAGAAATTGTGTATTTGTGAATTTTGACATGTTTTGTGTATTTTTGATAAAGACATCATAGCTGAGGTCCTGATGAGCACAGGGCCATTGGCTCTATTTTTTTCTTGGTGCATTGTTGTGCATACTGTGGGAAGTTTGAGTTCTGACATTTTTGTTCTGGTGTTGGCAGGGCGTTACCTTTTCCTGAATGCGATTGCCAATCAGCTTCGCTACCCCAACAGTCACACCCACTACTTCAGCTGCACCATGCTTTACCTGTTTGCTGAGGCCAACACTGAAGCCATCCAGGAGCAGATCACCAGGTGAGTCCAGTCCCAGTCCAGATTGGTCCAGTTCTGCTCTGTAGGAGACCTGCTGTCGGTCACACTTGTCTCCATCTGCACAGGGTTCTGTTGGAGAGGCTGATCGTGAACCGGCCCCACCCATGGGGTCTCCTCATCACCTTCATCGAGCTCATCAAGAACCCGGCCTTCAAGTTCTGGAGCCACGACTTTGTGCACTGTGCCCCTGAGATTGAAAAGTGAGTCCATTCATCTCTGTGGTTTGGTTGGAATTAGGGATGTCACATTTTGTTGTTTTCATTGGAGTTTCTGTCAACAACATTACTCAAAAATGTATGGATAGATTTTGATAAAGTTTTCAGGATGTGTTGGGAGTGTCACAAGGAAAAAATGATTACATTTTGTTGTTGATCCAGAAGAGATTCTGGATCACTTGGAAATTTATTCCCCATTTACCACAATGTAAAATTTCAGTGATCCAGAATCCAGATAGTGTTTTACAATATCATTTCTGATATTTCGTTACATTTTTGATCGCGTTAAGGGCAAATTTTATTACATTTTCAGGAAATGACTACATTCCCTTGTTGAAATACGCTTTTGTCTATTTTTACTTTACATACACAGATGATATACAGATATAAAATGCAAATAATACAAATATTAATTGTCCTCATATGGGTTATAGATATCTACTGTCATCTATATGCTACCACAGGTCATTCCTACCGACTGCTCCCAGACTGTATAACATTCACCACACTGTTGACACCACTTAACAATACTACCTCTGATAGATCAGATTATGTACAATTAAAAAAAAAAAAAGTATATACTTATTTACCTCATCTTCACATAGGTTTATTTCTTCTGTATATATGTTTTCACTCCTTTATTCTACGGCCCGCTGGAACATTGCGACAGCTCCTGTTCACTTTGAATTGACGTTGCCAGCCTTCAGCGGGTGGATTTATTTATTTTTTTTAACTGCCCGCTGTACCGTTAACACCCACTACCCATGGCAACGGGTTTTGTCACTTCAGATTCACACCATATCACTCTGCAGGTAGTTCGGCCACTTTGAAAGTAAATATTCACTATGTTGTAACGGCTATTTTATCCAGTCAGAGTAGTAGCACTAATCAGCTGTAATAACCCGTAGAATAAGCAGGATAATACATTACCCACGAGTTACTATTGAAAAATATTCACCTTTGGGGCGACCCCGTCAGGGGAATATTTTTCTGATAGTAACTCGTGGGTAATGCATTATCCCTTGCGAATATTCTGTATAAATGTACATGTATTATCTCTGCTGTTTCTCGTTGCGGTCCCTCTATTGCTCTATATCACTGGCGGCTGTATCATGTGAATTTCCCTGTAGTGGGATCAATCTTATCTTATCTGCCCCCCTCCTTGTCCCTCCCCAGGTTGTTCCAGTCCGTGGCCCAGTGCTGTATGGGACAGAAGCAGGCCCAGCAGGTGATGGAAGGCACCGGTGCCAGCTAGCCTGTGCACCCCCCCTCCACCCCCCAGCCTGTAGCCCCTTTGGGAGAGATACAGCGGCCTTGACCTAACCCCCCCCACCACCATCACCACCACACATAAAACAAACACACCTCCTTCTTTACTGTTGGCACTGGATAAACTGGCAACCACAGTCACCTGATGTGGATGAGAATCAGAGGAAACTACTGCTCACCGAAACCATGAGTTGGATTTTTTTGGTAATTTTTTTTTTTCCTCTTTTTTTGGGGGGGGGCCTGATTGAGAGAAAATGGATTTTTGGACATGTTGTTTAATATACTTTTTTGATGCTTCGATGTAAATATTGGAAAAAAGGGAGAACAGGAGAGTAGAGAGTAATTGCACATGTCGACTGAAATGTATCCTGACATGTTAAAGACATCGTAAACATATTTTCACTCACTACCAAAGTCCTTGGTTTTGCTTCCCTCCCACAAAGATCTTTTTTTTCTTTTACATTTTGTTTGCTTTCACAGGCTGAACGGTAGTTGATTGAAGTTTAAAAAAAGAAAAAAAAAAAAGAGAAAAAAAAGCTGCCTGCTACTTTTCATTTGATTCCTTTTTGTCCCCAAGCGGGACAGGAAGCTGTGGATTATTTAGAGGTCTGGATCTCCCGGGTGGCGCGGGGGTCCGGACCCGAACGGGTGTGTTGGTGGAGTTCGGTTTTCGTCAATGGTTGATCCTGAAAGTCTCTCCCTAACACTTGTAAAATTGTGCAAAAAGTGAGAATGGTGACATCGTATCTTGACGATTTGTACAAAGATCCAAATTGAAGAACAATAGAAGGACCAATACAGCCCATTTTGTAACATTTTGAATGTTTTGTAAATGTATTGGTCCATGTGTTGTATTTTGTAGTTCTTTCTAGTTTGCCTTTAGTTCTTGCTACTTAATTGCAGTATGCATACATACAGGAAATAAAGCATTCAAACTGCAGCCCGTCTGTGTTCGACTCAATTATTTACACGTTTTTGATGTTTTGTATCATTTTTACCCTGAGCCCCTTCCTCTTCCTCCTATGGTTTTATTTATTTGTGCAAATGTAATTTCTGTGGAATGTTCAGGAAAGGTGAGATGGTCCATAATGGACCATCACATTTTGGTGAATGTAGGTCAAATTACTGTTTTCAGTGTCTTGTCTGAGGAGACTTCAGTCACTATGTGGTTTCAGCTTGATTCTACTGTTATACCAGAAACTACTTGCTGAGCGTTTCCATCACAAATACATCATACCTGGACTTCATAATGAGGCACTGTCGATCTCATGCTGATTTTTTTTTTTTTTTCCTTCCCCACAGAAATATTGAATCTCCACAACCAGTGTGGTTTTGCTAAATTCCATCATTGCGTTGTGAACTGAATTCAACTGGCGGTTTACTGTAACTCAATGTATTTATTTTTTTTTAAATGGTGGGTCATTGATGGAGAGATGACTCCACCATCAGTGTTTACGCTTCTCACACTTCATGTTATAGGACCGCTTGTAACCTCAGTGGAGTAGATGCCAAAAATCTAAGACCAGGTCCTTTTTTCATAGTGAAAACATCCTGAAGCAAGTGGAAATGAAACTAAAGCAGGCAAACTATTCCCAAAGGGCTGGTGTGGCTGTAGGTTCTTGTTCCCAGCAGCAGCAACAAACCAGACTATTATTTCACTTGCATAGAAACACGTGACTCAAGTCATGGAAACTCGACTCTAGAAGAAAATAATACATTTAATGATCATATTTTCAGTCACATTGTGGAGTTTGTCATAGTTTTGAAGTGTCCTGTATCATCTGTTGTGCATTCTGGGTCATACAGCAGTGAGTTCCATCAGTCTGTACAGGATGTCCTTCTGTCCGTGTCGGACCTGCAGAGCGTTGCGTTCCCTCGTACTCAGCTTGGCCAGCGCCGCTCCGTCCTCAATCAGCACACGGTCGCCATCTTCACACCTTCCCTCCGTCTTCGCCTCCCTCTCGCCGTCTGTGTATGAGCTCAGAGTCAGACGGGCCGCTTCGTGGAGCAGCCGTTTCCATGGCGCCATCAGCTCGGGAAGCCCCTCGTTGGAGAAAGCCTGGGAGATCTTTGCATCTTCGTCGTCATCCTCTTCCTCCCATCCGTCGTTTTCTTGAAACTCTGAGAACTCGTCCTGTGACATGGACAGAACCTGAAAACAAACACCAGAGGGTCTGAGTGAGGCACAACCAGATCCACATGAACCCACATCAGGCAAATCTGGATTATAAACCTGGAAGTGTTCTTGTATTCCTATCTTCATGGGGACCAAAATTCAGGTCCCCACAAGGGTTAAATATAAATATATGTTCCCACTACTAAAACAAATTTGTATGAAAATGATGTGGCCCTATAAATACAGTAGTTTTTTTCCAGAAGTCCCCATAAAGCATAAGTACAAAGCAAAAGATATTTGTCAACGGACTGAAGACGTTTACTTTTTAAATTATATATATATATCGGGAAAGGTATGAGGTTGTCCAGAATAGATCCCATTAAATGTTGGTGAATGTAGGTCAAAGGTCATGTGAGTTCAATATAAAAAAGTGGTGACCATCACAAAACTTTTAGCTCTTAATGAACATCATCTCCCCCCAAAATGTGACACTATGGGTTTGACTTTTCAAGGTCAAAGGTCATGATACCATTTTTAAGTCCATGCCAGGTTTTCTGTCTACCAATAATAGTAAGTAAATCTCTGTCTGCACTCATTTTTCTGTTTGTAATTTTACTTTTTTAGGTATTGACCCAGTGACCTCTGACCTCTTGGGTCAACATTAGGTCAAAATCTATACACACAAGATGCAGAATTGAAAGACCAGCAATTTGGTGCTCATTGGAAATCTGCATGATGAATAGTTAACGGTTCTAGCCAAATTTAGATTTTGATCTTTATTGTGACCTTGACCTTTGACCTACAGCCTTAAAAATGTGTCCTTCAAGGTTATGATGTCAATGCACATCAACAGTGAGAGCAAAAAGAAGCTCTATGTAAAACTGAGTATACAGGAATGAATGATGATTTGTCCTGTCTCTGCTCATTGTGAAAACACTTTTGGTGACATTGACCTTTGACCTACATTCACCAATATTTAATGTGATCAATTCTGGACCACCTCGCAACTTTCCTGAAAATTTCATGGAGAAAAACACGACCCTCAGCTTCAGAGGAATTAATTCTTGTCTGTACGAACTGGAAGCTTTGTGTTTGTGTTTGTTCTTCAGTGTCTCGTCAGTACTCACCTTCAGAGTCATGTGCAGCTCAGTGTCAGTGAGGCAGCCTTGTTTACCAAACACAAACACCCCTTTGTCCTGCATCATGTGACCCAGAAGCTCCGCCTTCTCCTCCACCTGTTGCCAAGGGAAACCAGACTCAACACCTGATGGGAAGAAGAGAGAAAGAGAGATTGATTTATGGAGGTGTTGAAGGAGGAGGAGGACACAAAGGTAGAAGATGATGAAAAAGTAGGAGGAGGAGAAGACGAAGATAGAAGGTGGAGGAGGAGGATATGAAGGTAGAAGATGATGAAGGACCAGGAGGAGGAGAAGATGAAGGTAGAAGATTGAGGAGGAGGAGGAGGAGGACACAAAGCTAAAAGGAGGAGGAGGAGAAGACGAAGGTAGAAGATGATGAAGGAGTAGGAGGACAAGAAGGTAGAAGATTGAGGAGGAGGACATGACAGTATCTAATATATTTACTCTGTGTAACTTTGTAGAGGTTGGATGCAGAGATGTCGGCAGTGTCGTTACTGTTACTAGGATACGGTTCAGTGAATCCATACATGTGCAGCAGCTGCCAGTTGGCCATCTGCCCGTAGGTGTTGAACACCTCCTGACCTTTAGGAACTGGACGAACACAAACCATCTTCAAACTGTCCTAAGAACCGCAGAGGACGGAGACAAACAACAACAACCGTCAAATAAAATAGTCATAATATAAAGTGCATTCATGTTCTGTTGTGAAAGGACCTGGATATTGTCTTACAGGTGTGAACTCCAGGTTAGCGTTATGGTCTGATACATGGTTGAGCATGTCCGCCATAGGAACCATCATTGGAGGGTTCGGCTCTTCCTCCTCCTCGTCTTCATTGTCCTCTTCCTGTGGCTCCTGGAAGCTGCAGAACAAGGAAACAATACTGGGTTAGTTTGGTGTCAATATATTCATGTGCATAGAAATGTGTGAATATTAGTTTATCATCATATAAAAATAAATATTTAACCTCTTTAGACTCATGAACGTACACGCTTTGTCTTTTTTTTATACAGTAAATAATGGCTTTTTTGGAAACAATAAAATGCTATTTTTTTTCAGATGCATTTTTAACATTTTATGGAATGTCCTTTGCACTGGAGATTTTTTTTTTTCTTCAATAAAGCTGTGTAAGTCTTGTCCCCAAAAGAGGACTCAGGGTATTAGGAAGTTAACTTCTGAATGTATTCCATTTCAGGTAGAGCTGCACAATAAATCATTTCTGAACTGAAATTGGATCAAATTTAATTCAATTTTATTTGTAGAGCCCCAAGGTCATCTCATACAGCTTTACAGAGTCGATTACAAAAAACAATAGGAGAAATAGATAATGTCCCAGGCATCCCCTGTCCTTAAACCCTAGTTCTCAGCAGGAAAAACTAAAAAAAAAAACCCCAGTGGATGAACAGAAACCACTCCCAACCAGTTCTGTCTCTTATTAATTTTTTTTCTCTTCAGCACTAAGCACCTGAGTCCTCTCTCCTCCTCACCCCTCATGACACAGTATTGGGTGAGATTAATAATAGATCGATAATATGAAGCACTCTGGGTGCCTTGAATAGTGCTAGAGAAATATCCATTATTATTTATTTCCATATGGGCGGGCTCACTTGTACAAACTTGATGACTTTAAACTGGCCTGAACATGTTGCTGACCTGTAGGCCATGACGAAGGCCACCAGCTGTGTGTACAGCTCCAGCGTGTGCACCTTTGGGTTCCACATATCAGGATGTTTGGTGATAAAAGGAAGGACCACATCTGTGTATTCTGTCCGGATGTTGGTCAGATCTCTGTCCACCGCCTCGGGGATTCCAGTTCCCTTCAACAGTCGTTCTCTTTCCTCTTTGGACCTGAATGGATCACATGGGACACAAATACACTAAGTGGACACATGTTGAATCCAGGTGTTTCATTTCTAACAGGGTCTGGGACACAAAACAATATAGTTCATATTATGGGATAAATATCAGCGCATTGGTTAGTTTGGGTTAAATTATCTTTGTTTCCAAAATGCCTCAGATACAGTTTGGACTTAATTTATCTAAATATTGATTTTATTTTTTTATCTATGACTACAATTTTAGTGGTAAAAATGACACTGAAGGTATTAGCAGTTCAGGTTCCACATTCAGACCAATATAATCTTAAGTAAAATAATGTAACTACAAACTTTCTCCTTGGTTTAATGCAAAAAATAAATATATCTGAAAATCTTTACAACCATCCTCTTACAAAAAAAGTGAATATCTTGAATAAATATGTCAACTAGGAATGGGTGGTGTGGCCAAAAAATGTATATCCCGGTATAATTTGAGCCACTGATGGTATACAGTATAGTACCTTTGTAGACTACTACACATAAATAACAAATAAACTATAAATGACACCAAAACAGTTTGTTAGTGGCCATGTAGTTCCAAGTGCAGTCTTTCATATATGTTCAGACTTTCTTTATATTCATAGCACAACACACCTCAATGGTAGCAATCACTGTAGTAGCAATTAGCATGCTAACGTTAGCGATTTGTAACTCTAAACAGTCATTTTAGTCGATAACACCAACCAGATACCGTGACTAATAGTAACTCAACTGGATATAGGAAAATACAGTTATTAAAGCTGGTGCAGTATGTTAAATTTAAGGCAGTGTTAACGTTTAGCACAATTGTTTTGTCGTCATAAACTCTATTGCTGTCATAACTTTAGCTGTTAGCTTGTTAGCTCGCTTTTCAGACACTTTGTAAATGAAATTGTAAAGTCCTGAAACGGAATATGTTGGCATTACATAAAATTATAACCAATAGTACGCTACATAAACTATATATATTATATTTGTAGCTTATTTAAAATAAATGCTTCTGCTAACACAACATCTAGTAAGACTGTGGTGCTAGCGGCAGCCGGCGAACGTTCAAAGCTTTGCACTACTGCCACCTACAGGATGGACGGTAGAACTGTATGACAAAAATATCTACCATGGACAAAGAAATATCTCTTAAAATATGATACCTTGCATACCGCCCATTCCTAATGTCAACCTGAAATGTTCACATGTCAGCGGTCATGTCATGTAAGTCTCCTTGCTCAGCTGTGGACATGATGTGTCCCAATATTATGTCCATATAATTTAGAAACATCAAGAAAGTAGATGGTTAGATGTGGTAAAAAATTATAATTTAGTCAGAGCATGAAAAATACTTTAGAAATTTAGAGGTACAGCAATTAAAATCAATCATGAATTAAAGAAACACTAAAGTGATGTTGAGAGAAATTAACCCTTGTGCGGTCCTTCGTAAAAGGCACACTGGCTGTGTCCTACAATCGGGTCTTAAAAACCCAGATTCCAAAGTTCAGTTCCATAGACTCATCACCCCACCCCCCAAGGATATATTACTGTTTTCAGTAGTAAGCAATGGCATCCTACAGTACGTATAAAAAGGTACATTTGTGAGCCACCGGGTCTCTTTGACCCGAAGGACCGCACAAGGGTTAAGTAAAAACTGCCTTTAAAGCATTTTGTAAACAATGATAATTTAACCCAAACTAACCAATGCATTGATATTTATCCCATAATATAAACTATATTCTGACCTTCATCATTGTTTTGTTGTTTTTGTATCCCAATACTTTTTTGTGATATGGTGTATCTTTACACCACAACATTAAGTTAGTAAAACCATTTTTTCCTCTTGTCCAATCAAGTTCATGAGACTGAATGTGATGCAGATACTGACTGAGGACGGTCCATTACCAAAACATGGGGTGGTCCAGCTTCCTGAAGTCAGTCCACAGGGACAGATAAGGTTTCCAGTGGGACTGAGTGGACGTAGATTCATACAGAAGAGTCAGCAGCAGAGGAACCCAGCCTGACGGGCTCTGCAGGGTTCTACGCTCTGAAACACAAACAAGGACAGAAGTGGTCCTGAAAACAGATGATCAGTTTGACTTAAAGATACTTCCTCCTCAAATGATGACACTTGTCTACAAGTAAATTGCTTCCAGAATAAAACTAATGAAATTTGACCACGTGTGTGTTACTGATCAAGAAAACTCAAGTCTTAAATGATGATTCGCTCAAGTTACCGAGATAAGTCTGGGCTCAAAATGTGAAATTCGTTGACTGAACAACAGAATAGATTTTAGTCCAAAGGAATATTGGTCTCACATCTACCAGATCTACTTCAAAACACTATCTGCACATTATGATCCATTCACTTTACAGATTCTTTCCAAGTGGAATAATTACTAATCCATTGTATAAATGGACATAAACCACCATATATGTTTTAATATTAAAAACATGAACTAACCAGCACTTTCATCATTTGTTTTCTGATTCATCTTATTAAAGTATGTAAGATTTACCACATTTAATGTATGAAGCAGATACTTTCTAAATAAAACTGTAGAGCACTGATATTTAATATCCAATGTCAAACACACCAAATGCCTGTTTCTGATGACGTGCACTTTAACGTCTCCATGTGATTACCTCGCTCCAGAAGGGCAGAGATCTTTGTTGTTTCGTGGTGCAGAAGAGCTGATCTAGGGACAGTGAATAAAACCTCCCCCTCCTCGATGTTTTCTTTCGCCAACATCCCGTACTCAGCCACCGTCCCATGTTTACTCACACACACCTGGGAGAGACGGTGGCTTTTAGTACATCGAGTACTGTCATAAAACAACTGAGAAAGAGACTGAAATGGCACAAAGTATATTATACCTTCTCGCTGAGGACCAGACCAACTGTATCACACCAGTTTAGGAAGTTCTGCAGAGGACTGAGCTCTGAGCCATCATCAACCTGCCACAAACACCAGAACATGACGAGACAATAACAAGACACCTTTGATTAACCCTTAAAGACAAAAGACTATGTTAATGTCGAATTCCAAATGAATTTTTCTCTACATTTAACATGTACAAAGTGATTTATCACTAATTATTAGAAGGTTGTTTTCTGAAATTTTAATTAAAGATAAGGTTATTTCCAGTATTTAAGTTAATAATTATGTTAATGTTGATCAAATCTCAAAGTATATGTAATTATATCAAAACAAAAAATAGGCTTTTAAGCTCAATGATTGGTTAAACAAGCATCTACAAGCACTGTCACGAGCTTCTGAATGTCCAAATGGGTCATATCTGATCACCATGAAAAGATGAATAACTGTATTTACACGAATTATTTCCACTTTTCTTAAATTTCATTCAATTTGTGACTTAGTTTGTCTTGGTTGCTGATTACTTTTTCTTTTTGTTAATTTTACTGATTACTTTAGCTGTTCTGATTCATTTTATTGGCTATTTATAGTTTATTTTCCTTCATTTTTGTATAATTTCTTTTCAACATTTTCTTGCTTATGTTATATCTTTTTGTTCAGTTTGTGGCTCATCTTGTTGATTCATTGTTAATTTTTTATTCCTTTTATTCATTAATTTACCTGTTTCTGTTCATTTTGTTGCTTGTTTTTTTAAACTGTCTTTTACTCCATTTGTTGCTTTTTCCTCCACATTTTTCAAAATCATTTTGTACGTTTTGTTTCTTAATTTGACTTAATTTCCAAAAAGGTCCAAAAAGGTTGCTTACCACAAGAAGCTGATGAACTTAATTTCCCCTAAATTAATTACATGGAGGGTGGATAGTCATAATGCAGAACTTTTTTGTATTTCAGACCTCTGTAGTACATTACCAGGCAAAAGTTGGCAGTCATATTCTCATTTAAATGATATGAGAAGTGCTCAAAAATCACTAAAAACTCCTTCAGACTTTTGAAAACCATTTCAAGTGAATACCTCATGAAGCTCATCAAGAGAATCTTAAGAATGTGCAAAGCAGTAATAACAGCAACATTTGGCTATTTTCAAGAATTTATCATATAAAACATCCTTTGAATTATGTCACTTTTTCTCTCTAACTATACAACTCCGTGTGTTTTTATTCATAGTCTTGATATCTTCAGTGAATGGTAGTATATTATAATGTTAAGAAAACATGCTAATGTAATAATAATAGTAATATATAGCTTACATGTCCCACATGAGGAAAATTCACCCTTCACACTTTAGATGCTTTTGATCATTACTAAGACTTGGCGAGTTAATCATTAGACATTGTTGTTGTTCCAAATACTTTATTATGCTCTTATGTCAATTAGTTAATATTAAAACTTATCAGTATTGTTCTGTCAATACGGGTAACCACGTCACTAAACACATACCATTAGTCTTGGGAAATTGTTTTAGGTTCAGAATATCACTGGGCTTCTTAAAGAACCAAAAGCTAGTTCGACAGGTTCGTTTTGTCATCTTATATTGTACAAATACAAATAATGAAAGAGTGTTACATTGGACTATGAGGGTAAACTTATTTCCATACTGCTAGCAGCTGGTGCTAGTAAGCTAGGGGCTAATTTGCAACACAAACTAACGCACGTTTCAAGCAAATAACTCCTGTTTATAGTTTTGTCGTTACGGTACCTTTACTCGTTTCGCTTCTGTCGCCATTTAGGTGAAACAATACCAAACATTAGAGGATTAACCGCAAACAGTGCGTTGTTAAATTAGCTTAATGCTAACGTTAGCACGCGAGCTGTAAATACAGTAAGGAATAGGTTAAGATTAATCTAGAGTCCTGGAGAAAGAAGGTGGCGACAGCAAAGGCGGAAAGTACAGAAATCTGTACCGCCCACACCAGTCGTTCTGCGCCTGCGCTAAAAACGTAAGGTGGGGCGCATGCGCAAATAATAACCCGTTCAACATTATTTACGATCCGTTCTACTCTTGCACCATGGTAGATGCTAGATTGGAACAGGTGTGGCGCTCATCACGTTCTCCTTTGAAAGATGACAGCACTGTTGATCTTGCAAAATATATACAGACCACCAAGGACGACTCTAGGTCTAAGTTTATTATTTTTTCAGTAGAATGTGTGACAATGGTAAAGATGAATGTAATGTACAAAAACAGTGTGTTCAATGCTCATGGAATCAAAAGCATTTACCATTAATTTATGAGTGTATAAATGACTATAATATAATTCAACAGAGGTTCTTCAATATAACTGACAGAACATCGTCAAACATATCTGTCTGACTTGTTAAAAATAAACCTGCTGCAGGTCATTGAAGCCTTATTTCACTGTAATTTTATTACTTTAACTTTGCATCACCATGGCATTCCTCTTTGTATAGCTTTGAGTAAAACATGTATTGAACGAGTCAGTACTCTAATCAAGTTCAGATGAATATAATAATGAAAAAAAACTATATTCCATTCTTGTGGTGCTTAGATTTGCCCAAACACTCCACATAAAAGAAAAAACAATAAAAGCCCGCCACAAAGAAATATGTCCAATCAGGGGCGCAGATAGGTTTGTGAAACTGGGGGGGACGAAGATGCCAGCTAACACCCCCCGGCCCCACCATTCTGATTGGGGGGGGTTATTACTCCTCAAAGACGAAAAATGCATTATTTTACCTAATTGTGATGTCTGATGTTCTCAAGTGCTATATACCACTGACATGACAGGATGATCAATATGGGTGTGTGTGTGTGTGTGTGTGTGTGTGTGTGTGTGTGCGCGTGTGTGTGTGCTACATAACTGCTCACTGTTTGTGTATATTTGGACTGTCAAACTTAATTACCCATCATTGGAAGAAATTATTTATTATATAAGTATTAGATAAATTATTATTATTTAATAAAGTTTATTAATGCTGATACTAATTCAAATCACTCACTAAACATACCATATGCTGTTTGCAAAACTGTTTTATTTTAACACTGACTTTCAGCACACTGATTCTTTCATAAATTTCACAGGAGTGTAAAAAACATATAATGTAATTAAAACTTCTAACACACTAACAACAAACACAAAATAGGACACAGCCTCCATATACAAATTAAATTGTAAATAAGATCTCTACATGAGAGTTTTCAATAATGGTCTCAAAACTGATTAAGTGAAGGATCCAAAAACCTCTCTCCTCCGATCCTTGCCCTGAATATATGTGTGGGGCATGTACAGGTGGAGGCAGAAGAAGGTGACAGTTTGGCTCTGGCCAGCTTTGTACGATTCCTACTCTCACGGCGACATTGCTTTGAACAGAAATTGTAAGGTGATTAACTTTTTTCATCACCAGCCAATGTGGCTAGTAGATTTTTTATCTTACTCCCCTATCAGAAATTCAACTAGCCATTTTTCCCCTGACCAAATTTCATTAAATTATTTTATTTAACCTTTTCCTCTTGAAATAATTCATTTCTTTAAAAATATGATCATTTTTTTTTACATTTTCACATTTAACTCTTAAAACTTCTTGCTTTTACATTTTCTCACCTTTCACTGTTAACACTTCTTTACTGTTCTCACCTATATTACAATTTATACAATACATAGACTCACATCTTGTTGCTCTTACATTTTCTCAATTGGTCCCCATATCATTTCTTCAAACATATGATCACATTTCTTTTTTTTTTTTTGCATTTTCACATTTAACTCCTAACTTCTTTACTTTTTATCTCCACTGTCCCCACTGTAAACATACACTCACATTACATCTTGGTGTTGTTATAAACTTTCTTAAACCATCTCATTTCCTTAGCCTATTTGTGGACTCACCAACTGACCAAAGATAACACCAAATCCTCATATAAGCCCGTTATGATCAATTCATTTGGGCTTATTAGCATTCCTGTCAAACACACAAGTAGGCTGTAGGCGCAATGGCACGCGTGCTAGTACGCGTGCCATTGCGCGCACCAGTGCGCTGCCAGAACGCGTTCTCTAACACGTGATAAAATAAACACAACGCGTGGCTATGTGAACACTTTGGCTTTGCCATAGGGGCGCTGCCTGGGCCGAAGCAAGCAAGACAGGAAACAAAAGACAGGGGAAGGATAAAAAAATAGGACGGTCATATGCTGGTGCCCCATAGAGGATTGGTACAACCGGGTCTGCACTCGCCAACAGCCAAAGTGGCTAGTATGTTGTTTTTTTTACCCACCAAAATGGATTTTCACCCGCATTTGGCGGGTTGGTGGGTGTTAATTTAGAGCCCTGGTGATAACGTACAGTAGCAGTTTACTTACAGCTGTTGCTCTTTGAAAAAAAAACACATGATCGTTTTCTGCTTTTTAGCTCGCCTCATTATTCCATGCCGTGTTGGGGTCCTCCTGAACGTGCACCCTGGCTGTCCAAGTAATGCCTGTCAGACTGTTTGTAACCATGGCAACCAAAGTTAACGACGATGCCGCCGCACAGCACAATAACCGAGTCACGTTATTATGTATGTTAATTCATATTTTGGTTTCTTCGTGATGCTTGACTAAGTAAGAAGTAAGTAGTAAAAGTTAAAAAAAAAAAAGTAAAAAGAAGAAGTAACATGTTTTTTTCTTAAATAAAAGTGGGTGGGATGGATTTAAGGGCATTCAAAACTGGGTGTGTCATGACACACCTGACACCCCCGCTATCTGCGCGCCTGTGTCCAATGAAATGCACGTGAGTGTCAAACTTCAGGGCATAGCAACACAATTGGCAGCTGCGCAGAACGCCTAGGACTTGTTCCTAGCATCTACCTTTTCATTTTGCCCGCCATCCACTTCCGGGAACACTCTGGGCCTACATGGACCACGTGATCGTCTCCGTTTTTGGACTTCCGTTGTCGCCACTCTCTCTTCCAGAACTCTACTATTACCCGTAGCTGTGAGAGTGATTTCGGACACAGCTCAGGACACAAGTTTAACCCAAACAGCCCCGCGTGCACAGTCGTGCGTTTCCGGTCAACCAGCCAATCAAATGTAGCCATTTGATCACGACACGAACCTGACTTGTTTTACTTGATAAAATGCATAAATATGACATTGTATAGCGTGTCTAGACCTTGAAGACGTATACAAATGCAAAATATGCTAAAACAGTCACACTGGTTAGGATATCAGGTGTATTCAGACCAATAGATATGTGCGTATATATGTCGTTATGAGCATCTTCTAGATAAAGTTAATGTGATCAAATATATTTCTAAGTGTGACTTTTCTTTAGTCTGTTGGACTCTTTGTTGCCTTTTTTTTTTGTAGTTGGCTCGTTGGTCTAGGGGTATGATTCTCGCTTTGGGTGCGAGAGGTCCCGGGTTCAAATCCCGGACGAGCCCTGTTTTTGAAAATCAAAAATGCATAAAGTATGTAATTTCACCCCCAGGTGTCCTTCCCAGAAACTCTCACTAAGCTCCAGTATGAAGAAACGGCACACTTGTAGGATAACGTCATAAAATGTTCATAGTGTTCCTTTATTTCCTTTAAGGTTCAGGTTTCATTAACATGAGCTGTAAATAAAAAAAAACAACAACTACCAAATACTGAATAATTGTAAAAAAAAATAATTAACCCTTTAAATGCTATATTTGTAATGTAAACAAACCAGTTTTGGGATGCAAAAGAATATTTTCCCCAAAAAATATTACAAAATTTGTATCACACGATTTGATTTTGCAGCCTTGTATATATCAATGATTCACACCAACATTGGTTAATTATACATTATTACTTTTGGTGCTAGTTCAAAAGTTCAGCATCTGTCTCCAAATATGTGTACAATGCTGACTGATAAAAGAAAGTACAAAATATTATAATTGTTTATTTTTCTGCTCTAATGTGATTATATTTTTGTAAATCAAGACCAGCCCTAATCATAAATATCAATTATTTTATTATAAATGTTATCTATCTATCTATCTATCTATCTATCTATCTATCTATCTATCTATCTATCTATCTATCTATCTATCTATCTATCTATCTATCTATCTATCTATCTATCTATCTATCTATCTATCTATATATATATATATATATATATATATATATATATATATATATATATATATATATATATATATATATATATATATATATATATATATATATATATATATATATCCATCCACCTGGGCAGTGTCTCCTTCAGACTCGGGTTGTCTACCAGAGGCCTGGGAGCCTGAGGGTTCTGCGGAGGATCTTAGGTGTTCTTAGCAATGTGCTGTTTTGGACAGAGGTCTCTGATGTTGTTCTTGGTATCAGTGAAAAATAAATGTTTTAAAAATTTTAAATAAAGCTACAGAGGACAAAAAAAACATTGCTGGGTCTCAGGAAGACACACACACACACACACACACACACATACATATAGACACACATGTAATAAAACAATAGAAACGCTGAACACAGAAACTATTTTTTGTTTGAATTAAGCAAAAAATGAAAAAAATGATCTTGAATTAAGCAAAAAGACTTGTTCTGCTTTTCCTTCTTTATCTTTTCATTTCTCATCCAATTTTTCCTTCCTTTAATCTAAAGAAACAACAATAACACATTAACAGTGACTGTTTGACATGTTTTAATGACATGACCTTAAAGGACAGAGTATTTTCAGTGTGGTTTTAACACTTTTACTCAGATTACACTGCATCTGTCTGTTTAGTCCAGTCCATCATCAAAAAGCAAACACCATTCAGCTGATTTAATAAACTTTTTAATAAATAAATACAGAAAAATAGGTTCATAGATCCAAATAACAGTTCCAATGCAGGTCAGTAGAGTCAGGGGTTAGCAGGGTTAGCAGGGTTAGCAGGGTTAGCAGGGTTAGGGGGGGGGCATTTAAGGGTTAGAATGAGGACACAGGTTGCTGGGTCAGGACTAGGGTACAGGCTGCAGTCAGAGGGACAAATACTGGCACTTTCTCCGTCTTCTACAGATGATTTGCTTCCGTGAACAATGAAGAAAAGTGATCAGATCAGATTTCACCAGACAGGTGCTTCTGTTGTGTCTGATCTCAGGTCACGAGTTAAAAATCTAATTTGTCGTACCCGTGAAGTCACAACGAGACGGAATGAAGCTGTTTACTGACGGAGCAATATGTGCAGTAGCTTATTGTACAGCGTTGGACTTTTGGGACACTACAAAATTTACACTTCTGGTCTGGGCTTTGAAAGAGGCAAAAATACAGTGTGTTAGGTGAAAATCTACAAACACACAGAGGCATTAAATATGAAGGAACGGCATGCGGAGGGAGTCCTGGACATGATGCCCAGTCCAGTCTTCACACTGCCTTCACTTCATCATTCAGTGATTTGACAATAATGATAATACCGATATATTGAGCCGATATTTCCTTGTTTTCTTGCATTGGTCTGTTTTGTTGGCCGATATGGTGTTTTTTCCCTGACATGATTTACTGACAAGTGAAGGAAAAGGGGGAGAAAACAAAAGAAGAGAAAAAGGAAAGGAAGAAAGAGAAAGGGGGAAGTAACAAAAAAGAAAAAAAAAAAAGGGGGAAACACAAAATTAAATGAAAAAGGAGGGGAAACAGAAGAGAAGAAAAGTGAGGAAAAAAAGGAAAAAAGACGACAAAAGGAGAGAAATTTGAAGGGAAAAAAATGAGGGAAAAAAGAAAATAAAGGAAAAAAAGAAGAGAAAAATGAAAAACAAAAAAGGGAAATGTTTGATCATATGTATTTGTTTGACTGTCGCAATTTTTATTTTCCAATTGTAAGTCAAGAAAATGTCTAATTTAACAGAGAAAAAAAAAGTCACTATCAGCTCCAAATGTCAGTATCGGTCATCGGCTAAGGCTGATGGAAAAGAAAATCGATATTGGTCCCAAATGAATCCATATGGGTCAATCACTAGTTGATAATTACAGAAGAGCAACGTCCTGCCACATCCAAGACACATGGAGGTATATAGTGAGAAATAACACTAAGAACATGCACAAAGTCATTTATCTGCCCTAAGGATGACACAAGCAACAGCTGTGTTGTTTGGTTTTACAAAAAATAACAACATAAACTTTTTATATCTGTACTCAAAATTAAAAAAAAATAAAAAAAAAAAATAAAAAAAAAAAATACATATATATATATATATATATATATATATATATATGACCAATGACAATTGAGCAGAAGCTGTGGAAGACCTGCATCCCAAAACAAAAGTTCTGTACAGACGTGAGCATTAAGAAAACAGAATGTTATAGGTACATTTCCATCATAAGCATATATTATACATCATATCATATAACAGTCTCAGTCTGTCTGTATAAGAGCTTATATTATAAGAGCTTTAAACCACCAGAAGAAGCAGGTTGTGCAAAGGGAAGAGGAACTGAGCGCTCCTCTGTAGCAGAAGAATGTTCCAACTTTGTTCAAATACGCAGATTAAAAACACGACAGAATGCATCTACTCTGATATTCTGACTTTTACAGTGTTTTCTTAAAAGGTCGTAAAGGCTTTTACACACTGGGTGAGTTTAAATAAATACCTGATACATTAAGATGAGACACAGCAGGAAAAAATGCCTGACAGGTTATTAAATAAACAATTTTAATGAACTTGAAATATTCTGTAGGCTATTATTCTTATTCTTATTCTTATTATTAAGGGCCTTGTAGTATCTACTAATGTAATAATTTCCTGAAAATGTAATAAAATTTGCACTTAACTTGATCGAACATGTAACAAAACCAAATAATGAAATAATTTCACCAATGACCTCATGAGACCCAGGAATGCATTTTTGTCCTCTGTAGGAGACAAACGTTTGACAGTTTGCTTAAAAAATACTGTGCACTGTATGTAACAAGTATCCTTTTAGAAATATTTTGATGGATCTTTGGTTTGCTCACTGACAAAATCTTAATTAAATTTTTTTTATTAAATGCTGTCCATTGTGAAGGATATTCCATTAAAAAATAACTCATTTTTTAAAAAAGTTTCATTATACAGTTTCCAATGAAGATTTAATGTAAAAAAAAAGCTACAATTTTCAGTTAACTGGGTCTCAGGAGGATAATGTAATAAAATATACAGACTGATATTGTAATAATATTTTTTACTTTTAATATTACATCTTATTACACTAATGTAAGACTTGACAGATAATGTCATATAGAGTTGTACATTTCGTGTTTTGAGAATCTGAGAATATAATTTAATTAAATGTTCTGTGCACTGGATTTGAAACAGAATGAGTCTTGGATTAAAGGGGGCGTGGCTTAGGAGGTAGAGTCATGATGTAGAACTGTGGACTGAAAATGAACATATATATGACTTTATCAGTTTGAAAGAAAAGACCCAACAAACATGTAATGAATTCCCAATGATATAAGGTATTAGATTATTGGTAAAAATGTTATTACAGTATCAGTCATGACTGAACCAGGCACAGGTGGGTAATTCCAGGTCCATCAAGTCAAAGTCAATATGTGTATCATTCATTTTTTCATGTTTCAACTGACAATCACAAATAAAAAAAAAAATAAAAGAACATGGATTATTTTTTTCTTTTTAATTTTCTTAATCCAACATGAAAAAATAATATATGTCTGCAAAAATGGTCGCTCGTGTGTTTTCCATTCATTTGTTGTTGTTTGGAATCCAGTGTGTAAAGACCCTTACAGTCAGAACTCAGGTGACACTGTGGCCACGTACTATATGAAATAATGATTGACCGATATATCGGGCCGATATTTACGTTTTGTTTTTTTGTTTTTTTCTTGTATCAGTATGGGCCTGTTGGGTTGGCCTATTTGATCTTTTTTTTCCTGTCACGATTTATTGACAGGTGAACTTCACGACACCTCTGTGTTGTTGGAGATACAGTTACCTGTTCTACCTCACCTGGATGTTTAATTTACAAAGAACCGATTTGAAGAAGTAAGTGATTGAACACTTTGTTTTTATCTAAACGTACAGTAGTGGATAAAAAAAGTTTTTTGCAAACCCCCCTCCAAAATAAATAGATAAATAAATAAATAAAACTACCAATGGAAAAAGTTAACTTATTGTACTTTAAGTGTGATTTAAGTGTGATACTCTAGGCATGCTGCATGGTGTGTGTGTGTGTGTGTGTGTGTGTGTTTATGTCTACTCCATGTGACCCTGTATCAAAGTATTTGAGAAAAAAACCAAAAACCTTATTAACCCCAGAGAGCATTTGCACATATAGTTCTATATATTTCCTGTCGACCTTATAACTGCTCGTGCTATAGGCTATAATTATGTCCTCTATTTTAAGTCCATTTGGATAAAAGCATCTGCCAAATGTAATGTAATGTGATGAGATGTTGAGACTAGAAATGATAAAAAAAATTTACTTGGTAGGATTTGTACTATAACCAGAACTCTAAATAATCTCATTTTCACTTGTTCCGTTGGCAGAATTTTTTGCTTCATCCAATCAAAAATATGTTGTATTATTGTTTTTGTTAACTTGTTTTTAGAGTAGCATTTTTTCCACTGCAGGTTTTTTATTGAAGGGAATAATACTTAACAGATATCAGTGACTTAAGAATGATATTTTTTAACGTAATATGTCACAAATGCATGGGGTGTCCAAAAAAACTTTTTATACCACTGTTAGTTTTATTATAAAATATTAATGTTACCTATTCTACCTTACCTTTGTCCTTTTTTTAACCAGTAGTTAAATCTTATTTTTAGTTCAATAAATATTTCCTTTAAAAATGAAGATTTTCTGACACTTGACAGAGAAAAAAATATCAGTATTGGCTCAGAAATATTAATGGCCAGTATCGGTCATTAGCTTAGGCTTATGTTTAAAAAAAAAAACATGGTATCGGCCCCAAAAACTATATCAGTCGACCACTAATCTGAAAAGCACTGAACTGTCGTAGGCACCTTTTAAACAAAGCCAACTAACGATAGCTTATTTCACTAACAACATTTACAGACGACGTTTCCTCGCGGCCTGTGAATAAAGTCCTTTTCTTTCCTTTAGGTCCTTTTGGTTCATGCTCGGCTACAGATCAGACTCTTGTCGTCATAGTTCTACGTTGCTTCTGTACACAGCAGCAAATGGATGAGGTTCTACCGGCTCGGACTATACTGTGCTGTACACCAGGACTATCTGAACACAATAACCAGGACTGTGTGTCGGTGCGTACGGAGCTGGACGGGTCCGGTCCTGTACACTTCGCATGCTGAAGACCTTCCCTCCTGGTCTCAGCAGGGAGAGGTCTTTATCCATACGTGTTCCGTATGTTAAACCGCCGTCTGGTCCCTAGGGGGCGTCCTGTGCGGTTCGGTCTATAGCACGTGGCAGCAGTTGTACTGAGCCAGTGGCAAGATCTTGGACTTGTTTTGCGTCGGTATGTTGAAGGCCAGAGCTTTCTCACACAGAGGAAACTGAAACAGTCTCTCGCGCAGCTTTATGCTGTGCCGTTTCCCAGGTTCTGCCCTCGGAACAGAGTCCGGACCCGTGTTCTGAGACCCCGGACTGAGACCATTGTGGGGTTGCGATCTATCTGTTAAGAGCTGGTCTCTGGCGCCTTCGTCTGTCCTGTCGTCCTGTTGTTGTTCTTCTACGTGGTCTGGAGGGTTAGAGTGCAGAGGAGGGGGTTTGTTGGTGTTGTTGTTGGGTTCTGTTTGTGTGTCGTCGGCTGGTTCTGGGTCCAGTTCGTCTTGACAAGACTGGTACATGAAAGCGGCTGGAGGAGACGGTGGCACCTCAGGAGTTGAACTCAGCGACTTGTCTCCGTGACTGAGTGTCTGATCTGAAATCATCTGCTCCACCTCCACCTTCATCTCCTCATTGTTCCTCTTTGGCTCTTCCTCCTCCTCCTCCACCACCACCTCCTCCTCCTCCTCCTCCACCACCACCTCCTCCTCCTCCTCCTCCTCCTCCTCCTCCTCCTCCTCCTCCATTATCTCCACTAAGCCTATCGCTCTGTGCTCCTCTTCCCTACACTCTTGATCTTCCTGTACTTCCTCAGCTTCTGTTTCTAGTGGTAAAGGTGGTGTTGCCAAACCATCACTTTCCTTGGTCAAACTAGCCTCCTCCCCCTCCCCCTCCCCCTCCTCCTCCTCCTCCTCCTCCTTCTCCTCCTCTTCCTCACAGATCTGCTGTAGCGCAGGGAGGTTCTTGGTGACTGGAGGCTCCTCAGCCAGAGGGGGGCGTAAGGTGAAACTGGGGCTCGGTTGCCACGGTGCAGGGAACGTAGGCTGAGTCGAGGACTTCACTGCAAGCAAGTCCCCGCATTCAGGTGCTCCTAAGCGGGGAGAGTTGGGAGAAAGGGCCCCTGAAAGCCACTGGGGCGGAGCTTCTGGGCTGAGCAGGGCGCTGTCCAAACCCTGCAGCCAATCGTGAGCCTCGATCTCTTCAAGCGATGCTCGACGGGACGGATTCTTCTGGAGCATCCTGGAGATCAAACTGACAGAGAAAAACAGATTTAAAGACTGAATATGAGCAGAGTCTAAATCTGACCAAGTGTATTCTTCTCATTTCTGGCCCTAATATCTGATCATACTTAAAATAAGACAGAATCACCTAAAGAGGAACTTTGTGGTGAGATATAAAGAACTTAATTTTAGAGAATAGATCTAAAAAAAAAAATCAGATTTCAAGAAATCAGACCAAGATAATCTTCACTTATTCCATCGGCAGAATATATTCCTTTTTGTGTCTTTGCTTGAATTGGGGAAATAAAGTAAAATAAAACCTTGAATTAAACAAATAAAAATAAAAAATAGGACCAATGGCACTATGCTCATCTGGACCTCACAGCTGTGATGTCTTCATATCAACAAAAGGGAGTCATTCAATAGATCATAAAATCAATCCCACTGTGTTTTTATCAACAAATACCAAAAAGAGTGTGAATTGTATAGGAAACCCCCAAAGCTCTACTGGGGTAACATCTGACTGAACAAAAGTAGGTAACTGGGTAATGACATATTACTGTGGTTAAAGATGTTAAATACTACACAGCAGGATGTTGGTGTAAACTAATATTGGGGCAATTACTGTCTTTGATCTGAATTGAAACTGAACTCGGTGAATCAATCGAAAATGTAATCTGTTTAGAACTGAGGGAAGAGTAGTGATTATAGTGAGCAAGTGGAAAAATAAACTAAGCTGTAAACAAATTGTTCACAAAGGCAAACTTTGACAAAATGATAAGTGGTTCAATCTAATGAATCAATCAGAATCTAAAATCCATTGATAACTGAGGAAGGAGCGATTTTAGTGAATTGTAGACGATGACACCAACGCCAACGACAGATGAAGCGCGATGGTAAAGGCTCATCACGGACTTGGACTTGAGCTAAAAATCTTTAATTTAATCAAAAAAATCTTAAATCCGCCCAAAATATCTTGAATTAGGCAAAAAAAATTCTTAAAGAAAAAAAAAATCTTCAGCAAAAAAATTTATAAATCTTGAATTAAGCAAAAAAAAATTTTTTTCTTAAATAAAATCTTGAACTAAGCACCAACAACAAAAGAAAAATCTAGAAACAAATCTACAAATGGAACAAGTAAAAATGATCTTAGTAATATTTCTGTCTTTGTGCATTTTTGTAGCTCAGATCCATAACACACATGCAGAAATGATAAGTGGAGGCATAATATTGTTAAAGTTGCACTTATTTTTCTTGGGACATTTTAGTTTTCTCAGGTTATTGACAACTTTTTAGTTTGGGAAGTTTATAAAAGTAGGTATTTTCATAATGTAATGCTTTTGTTTGGGGGTGTTTTTGCACTGAAACAGACAGAAATTTGGAATTGTCATTATTATTATGTTATTATTTTACTGGAGATTTAATCAGGTTGAATGTGGAACCTGAAAGAAAATGAGTTTAGAGTCAGGGTTAGTGTTGAAATGAAAACGGTATTATTTTATTGGTCCATGGTTTGTTCATTTGTCAGTTTCCTCCAGTAGATCCTTTTTCTCCATTTTTAAATTCACACATTTTACTGCAGCTGGCCACTTTATTAGGCACAGGCAATAGCACATGTTCATCACTAGATGGAGCCTTTTCACAAGTAAAACAGTGCAGATCACGTCACCTTCAGGAAATGGAATTGTATTTTGCAGCATGAAATAATCCAGGTTTTTCAAACACCAACTGCATAATTAGGTCAGTTTGTCACATCTTTGATGATTTTTTTCAGTTTTAAACTAAACGTGGACATCCCTTCTTAAATCTAATTATGTGTTCCCTGTGTGTAAAAGAGGTGCAGATGTCACCCTGATAATGGGTTTGCCTTTTTGTCCAACAAGACATAATTATGATTGATTGATTGATAGATTGATAGATAAGTTACTGATCCCTTGCAGGAAATTATTTGGTTTCTACAGCAGATGAAAGCTGCAGTAACAGGCAACAAACAAGAATTTTAATTAACAATCTTTAATAATTTGGTTCACATAATTAGTTGCACGTCATTTCACTGCTTTAAAAAGAGCATTGAATAAAAAAAAATAAAATTGGCAATTTTAGGTATAATCATATAATGTTTAAAAAGAAATAACCAAAAACAGCTATTACACTGCAGACATTAAAATCTGACCTAGTGTATTTTCCTCATTTCTAGACGTTATCACACTTAAAATCAGACAGAATCACCTGAAGATATAAGAACTGATTTACATCTAAAAAATGTTCACTTGTTTCATTGGCAGAAATGTTCTTTATTTAGAATTACAAAATAAAAATGGTGACAGTATATTACTCCACTGAAAAATATTTTTTCCAGTGTGGACAGCAGTTTCTCCAAGAACATGGAGGTGCACTTTTGCACTTTATTCACTTATTTTAGTTATTTATCTCATGGCCTGGCTCTGTTTTTTATTATCATTATTATTGTGACTTTAAACTTCTAAATTCTATTTATTTATTTTTACTCTTGACTTTAATCTTTTCTGGGTTTTCATTTTTTTTATTACAGTTGTCTTTAATTAATTTCATCTTAATTATTTTGTTCTTTTATCAAACAATGCTGATGAGCGGTGGAACACTGAGCACTTTGTTCTGTCTTTTGTACTTTTTATATACTCGACCAATGTACCTTAATTATATGTCTTGTGTGTTGTATGTTAGTATTATGTTCACCCTGACTGCAAAACAAATCTACCCACGGGTACTAATAAAGTAACCTTTAACCTTGTGCTGTGAACTTCACCTG
>CM035788.1:6813942-6866442 GCA_020466265.1 Siphamia tubifer
TAGTAGTTTTTTGTGTAAAGTTGCAGGTCAAACAGACAAACAAACAAAAAACAACAACAACAAAAAAAACCCCCCTCCCCTTTCAAGAAAAAAAAGAGCATATTGAATTTGTAGTTCAGCTGCAGATCAATGGCTATTTCTTTTTCACTGCAATTACATTTGAGTGAGTCATTAAAGTAAATCAGAATTGACCTTGTTTATATCTGCTCTAGGTCACATTTTGAAGATTAAAGACATTAAATAGGGCCTCAAACCTGTGTCTTGTCTAATATCCACAAGGTTGTTCTGTTCTCTATTTGGGCTGGTTTATTACAATGAATTACCCATGTGACTGAGGACTAAGTCATATGATGAGTGTTAGATCTAGATGTTCTGGGACGCGTCTGCAGACTGAGGCGATCAAACCAACTCCTCAATAGAGTCTGTTTCTGCCGACTGCCCTCTAACCACTGTTGGAACAAACCCGACTGCAAAACATTATAAAGATGTTTTATTCTGTGAGTCTGACAAACACAAACATATAAAAAATAAGATTTAGGGTAATGATAAACAGATATATGGGGCTGATATGTATAATTTTTTATTGTATCGTATCAGTATGATAATGCCTCTTTTTCCCTGATTCCATGATTTACTGACAGGTGAAGTTCACAGCCCGTTCATGTTCTTAGAGATACTGATCCAATACTGAAAAATATGATCTTTATTAAGGTAACTATCACACTTTGGTATTGTCTAATTGCACTGTTCTACTTTTTATTATTATGAAATGTTACCACATGTGTGTTACTGATAAAGAGAACTCAAGTCATAAATGATGATTTGGCTCAAGTTTTCAAGATAAGTCTGGGGGTTTTTAAAATGTAAAATTGTGTGTGCTACACAGATTTACTACAGTATGTGTGCTTTATGTTTGACCCATATTGTGGCTGAATGTCATCATTTCACTAAGATGTGAAAGAGTTTGTATTTTTTTTTTGCTTTAAAAAACACTGGACTACTAGTAAAATGCTTCCACAATAAAACTAATGAAATTTTACCACATGTGTTACTGATAAAGAAAAGTTAAATCTTAAATGCTGGTTAGCTTTAGCCTGACAAGTTCAACTATGATATGAATTCATCGTCTTGAGACCGTTACTTATTAGTGGAAACTTTAACTCTTAAATGGTACTGAACAGCTGGACAGTAGCCTAAAGCAAATGTTAATTATGTAGAAATTAAACGTGCATATGTCTGTGACTACTTTCCTGATGCTAACTTATAAATGTGCAGCAATTTTATTTTCAGTGGGAACGATAGTTTAAAATATTTATTCAGCTGACTATAAAATTATGTAAAACATGAATGCATAAAAACCTTTATGACTATTGACAACTAAGGTGCAAAGTAAATTAATTTAGTGCTGAAAAGTGAATGTGATGGGAAAAAAAATTAAATTAAAAGTAACCAGGAGGACTATGAATGTAATGAATAAAGGACAAAAAAATGTACTGATACTGTTTTATAAAATACTACATACATACTGTATATGAAAGGCAGGTTGCTCCTGCCCTCAGGTAGAAGTGAATACGTAATCATTTTTAAGACCCTCATTTGTTCCCATTTCCATAAAGTTTTTAAACAAAGCTGCTTGAGGCTGAACATTGTGCAATTGTTCTTATCATGTTTTTTACTATGATGTTTTTTATGATGTTTTTTATTGTGTTTTGTACTGTAATTGTTATTGTAATGGTGTGCCGGTTGATACTGTTTGCGGTCACTGTGGTTTGTCAGCGCATTTATGACACAGTTGCTGAGTCCAAGACAAATTTCCCTAAGTGGGGCAATAAGTGTACTGTATTGTGTTGTAGTAGTAAAAGGTGGGTTCTAATGGGACCAAATACAGGTTCTAATGCAATGGAATACAAGTTCTAATGGGACAAAAGGGAGGTTCTAATTAGATCAAATACAGGTTTCCTTTCACGTTACAGGTGGTTTTCATATAATTCTCTGGTGTTTTTTTACCACTTTAAAAAAATTGTATTTAATGATCTGCTGGTGATTCAATGGGTTATATAGGATAGGTCAAATAATTCATTCTTCAGTTAAAGAATGAGTTATAAAAAAATAAAATAATAATAATAAAAAAAAAGAATAAATTGTTGTTATTGTTATTAGATGTGTGTGTGTATGAATATATATTTAAAGATGATCGAAAGATATATATATATATATATATATATATATGCATGTGTGTGTATGTGTGCGTATATACACATTTTTTTTTTGTTTCTATAGAGATGTGTAGTGTGATGCGCTATGTGTATCTCTCTCTCTCTCTCTCTCTCTCTCTCTCTCCTCTCTCTCTCTCCTCTCCTCTCTCCTTCTCTCTCTCTCCTCTCTCTCATCTCTCTCTCTCTCTCTTCCTCTCTCTCTCTCTCTCTCCTCCTCTACTCTCCCCTCTCTCTCTCTCCTCTCTCTCTCTCTCTCTCTCTCTCTCTCTCTCTCTCTCTCTCTCTCATCTCTCTCTCTCTCTCTTCTCTCTCTCTCTCTCTATATATATATGTATATACATTTATGTTAACTGAAAGCACAGAATGAAACGATGGTGCTGTAATTTTTGTAACTGAAATATACTAACTAACTAACTAACTAATTTATGGGTAAGAAAACAAATATGGTAACGCCATTGAACTTGATTTTCTACACGACAATACAACATTTTGAAAAACAAACACAATAAATGTCATGTTATGTCCTCCAAGGTTGAAGTTTGAGAGTATTTCTATGAATGTGGTTAATGTAAACAGACCAAGTGATGAGATGGAATCAGATGGAAATCTTTTCTGTACTGTTGGACATTTATCCCATAGCACCATCATCATTGAGTCTGCAGGATCAGGGCAGTGTGTGTTGACACTATCTACCCTGTATCCTGAGCTGAGGACAGCATGTGTATTTTGGTGGGAGGTGCAAGGAGTGAAGGGTAAGTGAGAGGACATGTGAGCAACAGTGAGCTGTGTATTATTTTGAATGAATGAGAGTTCAGTAAACACAGATATGTCAGCGCTAAATAAAAACCATAGCTCATTTTTCACCAACAGCTGAATTTTAACAACGTTTAGACACATATTCAGTATTTTAGTGAAGCTTCGATGCTAAACTAGGACACTAAAATTATCCACTCAAATGCAATAATGAGAGAATTTTACGGTCAGCGGTTCCTTCAGACACTCGCCCACATAGAAACCATGACATTTTAGCGAGAATGAGACCTTTAAATCAGGGATATCATTTCCTTTCACAAATTTTTATAAGATAATTTTCACTTGTTTCACTTGCAGATGTTTTTTTTCTCGACTTAAGGGGAAAAAATATTGAATTAAGCAAAAAATAAAATAAAATAAAATCTGCCAATAAAACAAGTGCAAATGATCCTATTAAGATTTTTTTTTTATCAGGTTTGCCAGATGTATTGACTATAAATTAGTTAGTAAAAGACAGAATCACCTAAAGAGTAACTTTTCAGTGAGCTATAATAAAGTATTTTCAGACAACAGATCTTGAAAATGTTATTTCAAGAAATTTTACGAACATCATTTTTACTTGTTCCATTGGAAGAATTTTTTTTACATGAATTGAAACAAAACCATCTTGAATTAAGTAAAAAAAAATTTTTTAACTAAGCACAAAAATCTTGAATTAAGCAAAAATACAACTTCAAATTTAGGCAAAAAAACTAAAACAAAACCTTGAATTAAGCAAAAAAAATCTTAAATTAAGCAAAAACTATTGAATAAATCAAAAATCTAATATTGAATTAAGCAAAAAAAATAAATCTTGAATTAAGAAAAAAAAAGTCTGCCAATGGAACAAGTGAAATGTATCTTGGTCAGATTTCTTGAAATAAGCTCTTCATATCTCAGTAAAAAGTTCCTTCTATAGATGATTATGTCTTATTTTAAGAGTGATAAGATATTTTTGACAAGAAATGAGACAAATACATTGAGTAAGATTTAGATTTTTTACAGTGCAAGGTTAAAAAACACTGGGCTAATAGAGTGTGTGTGTGTGTGTGTGTGTGTGTGTGTGTATGTGTGTGTGTGTGTACACTCACTCTTTGCAGTCGTCTGAAACATGTTCAGGGATGGAGTAAACGACAGTCAAGAATCATAACCAGAGTCTCGCTGTCATTGGTTTCTTGAAATGGAGGAACTCCACAGACCAGCATGTACAGGATGACCCCCAGAGACCAGATATCTGGAACACACACACACACACACACACACACACACACACACACAGGTACTTAAACTTAGCTTTAAATAGCAAATTATGTCTGGACCTTTAAAACAGATTCCCCAGGTCAAGCCATTACATTTTACAAAGACTGAGTCACTTTTTCTATATTGATATATGTGCAAAAACTTTACAAATATTTACTAATGTTAAAAAAAAAAACACAAGTGCGTAATGTCAGTTTTGCCATTATTAAATCCCTAATGTGAGGATTTCTTTAAACATTTCTTAACACAAAATGACATGAGAAGACATTCGATAAACATAGAGATGAACATAACTATCCTGTTGTTTTACAGATATAATTCATTATTATTATATATTGGGCGTCAGTTGATAGAGTGTGTCAGCCAATGACCAAAGGTTTGGCAGTTTGAATCCTGGCAGCAGCTGTCCACATACTGAAGTGTCCTTGGGCAAGACACTGAATGCTAAATTACTCCCAGTTGGTCTCAGTTGTATAAAGTTGCCTACAGACAAAAAAAAAAATAAATAAATAAAAACAGTACCCTTCTTGTCTTTCCAGGGCAGGGGATAACTTTATGTAAAAACTACTGGATCAATTCCATGAAATTTTCTGGAAACATGTGAAGTGGTCCAGAATAGATCTAATTAGATTTTGTTGAATGTAGGTCAAAGGTCACAGTCACTGAAATGTATTTTCGCAATAAACAGATAGGGCAAATCAGGTGAAACATTTACAAGGGGCGGGGCTTGTTGTGCCTGGAAACATTTGTTTTAAGTGTGATGAGATAGACGAGAAATGACAAAAATACACATGGTAAGATTTTGATTTTAATGCAGTACACACACACACACCCACACACACACAACACACACACACACCCACACCCACACACACACTTCCCCACACTTGACCGACAGCGCTGACACTATGTTCTTTTCCTGCCTCCTCCCTTTCCTTCCTCTTGTCCTCCCTCCCAACTGACCTCTGCACAGACAGACTCTGAACCCTACCCTTAACCCAAACTCCCTTAACCTACCCCTAACCAGCTCGACCCAGACCGGACCAGAACAGAACAGTGTGTCTGCTTGAAGGAAACACACTCACGCCTGCAGAGGAAACAGAGCTGAGGGCTGAAGGCCAGAACAAACACAGGGTTTGTTGTGGTGTTGTGCTATTCTGAGAATGATCCTGCTTTCCTCCTCTCGTTTCTCTTTCTCTTCTCACAGAACACAGAACATCGAGTTCACATTGTGTGTGTGTGTGTGTGTGTGTGTGAACGATGATGTAACTGTGGAAAATATACCCAGAACACATATCTGAGAAAATGCTGATTCTGGTCACATTGCATTAGTTTTATGGGTCATTTAAAAGGCAAATATGGGCGTATGTTTGTAGTTTCATTGTCATGGTCATTTTTTTTGTCACATTTCACTGTTGATTTTAACACAGATAAATTAAGTCCAAACAGTTCCAGCTTCTGTTGTGGAGCGTAAAGATCTGAAATAGAGAAACAGAACCTACTAACTCTAACAGACCGTGCAGAAAAACTGGGAAAAAAATCCAAATCTTACTAACTGTATTTTTTTTGTATTATTTGTAGTCCAAATATTTCAGTGTATTAATGAAACTAAATCTAGTAATAAAAAAGAATTATGTTCAATTGAAACAGGCACAAAAGTAACATAAAAATAAAATATAAAGTTCTATAACAGCCTTACACAAACTGAAACTTGGCTTTTGTGCAACATTAATAATTCATGGTGTAGAAGAATAAAAAATGCTTTGCACAGTGTGGGACGGACAGACAGACAGACAGACAGACAGACAGACAGATAGACAGATAGACAGACAGACAGATAAAAGCACAAAATGAATGTACATACATTTTAACCTTTATTTTGAAATCCATTTTTGTTTTTTTTTCAACCCAAATTAAAAATTAAAAACTGCACTATTCTTTCTGGGGGGTTTTTTCAGTTCAAAATGAAAAACAACCACAAAAAAGTTATTTATCATCTTTTAAACAGTTAAATCGTGTCTAACAACAATCTAAATGTTCATACACTGACCATATCTGCACAGTTATTTTATTGTTTTTATAGATAGAGTGAAAATAATAACAAAAATCTGTTTATGTGAATAACACCTATTGCTCCAATAGTTCCATGTATTAACTTGTATATAGAGAGGTAGCACTGTAATTCTGAATAAACGTAAGCAGTCAGGGTTTATTATCCTGCTTTAAATGAACAGACACACACACATGTTAAAACACTGGTGCATTCTTACACGTCCCAGTCTCTTGTGATAAACATTCACCCATTGTCCCACATCGCACACTGATGGTACAAACAAAAGCCTTCAGTCCTCAGCCATGCAACGTATATACACGTGCACACTCACGGGCACGCTCACTGAGCAGAGTTATGCAACAGGAGGAGGAGAAGCCGCTGAGTGCTGCTGGGAGTGTACTTTTCTCTGCTCTCTGGGGAATATCACACATTCTCACCATGCATTATTGGCCTGCTGACTGCACAAACATCAGGCGCACATTCCCTCGTATATATACTCACACACACACGCATATATGTATACTATATACACACACACAAGCCTGACACCATCCAAGACCACACTGCACAATGGCTCTATATGTACTGACCACCATGTTTGTGAAAACTACCAGAAAGAAAAAAAAAAAAAAGAAAAAAAGAAAGTGTTGACAGATAAACTGCCCTTCTGCTTAGTTCAGCAGGAAGTGACTGACTGTGACTCTTCGACTGCGTATTTTAAGGACAAAGACGTCATTAAGGGCCAATAAAGTCAAACTGTCCTCCAAGTTCAGACAAAAAAATGTGGTTTCCTGTTGCTCTTATGTGGAAGCTAAAACCTAGTCAGTACAGTGGACAAGTAGACACTTATTCTACAGCTGTTCTGTTGTATATTCATGGATTTTATTGTCTTTATTGTCTTCTATATCAGCCAATACAATGGACACTTATGCATCATCCCATGCACTGTAATTCATACCATTGCTGTTAACTTTGCTGTTCTTAATAAGCCTGGTTTGTAGAAACATGGTTGAGTGTAAATAAATTACTAGTTTTTAGATTGGCATTGACAGTTTTTTAAACAATAAGGTCTAATTTTTCAAAGTATCTCTATGAAACAAGTAATGACGAGTATATGAAAACGTGAGGAAATAGTAGATTAGCAATATTAAAACAGTATTTATGTCACAGTTTTCACAAGATATATCAGTAAATATATGTTTCTTTGCTTCAAAAATTAAACACATGGTGTCAAGGTGAGTGGATGTTTTGAAACTCCATGAAAATTCCAATAATAAGAAAATGTTCACGAGCATTGTTTTTTGTTTTTTCATGTTTAAGGATGAATAAAAACATGCAGGAAATAAAGATTGATCGAGTTTATCATAATTCCTGCATGAAAGGGTTAAAGTATGGGTGTAGAGGTTATCAGACACATAATACATTTACATGTACTTTGAGAAATTCGACTTATTGCCTTAGTTTGGCTAATATTGAAGTTTTCAAAGCCATATACACACCTTAATCGGACTGTAATCGAACTAAAGTGGAGTTTTTGTAATCAGACTACTAGGGGCCATTTACACAAGGATGTTTGCGGCTAAATAGGACAGCATATTTTATCGGAAGTGCCTTTCGTTTACACGGCGCCGGTGCCGTCGGGTTGTGAATACGCAGAAATCTGAAGACTCCTTCCAGAGTGGGGTGTATTGAAGATGCACTGGGTAGCATCTCTGTCGAAATGGCAAGAAACACATGTTCATATATATGTGTGTCTTTACGTCACACATGTTCACGTCACAAACACTTTGGCGTCACATTCATACACCGATCCCACAGATCTTCAAGCTGCACTAGCATTAGCATTAGCATTAGCATTAGCAGCTCTAGTAAATGTACAGGAGTCGTTTCAGCTATTGTACAGAAATTACACACATACCATAGCTGAACAGAGACAGGTGGACAATAACATACGTCAAAAACAGAAAAGGACATGTCTGCGGTCTATCACAGTACCACCTAGCGGCCAGGCATGTATATCCAATCGTATTTCGCCTACTGGTGTGTCTTTGTATAACCAAGGATTTCCTCCTGAATATGATCGTTTTAACACAGATGAAAAACTGAAGACAATATGACACTCAGAAAAACACTATATAAGTGCAGTCCATTTAACATTTACCCATTTCCATTGGTGGAATGGTGTCATGATGACCAGGTCCAGGGCATGGATGTGTTCACACAGCATCATACCATGCTGTAGTACAAGTGGCCCAGATCCAGGACCACCTTCTGAAGTAGACTCAGGGACAGTACTGGAGCATGAAATGGTTGTGTTCACATGGACAAAATTAAGTGGACTAAAGTGTGCTGTGTGTAAATACCTTTGTCATTATTACTCCAGAAACATACTAATCATAGTTAACACACCATCAGACAGAACAAAAACAACCATAATTGACATTTTCCTTCTCAGATAGCACCAGAATGTTCCATTGTACTTTTAGTTTTTTAAAGGCTTGACATCTGTTGCGCCCTCATGCAAAATTTTTCAAGAAGAACCCCTGACTCGGGTTTCTCAGAATCTCCAGTTAAATCCTCAGTTATTGCCAATAGCTCAGTTTAGATGTGTGTATAAAGGTACTGATGAATACACTATTATTATACGTTAGTACTTATTCAGCCAGGATTCTCGTGATTCTGACAAATTCTATTATTTTTATCAGATGATTTTATTAGCGTCATTCTGTTGAGATGGTAAAATGAAAATACTTAAGCATGTTCACCTAACCCTAACCAATGAAAACACTTATTTAAGTCCATTCACCTAACCCTAACCCATCTGTCTTTAAGAGTTAAAAGTGGATGTTTGGGTTTTTAAGGGTTAATGCTGGATGCTACTCTCTGACAGGCCTTTAAAGGTTTAGCATATGTAAGGGAGAACTTCTTAAAACAAACAAAAAGATAATAATAATCAGTGCTGTAAGTGCTCCTGACATTTTCTTTATTTTATTGCCAGATCTGACTTCATCATAACTCACCTTCCGTTCACTTTTATATGAGTTTTCAGGAAGACTTTACAGCACAGAGTTGCATAGTACTGACCACGATGACTCTAATATGAAGCCCAACGTTAACACTTAAGGGCCGGAAGAACTATGCAGACATAGACACAGTAAGGCTCACATCTTATGTAAGTGAAGATGCCCTGTGGACCGTCCCATCTCTCCTCTACATCATATGACTATCATCAAAACCAACTCAATATCCACAAACAGCAGACAGACATGCAGTACAGCTCTGAGGAACAACAGTGGCTTGACTGTTTGTATGAGGCTGAGCAGTGTTTGTGTGTATGGGCAGGGTTAATGAGTCACCTTACTAAGCAGAGATCAATAAGGGACATCTCTTCCTCTGAAGCTCAGCACCCTGGATTATCACACACACACGCTAAGCCTGCACAACCTGAGGAAAACCTGCAACGTGCCCTAATGTTCTCCACTTTTGTGATGACAATAGGATTTCAAAATCTGCAGATTAGCTTCCCTTAGGTACAACGCTAACATAAAACCCAACCTATATGCAATCAGTTACACTAAAAGGGTCAATATATAGGATTATCTGTAGATGCTTTTATATTTACTCTCAAATATTGCAAATATAACTTGCACATAAAAATTTGCCTAATGATGTTTCAGAGATATGTGCCACAAGGTAAAAACCGTAACTAAAATTATTGCTGTTTTTTTTCCCCTTTCTTTCATTCTTTCTACTATTATTATTTTAATTATCTTTCATGTATTCATCTAATTTCCTAACCATCTTATTTTATTTTATTATTACTTTACTCCATTAGTATGTATCTAATTGTTTGTTTGTCTTCATCATTTACATTATTTTGTCATGTGAATAAGTTGTACAATGTTTGCATAGTTGAAAAAAACTTCAAAAATATCACTAAGTAATATATAATAATAATGAATATATCTGTAAAACAACCTGATATTTATCTCCATGTTTATGGAATAACTTTCTCTGTCATTCCACAAGAAATGAATGACATCATCAAGAAGTCATTCATTTCTTGTGGAATGACAATAAATTGTGTTTAGTGATCATTTACAACAATAATAATTTGTTTAGTGATAATAAACAAATTGCATTTGTGATTTAATGGGAAAAAAGGATATTACGCACTTCTGTTTTTTATTTATTTATTTATTATTTAGTAAATATCTGTAAAGATTTGCATAGACGGCCAATGAAAAGTGACTTCTGTTACTGATCCAAAATATTGTTGTTCTATTTGTAAGATTTCTTTATCAATGATATCCTCCTGTGATTTAAAAACCTCATTATGCAAACACACAATGACATTTAAACAGGTAGTTCTCAGTTAAACTTACGCACTCACATACAATATTAAACACAGTAAAAGTACAAGTAAATGAAATTATTTGTCTGATTCACTGCATTTAATTTGGTCTTCTGTTATATATTCATGTTAAATTAAATAGTCAGCACATAATATAAGGCTGTATATCATATGATTTGTATTTGATGATTTGTAATCGGACTTGTATTTTTATTATTTTAAACTTTAGATAATTATTTCAGTTATATAGTAACTGAAATGTGTACTGTATATTTTCACATAAGCCTTTTTTTGCTTCCATCCTCTCTTGCACAATGACGTTAATTGCTTGTAAATTGTGTTGTTTTTTTATTTTCTCAGCCATTTACGATGTGCCAATGAAGAAATTAAATTTAAATTACATTAAATAAGCAACCTCACGCTGACCTAACCTAATTTTTGTCATAACTGGAACATACAAACCTACAACAAACCTAAAAACAAACTAAAATAATTCATAGGGTGGGAATGTGTATTTCTGTCAAATTGATAATAACAACCTGATATATGGAAGCTGAGTGAGTCCTGTTGGTATAGAATAAAAAAGGGTGATCAAGTCAAGCAAAAAACACTATTGGAGGAGGACGGAAAATGAAGAGGACCCACAAATAGATATAAATGGACGCTCTTCATGGGGACACATTTAGAAACAGGAAGCAACATGAACTAAAAGGAACTAATGCAACTCACAAGTCATGTTGAAGATATGAATGCATGTGAGCTGTGTTTCATCACTCTGTGCTACTTTTATGCATACACTATAAAAAAGACCATAGAATTAACACCCAAAATGTTGTGAAATTGCAACAGAAAAAAAATACAAGTTACATTTCAGGCTGTTATTTAACAGCCCAAATAACTACCCCCAAAAAACACTGAAGAATCCAAAACGATAATTCAAAAACTCTTCTAAAATACAGAAAAAAACAAAAAAAAGGGATAAAATATCCAAAACATATGCAAAAGCATAAATGTATATGCAATTAATATTCTTATTCAACACCTTTAACAGTTGTGACAAAATAACTGGAAACAAAACAACTGTAAATGAATGTTCCATTTAATTGTATTAAAAATGTAATCAGATTAATCATGATGATGATTAATCCCTGTTAATGTGTTAATTTTGACAGCCCTAGTGACAATTTAATACAAAGTTGTTTATTCTAGAGCTATCAAATGATTAAGATGTTTAATTAGATTAATCGCAGAATTGCTGTGGATTAATTTTGATTAATGACAATTAAATGAAAGATAACTTGTTTTTCATCTATATTGGTCGCATTTAATTTTACATAAGTAAACAGGCTCAATAAAGAAGGGAATATATCTGCACTCAATGTTTGTCCAACCTGTGCAACACGTTAGCTTATGTGCTAAACTACACTATATAAGTATAGTCCAGGTCAATATACAGGTTTAACCTCTTACCAGCCAGGTAATATTATATTAAATACACAGCTCCCACATTAATGCACCTTCCCATGTGGCACAACAAATAAAATCCAACAAACTCACTCTCTCTCATTTTCTGAACCTGCTTTGTCCTCACTAGGGTCATGGGGGTCGCATTGAAGCCTATCACAGCCACTAAAGGGTGAAGGTGGGGTTCACCCTGGACAAGTCATTACAACATCACAACATATCTAGACAAACAATCACTCTCATATTCACAACTATGGGCAATTTCAGAGTAATCAATTAAGTGCATGTCTTTGGACGGTGGGAGGAAACCTGACTGCTCAGAGAGAACCCGCGCAGACACGGGGAAAACATGCGAACTCCACACAGAAAGGTCTCACCCACTGATGTTGGTATCGAACCCGGGACCTTCTTGCTGTGAGTCACCAGCGCTATCACTAACAAACTAATTTTTCCAAATATATAAACCATTCTGAAGAGCAACAACAACACCACATACACAAAAGATTGTTTTCAAGACAAGACAAATAGGAGAAATTTGGCTCATCTTCATTTTGAAGGCTGTCATCTGATCAATCATCTATCGATCAGGACAAACATGGTGTTGTTTTCCTCGTAACAGTCCAGCCAACATAATCCAGTAAAGTGTTAAGGCCCAAAATGCATATCAGATCAACAGAAACAAACTCCAAGAATATTTGTCCAACCTGAAATCTATATTGGTGATCTTTTTCTATTTTTCATGAAGATACAATCAATAATCTACTGTTTTTGCTAGCATAGCTGTAATTTTAATTTGGAGAGGTATTTTCAGGTGTTTCAAGCAATTGTAAGAGGTTAAAATGTTACTCAGTAAATGATTACGGTTTGTTGGGGTATTGTTCTGGTAACCACTGCTGCCATTTTTTCAGTATTTTTTTTACAGTGTAGGCTATCGGAAAAAAAAAAACAATCCATACTATAGAAACAAGTGAGACAACATTAAAATACACTGTCCATAAGAGAAACATACAGAACTCAAGTGTACACTCAGTTTTTCCTCCATACAAACAGCTAAGAACAGCTCAGTAGTGTAGTTTGTATTCAGTGCAGATGCAGCTGTAATCAGCATTAATAGCTAAATCTAAATCTGATCCAGATTAGCAGATAAAAACACTAACTTACATAAAACAACCAAACTGGATCTAATCTACTACCAAATTCTTATATTGTTTATAAAAAATAACCTACCATCAAACAGATTCAAGCTGTAAAAGCACCACTACAGATAAAGAGAAAAAAGTTATATGGTTTTTCTCTCTTGTTCTAACACACACACACACACACACACACACACACACACACACACACACACACACACACACACACACACACACACACAGAGATAAAGTGCTTGCTATGCAGTGTGAGAGCCCAGTGGTGAGCTGCAGTGTTTGGTTCCACTGCAGAACGTGCCCAGTTGGCTCTCGACTGGCTGGGCTTGTTAGACTGACCCAGATACACACACTAATCCTTTGCAGAAATACACACACATACTACGGACACGCATAGCTCTATATACACGCACACCAGCACAGACACATACCAGCACATGGAAACTATGGACGAAGAATAGGAACACATGCACAAAATAATAATAATAATAATAATAATAATAATAATACTACATAGGAAACATTGGACTGTCAGGACACAGCTACACTAGAGTCTACCCTAACAGGAACATACACACATAATAATAATAATAATAAAAACAAATTTAAGTGACAATTAACATACAGACTTAATATCCAGATGCACGTGCAGAATGAAACTGAGGTAGATTGTAAACAGTTCAGGGAGGAACTCTGGTTAAAATCCCTCCATGGGAGGTCTTCCTGGCCTCAAAGTCAAACTCCAGTGGAGCAGGACTGTCCACCCCAGCCCCCTCCACTCTGGCCAACAATCACAGAGAACCAGAACCTTCTGAGTCAAAATCAAGTCAATTATAGAAAATAGCCGTGATACCTAGGCCTAGACCGACAGAAGTGAGTAAATCAGCACAAACCCATAAACAGTGCTCCTGTTGTGTCTCTTTAAAAATATAAAGGGACACTCTTATTGTTTTTGCTTCAAACAGGCTAACAGATGGGGGGGAACTTAAGTCTTTGCCCCTTCTGAGAGGCTCATGGGGACTGAGATTGAAAAATGAATGAATGGTATTCAATGGGAAATAAAATGGTAAAATCGTATCTGGTTTGTCATGTGCCCTGAATCACACACACGTTGTACCTCATAATAAATGATAATTATTGCTGTGGATTTCAACTGCTTCTGTTAACCAATGGCTGATTCATTTGCAAGTAAAACCCGTTAATAATTTTGACTACACGCCTGGCGCACATGCGACGTCACCACAGATTCCCCACCAGAGCTGAGCGGAGTGTGACGTCACATACGCAACACATTGTAGTCTCTTACTAAACCCACATAAAACCTAACGTCACATTTGCTTCCCATCAAAAACAGGTGGTCTGCCTATGACACATCAAATATTTCGTATTAATCGCTATCATATGTGAATTTCAGAGCACTCGTCAAACGGAATCAGAATTTAGCTTGACTCGCTCCATTCACTCCCATTCAAATTTTTTGCGAGCTAAGCACCCATGGACCGGAAGTAGAAGGACGTGACTTAGCCTCTCCATAGGTAAGGGTTTGTCTTCTTCTGCATTTGTTGGATAGCGACAGAATTCCCTTCACACCGCCACCTATTGTTTAGCCCTGGAACACCCATTTATTCTCAGCCCCTGGGAATGGTACGAGTGTGTAAATATGACATCTGGAGGAAAGGTGTGAACGTATCTGAGTATGGTACGAACCAGAGTACGCTGTGTGAAACCCCCCTAAGACTAGACATTTCATCTGCTTCTTACCCACAGCTGGCGCATCATATTCTTCTCCCAACAGAATCTCTGGAGCAGAGTACGCCAGTGACCCACAGCTAGTGGCCAACATCGTCCCTGGCTGGAACAAGTTACTGAAGCCAAAGTCTGTCAGCTTCACCGCCCCCTGCTGGGGGAAGAATACCACATTTTCCGGCTTCAGGTCACGATGCACCACATGCAGCTGATGGCAGTAGGAAACAGCTCGCACGATCTGGGCGAAATGACGCTTTGCGGTGCCCTCAGCCACGCCTCCTTCATGGCGCAGGATGTAGTCGTAGAGGTCACCCCCCTCAGCCAGCTCCATGACCAGGTAGAGGGTGGTGGGTGTGTCGATGACCTCGTACAGGCGAACAACGTTAGGGTGCTGCACCAGCCTCATGCACCTGAAACATATTTGATGATGACGGTGAGTGAATCATATGTCTGTATCCAGAAGACCTCTGTGTGAAACAATTCAGATTTATCTTAAATTTACAGCATTACTGAAAAATAGGTTTGGATCTACAAGTGTAGTTCTCATATTTGTGTTACTTTAACAATTATATCACAAAAATGTTATTACTTTAACTATAATTTTGACAAAATCATGTTCTTTGAAACGTTATTTTTTACAAAATCATGTAAATTTAACCATTATTTTGACAAAATCGTGTTACTTAAACCATCATTTTGAAAAAAAAATTGTGTCACTTTAACCATTATTTTGAAAAACAAATCATGTTTTACATCATCATTATTTACAGTGTTTATGTATGTACGAAGTACTCAAAGTATTCACTGGTTCATTATTGAATTAAGTAATTTTATAAGCAGTCACACATGCTCACACAAAAATGAATTTAGCTTTTAATAGATCAGTAAAAGAAAGATGCTTTGACAGATAAAATTCCTCTAGGGTATCTTACATTTTACACAAGAGGCTTTTTGTTCTATTTTTGACCAAGTAATACAAATAGAACTTTAAAAATGTGGCTAAAACACTGCCTCTGCCTTTATATTTCAGTCTTTTCTATCAGAACAAGTATCAATCATGAAATACCTCACTTCCTGTAGGAGGTGGCTTGTTGCCATGACATCAAGTTTGGTCTTGTCAATCATCTTGACAGCCACCAGTTGCCCAGTGTTGACATGACGAGCCAGTTTGACGACAGCAAAGTGTCCCCTGCCCAAAGTCCGCCCCAGGTGGTATAGTCCGGTGAGGTCTGAGCGTCCAGGACTGTTCCTGGGCTCAATGCGCTCATCCTGGGGCACCTTCATGTCTTCATTTGAGTCCATGTTTGAAGAAGAGATGGTGTTTGGAACGACAGCAAAGAAGAGGAAGAGGGCTGAGAGGCTTTAAATGAGGAATAAATGGAAGAATCCAGAAAGTAGTGATGTTTAAGTGTCAGGATGAGACGAGGCCTGTAGTTCCTCAGTACTCAGGCGCTGCCTAAAAGAACAAAGACATGATGATACAATGGGATAAAAAGGACCAAGTTAATCATTCTCAACTTTGGCTAAAAAAGGGAAAAGGGCTAAAAAAATGAGGTCAGCTAATATCTTGTCATCTATCGCACTAAATCACACACCAGGTATAGAACCCAATATTGGATCCCTATGTTTGGAGCTCCAAGTGCAGTGGTTAAAGGGGAAATATTCTTTTGTTGTCTATGATGCGCAGTAGCCGTTTGGCTCTATCTCAAATAACACTCATCCAGCACAAATGGCAAACCCAATCAATAGTGTAACAAGAAACCATAATGTATGTTCCAGTAGGTTTGTGTGTCATTAGTTGGTCTAAGAGGGTCAGAGGGTGGCTGTGCTGTGGCCCTGATGATGTCATCACTAGGTCTTTCTTCCTGGGGGGGTGCTTCAGCTGCTATCACCATCACCCTCACAGCATCATTAATGCTGTTAACCTACTGTAGCTCTATCCTAAATTAATCCCCATCTGGAGTTAGGGTAGGGTTAGGATGAACCCTCATCCCAGTCTAGCGTTAGGATAGGACTAGGGTTGGGGTAACGGACACAGCAAAGACCTCCTGTATATGTGGGTTAGGGTTTTTACATACATGGTGTGTGTGTGTGTGTATATATATATATATATATATATATATATATATATATATATATATATATATATATATATATATATATATCAAGGGATTAGATTTATATGGCACTTTTCTATGAACACATACTCAGAACACCTACAGTGGATCCATTATTTATTCAATCTCACATTCTCACTCTGGTGGTGATAAACTACATATGTAGCCACAGCTACCCTGGGGCAGACTGACAGAAGCGTTGCTCTATACTGTCACCAATATAACATATCCCATAGTTTTACACACACATATATACCCTATGTAGCTACTCATACCAGTTTAAACCTAACACATATACCCATAGTTTTACATCTATATAGTCTTACCAATTTAACCCAACACATTAACCTATAGTTTTACACATGTATACGCCTACCAGTTTAACCTCACATACATATATAACCCACCGGCGTTACAGTCTCTTCCTGACACCATCATTCCTCCGTTACCGGACCGAGGAGCCGCCGCGGAAAACACGGTCGCGCAAACTTACCATTGTTGTGCGTTGGTTTTTCCGGAGCTGCGGTTCCCCTCCGCTGGTTCCTCCGCTGGTGTCAGTACTCACTGAGCCGACCCCCCGGTGCTCGGTTCGCTCCTCTCGCGCTGCTCCATGTTCGCAGGTCAGTGCTATGTTTGCGTGAGCTCATACTTTTCTCATGTCCACCCGCGTCTCTCTCTCTCTCTCGTTCAGTTCATTCCGGAGTCTCGAGCTGTGCGGCTCCGCATAGACGCACGCGCACGCTCACCCACACCAACGGGACCGCCACGAGAGAAGGGAACATCCCGTACGCGCGCGCGTGCCCGGCTTCATTCTGACGTCAATGCATTCCGAGTCACTCTCGCGGCGCAGCAGCCGACGGCCGCGAGCCTCACGCGCACAGGTAGGAGGGAGAAAAGAATAGACTGAATGAAGGAAGGAAAGAGAGAGAGGGAGAGAGAGAGCGCATAAAGAAAGACAGAAGCAAGTGTCATACATGTTCATATAAAAACAGATGTATATAAAATATAGGTTAAATATACACTATGGAGTAAAACACAATTAGCAGCAACAGCATGATAACACACAATAACACACAGTGACATACAATAACGAACAACAACACAATAACATACAATTAAAAATTATACCACACAGTAACAATAACACACAACACAATAACACAAAATATAATAACACATAATAACAGACAATACACAACAACAACCAATAATGACAAATGACTTAAATCAGATGATGGAATAAAACAAAAGATTCTCAAAAAAATGTAAACTTCATGGTGAAATTCTGAATGGGTTGTGACGATAAAGAAGACTGTGTCAAACAGCCACAAAATAATTATGAGTAGTGATAGTAGTAATAGTACTATCCAGCTCCATATTAATCCCCATAATAACTCCATCCCATTCATTTCATCACTATAATAATCAGAATCATCATCATCATAATACACCTGAATTGTGAGGTGCTTTCTACGACAAAGATGCTTATGAACATCCCATGCGTATTTAACTTTGTGGATGTATTATTTATTTATTCTTCCTTTTTTATTTTCATCCGCACCACCAGTCATGAACCTATGTACAGGTCTGAGTGTTCGGTTAGTTGGGCTAAAGTTAGGTGGGTTATGGTGAGTTGGGTTAAGTGTTAGTTGGGTTAAGGTTAGTTGGGTTAAGGTTAGTTGGGATGTGCATGTCTGAGTGTTTGTGTGGTTTGGTTTGATTTAAGGTTAGTATAGTTAGTTGTCATGTACAGGTTTGAGTGCGTGTGCACTGTTTGGTTATAAAACCATTATTCTGCTGTATGATCTCATCCTAGCTGCTCTTTGTTTCCTTCAGCTGCAGCAGAACGAGGCCATCTAGTGGTTATCCTTCACTCCTGTTCCACTACATCACTTTGACAAACACACAACCACAATTTTTTTTAACTGATTTACAATATTTCACAATGACAGTGTTATATATTTTTATTGCATTGTGTTACAACTTCAACAACAATTTTAAAATAATTTAGAAGGCATCAACAGGAATGCTGTATTGTTTGTGTGAGGTGATGATCCTTGAATCCAAGACATTAAAGGGAATGTGAGGAAACCTCACACACCACTTGAGTTAATTTAGGTTTACCACCAGTAGAGCTTTGATAAAGTCCACTTCTGATCCATTTTTAACAGTGTCTTTGTGTTGTAATTAGTGATAGGCCGATATATCATCCGACCAATTTATCGGGCTGATATTGCTGGTTTCTTTCTTGTATCGGTCTGTTGTGTTGGCCCATACGCTCTTTTTTCACTGCTATGATTTACTGACAAGTGAAGGAAAAAGAGGAAGAAAAAGAACAGAAAAGGGGAGAAAAAAAGGAGAGGAAAAAAACCAAGGGGGGAATAAAGAAAAAAAGCGAAAAAGGACAAAAGGAATGAAAAATGGGGAAAGTAAACCGAAAAGTAAAAAAACAAAACAAAATGGAAGCAGAAAAGAAGGAAAATGGAAAATGGAAAAAAGAGGAAAAAAGAAGAGAAAAAGAGAAAAAAAACAAAAAAACCAAAAAGTGTATGTTTGGTCATATTTATTAGTTTAAATGTCACAACTTATATTTTTTTATAATTGGAATTAAAGATGATTTTCTGAAATATGTTTTCATTGACAGAGAAAAAAATTAATATTAGCTGCAAATATGGGTGTAGAAATATCTGCAGCCTGTATCAGTCATCAGTTAAAACTGATATAAAAGAAAATCTGTGTTGGCCCTAAAACATCCATATGGGTCGATCTTTAGTTGTGATGTTGATGTTGTGTCCTCCTCTTCCTCCTCCTCCTCTTCCTCCTCAGGCGTCATACGAATCCTCTATCTGTCTTTATGGCCTCTGTCAGCCGAGCTCGCAGTATTTTCTTGCTGGAGTACGAAGGCAGATACAAGATGTAGTGACATGTCAACGACTCTGGGAAATACTGATCCACACACCAAGTCTGGATGAGCTTCATTCGAATTTTCAGCTGGATCTGACCCAGGCCCAGGATCGGAGCCTTCCTGAAACCGGTCACAAACCCTGAAGACCAGAGTTACAATGGGATCAGAACGTACTGCATTTATGTATACAAGGTACTGTATATATTAGAGCTGTCCAAATTATTATTATTTTTAATCACATTAATCACAGGGTTACTTTGGATTAATTTGGATTAACAATGATCAAAACACTTCATGTCTGTTGACTCAGGTTTTTTTTTACTCAAATTCCCACAAAATCCACTAAGAAATACAAAAAATGCAGAGAATATGCTAAAATCCACTAAAATTTACCAAAAATAGAAACTAACACAAAAAGTGATGAAAAATCCAAAACATATTCTAAAACTCTTCTAAAATACAGAAGAAAAACATGCAAATATGCCTACATATTTAGTTAACATGTTTATAAAAAAAAAAAATATATATATATATATATATATATATATATATATATATATATATATATATATATATATATATATATATATATAAATATTTTTTGCATATGCACTTTTATGTGTTATTTTGTGAACTTTAATCAATTTATATGGAAGTAAATCTGTTGCATGACTTTAATATTACTTTATGAGTATGAGAATATAATGCAATTATTTGGAACAAAACTTACATAGAAAATCTTTCTTCTGGTCTTCAGACAGTTCATCAAAAACCTCCCAAAACTTCAGAATAACAGGGTGGTTGTCATGGTACCAGAACTCATAAAGTGTGTTCTAATTAAAAAGGGAAAAAAGCAAAACTGTTCATATTTTTCGCCATTAAAATCAAAGATGTCAAGAAGAGTTAACCTTACATAATAAATAGTGTTGAATTCTAGCTTTTGTTGCTTTTACTTAACACAATGCACATGTTGACACATGAGACATTAATATATATATAAATTAATGAATGTATAACTGTAGGGGAAATGCATTTTTGCTTTCATGTCTTATTGGTTTCACATAGATATTTACACAGAAAATATGCAAGCAAAAATACACACACATTATATATATATATATATATATATATATATATATATATATATATATATATATATATACATATACATACACACACACACACACACAGACAGTATATTCACACACACAGAAACAAACACAAACATGTTAATATGTGTGTTATGTACTTGCATTCCCATCTTAATGGGAACATTGATATGTTTACACAGTCACATCATGAGGACTTCTGTCACCATGGGGACCCAAATTCAGGTCCCCTCAAGGCTTAAATATGAATCTGTGGGAAGTACATGAATTCCTGCAAGATGATGTGCCATATAAACACATTAACTTGTTTTTTTCTTGAAGTCCCCATAAAGCAAGGTGCAAAACAAAACATGTATTTTTGTAAGGTTTGAAGAGGTTTACTTTTTTCTTTAATAATTACATTTTATTTTAATTAAATTGCATTTTATTTTAAAAATTTTGAAAAAAAAAACAAGAGATAGATGGTCCTCATGAGACATAGAAACCAGAATGTGTGTGTGTGTGTGTGTGCATATGTCTGTGTGTGTTACAGGTGGATCACAGACCTGCTTCAGTTTAGTCCAGTCGTAGTGGTCTTCTCCCACCAGAACCCTCTGCAGCTCCTCTGGTTTAAAAAGCTTCACCGCCTTCCTGTCACACACCTGGAAGAAGCCTTCCTTAAACTCCTGAAAGGCTTCGTCCACCGATGTGTTGAACACATGGTCAACGTATGCACCCACAAACTCCTTCCTGTTTCCAAAGAGAAGGTTTCAGAGGGGGTGGGGCTTCAGTGAACATCCCATAAAACAGAACCAGTGTCCCTGTAGGTCAGTGTCAGGTTCTACTGTATGTGGATCAATGTGTGAGGTTCTGTTCTGTGTTCCAGCCCTGTGGTCTGGATGCAGATCAATCAAACTACAGAAGGGGGCGGGACTTTCACTGGAGCAGAACTCACTCATCCAATCACAGTCCATATATGAGTCCTATCAGTGGCCAATAGGAAGTAGACTGATAGCTGAAACCAGTTACAGGTTATATAAACCATCAACATATGGACCAGTAAAAGGAAAGGTAACACTTAACCCTTGTGCGGTCCTTCGTAAAAGGCACACTGGCTGTGTTCTACAATCGGGTCTTAAAAACCCAGATTCCAAAGTTCAGTTCCATAGACTCATCACCCCACCCCCAAGGATATATTACTGTTTTCAGTAGTAAGCAATGGCATCCTACAGTACGTATAAAAAGGTACATTTGTGAGCCACCGGGTCTCTTTGACCCGAAGGACCGAACAAGGGTTAAAGGCAAAATCCAATTCTCTCAGAACTGTGAACAAACCCTGTAGACATTATCCAAAGTAAATGTACATAAAAATGAAAGTAATCCCACCAGTAGTTTTGAAGAGACATTGTAAAATGCTTTAATTCTTACTTATTTTCATTTGTCAGAGGCTTTTCAGGATTGTTGGCATCGAGGTCAACCTCTTCCCCATCCCAAGAGATCTGTGGACGAGTTAAAAATAGATGCATGTGGATGAATGATGTCAAATCTGAATAATCATTTCACATATTCTCACTTGATCAAAATGTTAAGAGCAGTTGAACACACCCCAAAACACCAGGAATGCATCCTTGTAGCACTTTATAATGCAGTAAAATTTCTACTTAACCTAAAATTCAATAAAACCCAATAATGTAATACTTTCACCAACACTGTAATAAAATATCCTGACTGATATTTTAATACCATTTTTTATTTAAAATATCTTATTACAATTATTTTTCTTTTTCCAAAACTGGACACATGACGTAATATAGTGTTCTACATTTTGTGTTTTGAGAATCTGAGATTGTTCTATACACTAGATTTAAAAAAACAGAATGAGTGCTGGGTTAAAGGGGCCATGAAGTAGAACTGTGGACTCAAAATTAACACATACATACAGTATATGACAGTATCTGTCAACTTTTACATTATCAGTTTAGGGAAAAAAAGACATCTAAAAATGTAAAATCTCCAATATTGTAATAAGTATTACATTAGTGGCAAAAATGTTATTACAATATTAGGAAGGATGTTTTTACCTTCACCAAGGTTATGTTTTTGCTGGCATTGTTTTGGATGTTTGTTTGTTTGTGTACAACATGACTTAAAAACTTATGGATGGATTTTGATGAAATTTTCAGGGTAGGTTGTTAACGATTTTGGTGGTGATCAGGGGGGGTGGGGGTATATATATCTACCTTGGCAGTATTACATTATTGGTGAAAGTATTAGATAATTGGGTTTTGTAATAAAACAGCAGCAGCTGATTGTCATTTTCAAATAATTGCTGTTGTTTCACTCCCATTTCTTCTTTTTGCATTTTCTTCTTAAGATCCAACAGTGAAAAATATAAATTCACACCATTTTTCAACTGGTTTTAAAATTCTAATCAGGTGTGTATATGTGGAAAATTACAAACAAATAAATAAATACAAATAATAACAATTGAATGAAATAAATAAAACCTTAAAAGACATGTCCAGATCTTCAACATCACCCTCAAAGTCTAGCACGTACTGCAAACTCCTGCAAACAGGATAAATAAAAATAAGGAAATATTAATATAAACTGAAACAAGTTGTTCCAGGCACAAAAAACCCCGCCCCTCACAGACATTTGACCTTATTTGCCCCATCTCTCTAACATATTTTAGTGACTGTGACCTTTGATATTTAATTCTTTTTCAATTCTGATTTTATGTCTAGTTGTTTCTCCGTCCACAATCTTTTGTTAACTCTCATTAATAATAATAAAAAGATTAAAACAACATAAAATGCAACAACAACAAAGTGAGAACAGAAATAATATAAGAGAAAAATGATATGGTCTATAATTTAAAAGCATTTTCTCTCTCTTATTGAGTGTCATGAAAAGCACTATTAGAATAAAATTTATTATTATTATAATTATTATTGTAAAATTGGATGGATTTTCCTCCACATACTGTCCAACTCTAGGGCTGAGTTCAGTCAAATCCTCCAGAGATGGTTTCACATCCAGCAGCTTCTTGAACAGAACCAGTGGAAACGGCAGATGGATGATGCTTTGGTTGAACAGGGCTAATCCACACAGAATCCCGAATGCAAAGAACTTTTGTTTGTCCTCCTCTCTGACCTATTTAAGTACAAAAAATAAATAAAAATAAATAAATAAATAAAAAACATATACAGTGACTTACACAGTTAGGGATCATGGAAAAATATTTTTAATGATATTTGGGTTGTTGTTGGTCGGGTCATTTGAGATAAAACATTAAGATAACCTGGCAAATACGCTTTATTAACCGAATATCCTTGAAGCTGATGTACAATGTTATTAGTTTCCTAAGATGATGAGTGGCTCCCAGTGTTCTCTTTTCCATGGAAACCGGGTTCAAATGTCTCTTTGGGTGTTACAGGTTGTCGACCCCTGGTTTAGATGCTGCACGTTGATACATTTTGAATAATGAAGCAGACAAAAGTATTTTCTCAACATATTAACTTACAAGCAATGACATCGGATTTTAACACAGAAATTAATGCAGGTCATGTGATGTTCATAAAGAACATTGACTACTTTTTAAAAATGCGGGTCTAAAAGCGGGTCGGGTCCGTCCTTTTCAAATATATTTCTTGTGGTCCGAGTTGCAGTCAGGCTAGTAAAAAAAAGTGGTCGGTTGTGGGTCGTTTATACATCGACCTGCGGATCAATGATTTATAATAATTATTATTATAATGAACAACTTACACTATATATAAATATAGTGTAAGTTAATATATTATTGATATACTGTAGTTATAATTCATTTATCATATAGCATATATTTATGGGGATAATTATGTTGTAGGTATATATACATACACACACACACATATTATATATATATATATATATATATATATATATATATATATATATATATATATATAAATATATATATGTATATATATATATATATATGTATATATATATATGTATTTATGTATTTATGTTATATTATACTATATGAATTTACAATGGCGTAGGAATAAAAAAAATAAAACAAAAAGCCTTGCTTCTTTGTACTCCTTTTTCAAACTATGTTTTGTTGCATATTTTAAATAATTTTTTGACTTGTCTATATCGTTACTTCTTTCTTTTGGATTTACATATAGTTAAAAAAAATTAATATACATGTTTGAAAATAAATTCATTCATAATAATAATAATAATAATAATAATAATAATAATAATAATAATAAGAAAATCAATGAAATGTCAAAAACTCCACAAGGTTGTTCATGTTATTCTGATTTTGTAGAGGAAAGTTTGTAAATGTAAAAATTCAACATAATTACCGTGGAGGGGAACCACGCCAGTGTTTTCGAGTCATCAAATGTAAACATCTTAGAATCAGTTGACAACATCTCAGGAAACAGATGGTGAAAAAAGTCTCTTTTGTAGACGTTCGTAACAGTTGGGTCACCATCAAAATACACCTATAAAACAAAAAGTTACACATTTTAGTCCCCGTTAAATAGAAATACTGTCATGTTACTGTAGTGCAAGAATCCAACAATGTATGGAAAACAATTTACCATAAGTGGCTTAAAGAAGACATTGGGAGGAGCAGCAGCCAACTGTTGAAATGTGTCGTGTAATAGCATCGCCCGCCTCAGCTTCAGGTCAAAGAACCTGGGATTAGGGTCAAGAAGGTGCTGGTACTGCTGTAATACAACACAAAATACAACCATTGTTTCTAAAGGTTCCATTTGTCCAGGGATAATGCACATTAATGAACACATTTATACATTTCACTATGAACATATAAATATGCCGGAGTTACTATCAATACTAATTTTTATCTGCAGTACCCATTACATGAGTAAATAAATAACAGTGACCGGAGCAGAATAAAATATAGAATAAATACAGTGAAATAAGTAAAGTGCATTTTCAGACAATACATTACAAAGCAGTAGAAAGTAACATTTGTTCCTATTATCAATGCCTAAAATACAATAAAAATAAAATAAATGCTGTCTATCAGGTATACAGCATGCACATGCACACACAGTTCTCTAGGTTTTTATAATACAGAGTAACATCCTCAATCCCAGCTTTGTCCATATTTGTGGACAGTTTCACTGCTTTAAAAAGAAAATAATAATAATGTTGACCACTAGGACATTCGATAAAAATGTTGAAAAATGCATCACGATATTTTGAATATAGTTGAGATGCCACAGAGTCTATGTCCCGATCCAATATTTCTAGAATACATTTTAAAAACAGCCTGACGTGACACTCCACGCTCCTTCTGCTTTAATTCTCTTTTTCTTTGCCTTTCTGAAATTCCTCCTTTGATCAGTGTCTTTGTGTTTTTCTCTGAACTGCACTGACACATACAACAACTTTTACTGTTTCATTCTTTTCACCATATTCACTTATTCTACCACTTCCTGCTTCACCCCCCACCCCCTAATTCTGTTATTTATTCATTATAATACACCGTATATGTTATAGATGACTTCCTGTAATGTATTTGTACATTTTTTGTCACTTCATGAAATTTTATGATCACAAGCCTGATTTTCACCAATGTGCTCCGTCCCATCGCTCCTCAACCCCTCCCATTAAAAAAGATGATTGACGTTTACAAATGTCAATGGCAGCCAGTGAATTAAATATACATATTATTTTGGATCATGGATCAGGATGTAATAACCAATTCTGATGGAATCTGAAATCACATGAATGACCCTGATTTATAGTCACGTGACTGGGCTACAAAGTAATCAATTATTTATTTTTGTAAAAAGCCCGAACATACTGTCCTAGCATTTGAATTACAAAACTAAGCTGTTGCATAGGATTAATATAATTTATTATTAATATCAGTATAAACAAAAAATAATATATGAATCAATAGCTTGGTTAATAAAAGGTAAGGTAACTTTATTTGTGCCCGAGGATAGATTTGCTTGCAGGTAAATGGGACATAAAAGCAAACACAAAAAAACAAAATACTTAACAGTGACACAAGTTAAAAACACAGGCAACTAACAACAACTGACATGCAGACAAGTGCTCCAGACAGGATATAAAAATTTATTAATTAATTAATAAAAACAACAACAATAATAATAATAATAATAATAATAATAATAATAATAATAAAATGTACATATAGCGCTGCCCCTAAAGGCTAGCTTATGTGTTGTTTAGTGCTCTTATCATTGAGGGGACAGGGCTGCATTTATAACTTTTGGTTCTGCACACAGGCATTTCAAACCTGCGACCTGAGGAGAGAAGCTGAAATTAATTGAATAATGAATATGATGCATCATTAAAGATAGACCCCGCTAGTCCCTATACTTGTGTTTTGTAGAGGGATTCTACGTTCAACTGTTTCTCTCCAATTATTTTACCAGTGAAAATATTCTAAAACATGCAATAGTTAGTGTTTTCATGCAGGTGGAGCTAGTTGTAAAGTGTCAACATGTTGATTTATTGTGATTAAGCATGTATTGTAAATCTGTTAACAACTCTATAATTAAACATGAGGAATTTTAAATTGCTTTAGCCTTTAACCTGGAATACCTTGTATTGAATTCTGCCTGTTATATTCTCTGTTTATGTTAACTAAAGTATTAACAAAACCTTTATTAAAAAATACAACCTAAACAGCTTGAAATTTCATGACAGTTTCATTTACCATAACGGATGTCGCAAGTAGGTCAAAGGCCTCTTTCTTCGACTGCAAATCCATCAAAGAGGTGAACTGACAAAGAATGGACGACTCACACACACTCCAAACCTTAAAAAAAGAAGACAGCCAACACCCATTACCTTCAGAGAATGTTTGACAGTAGTTGATTTTCCATTGACCCTGAAATTGTGACAATATAACTTGCCCTTAAAAATGTGGCCGATAGAAAAATGTATAAATTTTGACAAAACCCTCATTTTTCCAATTAACAGTATTTGTGCTGGCAAGAAGTGGTTTTCCAGGGGTAGAGCAAATGGTGTATTACAGAAAACTGCCATGGAAATACCTTTTTTTTTTGTTGCAAAAACAGTCAAGTGAATTTAAAAAAAAAACCATTGTTGATGGACGTTACAACAAGAGAAGAAAAGTTTTATTTTTTATTTTAATTTTTAATTTAGTAGGCGATAGAGGGGGGTATATAATAATAATAATAATAATAAGTAATACATCTGTAAAACAACATGATACTATATTTATCTCCATGTTTATGGAATAACTTATGTCATCGCACAATAAATCATTGCATTTGTGATTTAATGGAAAAACCAACATCCTACACTTCTGTTTTTTCAGCATTTAGTAAATATGGGTAAAGTTTTGCACCTATATTTAATGGAAAAGTGACCACTGTAAAAGTGACTATTGTCAGGCAGATTCCATATGACTTCACATACTTACACCGAACACTTGTTCTGTATACCAAAGATGCACTTCTTGTTGGAGCAATGCTTCACTAAATCGCACACAAAAGGTGGTTTCTGGGAGTCTCTTCGATCCTGCCATCCTGCTGTTGGCCTTTAAAAACATAGTAAATCAGTGTTTTCAAAATGAATGATTGATGGATGACATGTGGATGTAGGGTTTGGGTTTGGGTTAGCTAACTCTAACCCAGGGGTGGATCATTAATTTTCCTATGAGAAACTTTGACAGTTAGTAAAGGCTAGATCAATCCACCTGCAGTTCTGCTCAGTCAGTATGCATCTGTATAAAAACACTAAATGAAAAAATTAAATGATACAAAGAAAATGTGGAGCACAAAATACAACTATTTAATGTATATATTTAAAAAACGTTTAAAAAGATGCAAAACCAGCTCCACGTTATTCTTAAATGAAAAACCATGCTTGCAGCTTTGTTTGTTTATATATCTCAGTTCCTTTTTCTGACTTACAAATATTTAGAAGTCCACGTCTTGTTAAAATCCTTGCATTCTTAATCACTCTCTTTCTTTCCTTTTCTGGTGTTAGCTGACATGAAGGGTGTCCAAACTTAAAAATAAAAATTCACACGTGGCCCTAATACTCCGTAGTAAATAAGCAATATTTCACGACGGGAAATATCATATAATAAACTGTATGAATGATCGGAAACTACTAATAAATTGATAAAAATCTTAACCCCATGTTCATTTTAAACATGTATGCGGAATCATTACTCATATATTTACTCAGTAAAGCAAAGTTTGTTCACATTTAAGCATAACACACCAGCAATTATAGGCAACTATCATGGAAACGTCGCTGGTTGCCATGGTGACGGATTCATTGAACTCACAGGCTCGGATGAAGAGTCACTGTTAAAAGGCTGAAGCAGCTTTGAGTTGCTTCACTTTTTCGGAGCTAACTTCCTGTTAGCTTGTCGTATGCTAGCATGTTTTGTCAGACAGCGTCTCTTTACATTGAATTCATTAAACAAGGCAGCGGTCTCCTGACAAACTAGACAAACACAATTGCCTCTATTTTCTGAATTTTTTTTACAATCTCTCCTGGAAGCTGTGATCATTAATGTCAATTTTCCTCTTTTTATTTACAGGCACCATGGTTAGAAATTAGGGAGACGGGTTGACAGCAAAGTCACGGTCAGATAGAGTGGTGCTGCCACCATGAGGTGAAATGAGGAATTGCATTTTGAAACTTTTATGATATTGTGTTTGTCAGTCTCAGTAAATAATAAATAAATAATACAACATAAAACTGTAGCTGGGGGGCTGTATGAAATCTGACTGCAGGCGGCGATTGGTACCCAAGCTGGACTTTGAGCACGCCTGGTTTACATCTTAAGAGGCTGAAATTGATCAACAAATGTACTGAGTATGGAAAGTATGTGTGAAAAAAATGAATTCAGCACATTATACAAAATAAAATTGACTTTTAATTTGTCAATGACCTCATGCTGGCTGGTCAGCTATGGGGCCTTACTTTAACCCGGTCTGCACTAACCCTAACCCAAACCCTTTGATATCACAGATACTAACATTGTACATGTACTGGAGGATGAGTAGCAGGTTTTCGACATCGTCTGTTGGAGGAGGAGTCTGTGGGGACATCAGCACTGACAGAGCTTTCTTCCACACCTCCACATGTTTAACCCTGATGGAGTCTGACAGAGATGACCACCAGTCCCCTGAGGATAACCACACAGACATATGCAAATGTCACAGTCACTGAGCATCTCACAGAAACCCTGAAAACACACCAACAAAGTCTGAGGTCTAACATTTAGTCAAAACTTGTAGCACCCTATAATGTAATAATTTTCTGAAAATTTAATAAAATTTGCATTTAACTCAATCAAAGATGTAATAACACTCAATAATCTAATAACTTCACCAACAATGACTGCTATTGTAATAAAAAAGAAGCCATATGCAAAACTGAGTATACAGTTATGAAAAGGAAAATTCCTGATTTTCCTTATCCCTGATTAGTGTGAAAACACATTTTTGGTGACCTTTACCTTTGACCTACATTCACCAAAATTTTATGGGATCTATTGTGGATCACCTTGCTCCATTCCTGAAAATTTCATGGAAATTGGTTTTGGAGTTTTTGCAAAAACGTTGTTGACAATCAGACAAACAAAAAAAAACAAATCTAAAACAATATCTCTCTGTTCTTTCAGAGGGTGGAGTAAAAATTCCAGGGGTCTGAGAACTTTCCAAACCCACTGTAAGTCCTGGTCCTGGTCCCAACCCCACATCAGAGTTGTAGAAGAACAGAGGATGTACCTAAGACCTGGAGGCTGTCAGCGGACAGCCTGCCGACAGCAGCAGCCACCGCCTGGACCAGCTCTGAACTTGGCTTGTGTTCCTGGACCACATGCAGAAGCTCATTGAGGAGCAGATAGATCCTTAATCCCTCCATTCCCACCGGGTTTAGATCCAGATTTGGAACCATATGAATGAGACTGACTTCAACCTGTACACAGACAACAACAGAATGACATAAATAAAACAAGTCGCACCAGGTACTACAAATGTGACTGTGACTACTACATTCACCAAAATTCAATGGAATCTATTTGGTACCACCTTCCTGGAATTTTCATGGAAATTGGTCAAGGAGGTTTTTTTTTGTAAAATTGCTGACAAACAAATCGACTCAAACACAATACCCCTCTCCCCTTTGGGGGGGTGGGCTAAAGATGAATTAAAAGATTCTGAAAGTCAACATGGCACTGTTTCCTCTTGAGAACCTCCTCACATCTTAAGTACTTTACAGACGGGATTCATTTTACCGGGGGATGTAGAGTAACAGACATCTCCCTGATATCGATAATGGCTCACTGATGCCCGCGAGTCAGATAAAATATTCCGGATTTTGGAGTATGTGAGGGAGTTGTTTTTAACACTGCAAGTGAAATCATGCTTAGAGAGAGAGTGAGAGGGGGGGGGGGGGGGGTTGTAGGCTAATGGTGGAATCTGTGCATTCTTTCAAAGACTCCGGTCACATGGGCCACTCCAAAATTTTTATGTGTGCTGTTATGACAGACTTTATGGCAAAGGCACATATCCACCCACTCTCTGATCAAACTTATGCCCGGTGAGCTCCTTAAGTCTGATATTTGCCAGATATGCACCTTCTCCACAAGCATCAGCGGCTCAACCTTAACCTACTGGAGAGGCTTCAGGAGCGGACACAGACTTCGCTGCTGTCTGGGAGTTTAGGGACCGTCAAAATATAAATTAACTGACAAGACTAATAAAAACAAAACAAACAAAAAAAAAAAACGCCCACCCGGCGACCCCGATTAGTTCCTTTGTTTTTTCAGAAAGCCTGAACCTCACGATACTCAGATGGTCACGTGAGGCAATTGCAACACCCCCAAGCATGTAGTTTGGTGAAACGCAGCCAGATGACGTAAATCGGGTTAGCTTTACCTCATGTTATCCCATAAAACTAATCCCGTCCAAATAGTACTTAAGCTTCCTACCTGAGTTAGAACCTTGTCTTTGTTTCGTAGTTTGGCGAAAGCTCTCTGAACGGCCGTGAAGTCCAAACCACAGAACTTTGACGAGGTCTGAAAGTGTTTATCTCTGCTGCTCAGACAAAAGAAACAAGTAGATGTAATGATTTAGCAGATACACAAGAAAAAACACCCCTCTAAAACCAAGTGGTAAAAAACATTATACAAGATTTATTTTTTTTGCTTGAATTAAAGTAAAAATTCTGCCAATGGAACAAGTGAAGTTGATCTTGGTCAGATTTCTTAAATCATATGTCCCAGATCTATTGTTTATAAATCACTTCTCATATCTCACTAAAAAGTTCATCTTCAGGTGATTCTGTCTGATTTTTAGTGTGATGAGATATTTCGTCTAAAAATGAGAAAAATATACTTGGTTAGATTTGGATTTTTTTTTTCCAGTGAATGACCAATAATCAGGATAATTTTCAGTTGTTTCACTGGCAGATTTTGTTTTGTTTTAATAAAAAAATCTCGAATAAAGCTAAATAAATGAAATAAATAAATAAATATTTTTTTGGAAAAAGCAAAAAAAAAAATCTTGAATGTAACAAAAACAATATTGAATTAAGTAAAAAAAAAAAAACTTGAATAAAGCAAAAACATTAATAAATATTGAATTAAGCAAAAAAAATTTAATCTGCCAGTGGAATCAATGAATATGATCTTGGTCAGATTTCTGAAATCAGATAGATCAGATCAGATCTATTGTCTCTAAATCAGTTCATATATCTCACTGAAAAGTTCAGGTGATTCTGTCTGATTTTAAGTGTGATGAGATATTTGGACTAGAAATGAAACAAATACACTTGGTCAGATTTAGATTTTTTCCAGTGTATGAAGTGATGAACATATACAAAGGTTCTGAGTTTTACCTTTTATTGAGGAAGCTTTTATTTAAAGCTGACGCAGAGGAGAACGTCCTTTGGATTTGTCTGTGAAGGTTTTAATACGTCAGGTTATTCAAGAAAACCAGCATGTTAAGAAGAACAAGTGGAGCTTCCATATACACACTGTTTGGTGTTTTTCCAGGATTCAGAATCATGCTCAGAGGTCCATTTGTTAATCATGTCTTCTACACTCAGCTGAGTCACGAGGACACTGTTCGACTCTTCGTTATCGTCCTGTGAAACAAAGAAACAAAGTATTTTCACTGGGACAGATCAAACCCCCCTTTGATTTTTACATCTCTACTTCTGCTTAATGAATAAAAATTACTCCTGGATGAAACTAAACAGTAACAATTGTAGAATTAAGCCAGACTCCCCCAAATGTGATAAGACAGTAAAATTATATGAAAATGTTATTACAGTATTGTTCAACTAGTGTCTATGAATACCTTTGTATGTTTTTTTTTGTGTGTTACACTTTTAAATTGTCATAAATACAGCCCCATCTCAAACCTGTGGATCCCCATGAGTCAACATACTAGTCAATTATAATAATTATCTTTATTGGTAGGTGATGTTTTTGTGGTCCTACCTCAGAAGTACATGTGGCGAAAGAACAGTTTCCTCCAGCGAAGATGTTTCTAATGTTGGACCTCTTCAAATGACCTGTGAGATTTATTCACAGTATAAGGACACACAGTTCAGCTGGAGGCAATCTATGGAGCACCAGGAGGGAAAACTAACTACATAAATAAATATAATGAATTAATTGAATGTGGCATGAATGAAATAGAATTTCAAATATATATCTCTTGTGTGGTCCTCCGGGTCAAAGTGACCCAGTGGCCCACAATGTCACAAATTTCATATGTATGATGCCATTGCTTAGTATATTTGCGATTCTGAAAACAGTAGGATATCCTTGGGGGTGGGGTGAGGAGTTAATCTGGACTTTGGAATGTCGGTCTGTAAGACCCGGTCATGTACACAACCTGTGTGCCATATACAGAGGACCACACAAGGGAGATATATATATATATCTCAAGAGTTACTTATGTGTGTTGTGAATTAATTAAAATAGCAGTGTACATGTATATAATTATTACACTATGTAATTAATTATATATGTTTACATTGCTATTTTAATTAATTCAAGATAATCAAAAATCTGGGGATGGATGGATAGACCGACAGATAGATATCCAATTTGTATTAATTTTTTTAAATTTCATGAATATATTTTCAATTACAATTAATTCATGAAACACTTAATTAATATGTGACATATGTACTAATTTATTTAATTAAGTCCCTCCCTGTGCTTCACATTTTTCAGGTGGTTTCCTTCTTTTATTCCGTGTGTTGTTACCATGTGGCAGCTGGACAGGCAGTGGTACAGCCGCATCAGCTTCCTTTCCACGTCCCAGCTGTCCTTGCTCTCCACACCCGAACGAATAGATGTTCTTCGAGTCTGTCATCACTAAAGTGTGGTGTCTGATGGATGACATAATTCAGCAGAACCCAGGTTTCAACGCACACACACACAAAGATGCATTTGAAGTATTTTACACAGAAGTTACAGAAACATGAGCCCAAGTAAAGTTTACATCTGTGTCTGTTCACAGTAACCTTTGACCTTTGGCCACCAGCATCGAGATATTTCACTCGAAAAGGCCAACTGTTGCACAGATCAAATAAACAGAAATATAAAGGAAATAGATCGAGGTCAAATGAGCCAGTGTGATAATATTAGAATGAAAATATCACATGTACTGTACCGTCCACATGCAACCTGGGTGACCTTTGACCCCCACAGCTCTGCCACAAGCCGAGGTCGTAGTTCATCTCTGAATGAGTTGTGCCCCAGTTGTCCATAGTGACCAGATCCAAAGGTGAAGACTGCACCGTCCTGAAAATATTTAGTTTAATTAATCTTAGCTCAGATCAGAAGGATTTGTTCTGGGATAGAGTTAGGGTTAAGGTCAGGTTAGGGGTAAGGGTCAGTAGTGATGGTTAGGGTTACCTTGGTCAGCACCGCCGTATGTTCCTCTCCACAAGAAATGTGAACTGTTTTCTTCATGTTCAAGGACTGGACGTGCGTTGGTGTGTGTCTGTCTACACAGAATACAACTGAAGTTAGACTTTCATTGTACGTTAGAACATGTGTCTGTAACAATATTGAAATCTGATTTAGCATGTAATTGTCATTGAAACAAATAAAATTAAAATTAAATAAAAACATAATGCAAATGACAATATTGTTCTATGCTTCTGTGGTACAGGGTCAGGGTTGACTTTTTCAGTTTATTGGCATTTTATTGTGAAAGGATGGTTTAGTCATGTAAATATTTTCAGAATTCAATGTATGTTTTTTTGCACTAAAACACAGACACATTTTGGGGATTGTCATTATTTACAGATTATTATGTGAGCTGAATGTGGAACCTGAAAGAAAATGAGCTTCACAACCCCAGTGGTTCTAACCCTAACCCTGGGGTACCTCCAGTGTGTCCCAGTCCCAGTTGGCCTAGGTGGTTCCTTCCCCAGCTGAACACACTTCCAGACACAGACAGGCTGAAGCTCTGCTCTCCTCCTGCAGCGACCTGCAGCAGAGGGACGGTGCACAGACCTCTGACCAGCTGAGGTGAAGGAACAGTGGGCTCGTCTGTCCCCAGACCCAGTTGACCTTTGGAGTTCAGACCCCACGTGTACACCTGACCACCTGTGAACGACAGACCCACATGTTTCAACTCTGAAAAACCACATCACTGTTAATGGTCTGACATCCTAACCCATCTGTGCTAACTCTAACCCTACACCTCAACTCATCTGGGCTAACCCTACACCTCAACCCATCTGGGCTAACCCTACACCTCAACCCATCTGGGCTAACCCTACACCTTAACTCATTTGTGCTAACTCTAACCCTCTATTCGTTTTCATATAAACTTTTATTCGTATTTGGTCCTGTTTATACTGTATATCATGTTTATTTCATGTTTATACCATCACATTCAGTCCGGTTTATGTCATGTTTAATTTATGTTTATTTCGTGTTTAATTTATGTTTATTTTGTGTTTAATTTATATTTATTTCGTGTTTAATTTATGTTTATTTCATGTTTAATTTGTGTTTATACTGTCACATTCTGCCTTCTTTAGGTCATGTTTGGTTGTGTTTATGTTGTGTTTATTTCATGTTTGGTCTTATTTACCTTTGGTCAAAGCAACTGAATGTTTACTTCCACAGGCGACCTGAGATACTGTTAAACGACTAAACGCTGCCATGGTCCTGAAACAAACACACAAAATACACAAATGTCATGTTTACCACAGTCTGGAAAAACATCCCTTTCTGTCCTTAAATTTCCATCAACATTACAGTTGAAACCAAAATGCAGGAACACAATGATTCATCCTCCCTGTAATTTAACTGGAACATCTTCCTTATACGTGAAAGAAGCAACATTTTAATCAGGAAGATAGAATTTAACGTAGCATAAAAGTGTTGATGTTAAACTTAGGTCACTTTAGAATTTCATTAAAGTTGTCTCAGACAAAACAAAGTTAAAAGTGCTTTTACCTGTAAGATTTAACAGAGTATAAGAATTCATCTAGCATGTCCATGTGGGCCCCAGAAAGGTCACATTTGACTGCATATAAGGGTCCCATGTGGGTTTGTCTGCAGTTTCCATGATGACCCCATATGCCTGACTATAGACTGAACCAGAGATCTGAATATACTGATCTTTGTTGCTGCTTTATTGATAATCGTTGCGGTTTTATTGATATTTGTTATGGTTTTACTGATATTTGTTGCTGATTCTATTGATATTTTTTGTAGTTTTACTGATATTTGTTGTGGTTTACTTATATGTTTTGTGATTCTACTGATATTTGTTGTTGTTTACTTATATGTTTTGTGATTCTACTGATATTTGTTGTTGTTTTACCAATATTTTTGTATAAATTCTTGTGCTGAACCTGAGACCTCTACTTCAATTTTGTTGTCACTACAATGACAATAAAGATTCTGATTCAGACATAGGCAAAAACATGTGATCACCAAACTGTGGACAAACCCACATGTGACCCTTATATGCAGCCTAAATGTAGCCCTTCTGGGGCCCACATGGACATGCTGGCTGGGAAGTGCTTCAAATGTATACTTAAGTATAATTTATGAGCACTTTCCCAATTATGGAATCAATAAAGTACTCCTATTATATTCAATTTTATTTATAGAGCCCCAAATCACTATGTCATTTCACAGGTCTTTACAGGAGAGAACAATCAACCACAGAAATAGATTAAGTCCCAAGCATCTCCTATTCTATTCTATTCATACTGTATTATATAGGATTTTTTGCACATGTAATTCTATAATATGTGACCTCTAATTCCATCTAACACATAGGTGTTGGAGTGACGTTGCCCACTTAGGTGCCTGTTTTATTTCCACCCAGGTGTGTGATGCCTTACCGTGGGGTGGCAGCAGGTCTGGTTGCGTCCACACTGAAGACATGTCCCTTCTTGGACAGCAGGAAAACCATATGATCAGAGCAGCTCACAGCCTGGATCTTCTCTTTAATGTCCACATATTCTGGATAAAAAAAAACAAAAACACAGCAGCTGTTAGTGGAGCAGAACCAGACTGGAGTGATTTATAATATGTATTAGCTTTACATAGATTTGCCTTCTATTCTATTCTATTTACCAGACCCATCAGCTCATCTGGGACTGGTCTTTTGTCAGTCCCTAGAGTCAAAACTAAACACACTTCCACATATCTGGAACAAACTCCCAGAAAGCTTCAGATCAGCTGAAATACTCAGCTTATATAAATTCAGGTTAAAGACCATCTGTTCTCAGCTGCATTTGAATAACTTGTATTTATCTGTTTAGATCTGCACTTTTTCCATTTCTTTTATTAAACTGTATTTCAGTTCTACTCTGTTTCTCTTATTAAACTGTTTCAGTTCTACTCTGTTTCTCTTATTAAACTGTTTCAGTTCTACTCTGTTTCTCTTATTAAACTGTTTCAGTTCTACTCACTCTGTTTCCCTCTGACTCTTCCTTCTCCTTTCTTTTCACTGAAACAGATAAACGGGTTCCCGTTGCTTTTGATGAAGGACAGCGCGTGCAGACCCGCTGACAGCTCTTTGATCTGAAAGTCCAGATCCAGGAAGGACACATCAGATCCTCGACCAGGACCGGACCCATAGGAACCATCTGACAGCCTGAAGCCTCGCCGGCTTTCCTTCCCCCATGAGAACATGGTTCACGAGTGGACGAGTGTGTGAGCGCGTGTGTGTCCACCTACAGCTGATGTTTGTTTATTATATCTGACAGAAACGAAAATGAAAACGGGCCCAAAAGAAAAACGAAACTTAAAGAAAAACAGAACTTAAAGCCAACACCTCTTCATGTGCCGAGAAATAGAGCAGTTTCCGGCAGATAAAGTCACAATTAGGAGATAAAAAGTCAAAATAATCACATAAACTCAATTGGGATACAAAGGTCATATTTATGAGATGAAGTTAAAATTATAAGGAATGGTCGAAATTATTAAATACAAATTCATAATTACTATATAAAAATGACATAATTATTATTTAAGGCACAGTTATCACATAAACTTATAATTACAATACAGAAGTCACTGCTATGAGATTTAACAAGACAAACAACAAATAATTATAACAAACAAAAAATGCTGAAAAAATCCACGACCCCCCCCCCCCCCAAAAAAGCTATGAGAATTTCAAAATATATTTATGAACGCTTCTAAAATACAAAAAACACCAAAAGAAATGTGATAAAAAAATATCCAAAACTTGTGTAAAATTATGAATATGCTGCATGTTTACTGAACACATTTAACAGTTTCAACAAAAAAGTTGAAACAAAACAACTGTCAAAACTGTTCCATTCAATAGCATTCAAATGTTTAATCAGGTTAATCATAAAGATGGATTCATCTGCGTTAAAACATTACACTTGACACCCTACGCTTTTATAATAATAACTGTCATATTAATCAGTGAGACCCTATACATATAACAGGCCTAATTAATCATTTGGGATCTAAATAATTCACATTTTCAATGAGAACACACACACATTTGTCAGTTTCCTATAGTTTTATTTCAATAAAACAGCAACACAGTGTCACCTCTGTTTCTGAACAGAAACACACACTTCATATGGGTTCAGAACAGAGCACTTACACACAAACACACTCAGATTTGCGTTCAGTGTTCGAAGCAGTTGAGAAAAAAACTTCTGCACCCACCGACATGTCGAGTTAAATAAAATATCTGTGACGCCTCCTGGTGGCCGAAAAAAAAACAACTAAGCTAACCCTAACTTCAAAATAAAAGACCCTTTCACGGCTTGTAAACAATAGACGTGTTTCCACTATCGGAACTTGAGGGTCATTTTACAGGAACTTTATAGTTTGCGCGTGTTTCGACTAACCGGGCCGTTCCGACTGGGCCGCCTTTCAGAACTTTTACAGGAACCAACGGAGTGTCTGTGTGAGGGAAGGTACTCACGAGCGACCCGGAAGAGTTGCTAGGCAGAAGTCGTGCAGATTGGTTGTTGCAAATGACATTATCAGATCAAACCAACAACTCTCGCTGTTTCAGCTCTGTTTCGTGGTAATTCTTCGATAGTAACTCTTTTTCTTTCAGTCTCTGACACCATTGTTGTGTAAAGCAACAGCACAAACGCAACAATCCCAACTTCGTCCGTGTCCATGTTTAGTCTTGTTGTGATTTTCTCCTTTTCTGCTGCATTTTTGGCGCTTTTTATTAGTGACATGACGTCATCGCAAGGTTCATACAGGGCCAAAACACAGCGGATGAGAGGACCAGGCTAACTCATAGCCTGGTTAAAAGTACGTCCCCCCAAAAAAGTCCCGGAAGTTCCAATAGTAGAAAAAAACTACTTAACTGGAGGCAAAACATCTGGAACACGCTCGCTTGTCAATATGGATTAGCATATTTTATTTAAGTGTTTTTGCTGAGATGGATGAGGAAAGGCAACATTTTAGTGGATATGTGAGTACATTCACTTTCCAAGAGCGTAAATGTTCTTTTAAAAAGTTGATTCTAGTTGATGGGAGGACATTCCCAGACCCCTGTATGATCACTCACTGGATGGACAAAAAGTTAGCAAAACCACTGCGGGGGCTAACTTATCCCTGCAACTTCTGCCTGTATAATGTTATCTTAGCTAGCAGTTAGCATTAGCATTTAAATGTAAGAAGAATCCCCAAATTAAAGATGAACTCAAGGTTATTTCAGTCCCAGTTTAGCCCAACAGGGCTGCAGCTGTTAAATATTTTTGGAATCGAGTATTCTGTTGATTTTTTTTTTCATTTATTATTTGAGTAATTGGATACATTTCCCAAGTTTCCAACATTTTTAGTTTTTATGCATTATACTACTTTCTGCCATTTCCACAGACGGGTAAGTGTACTGCACTGCCGAATGTGTTATATCTTTGAAGTGAACTGATTTACAGTACATCAGTTTAAACAGTCAATTAAAAACAATGATAGCAGAAGTGCCAGAGTGATATGATAGCAATTAAATTAACTTTGACATTAATTAAATTAATGTTTGAGACATTTAATCTGCTTCAAATATCTAACATTTTTTGCACTTGAATTATTCAAATTCCTCAAATAATTATTTCACCTTTATAGCCTTGTCCATAACTTTATCCAGGCTGAAACTGATTATTCATTCCAGATCAAACTTACCTGATAGTGTGTGCTGAACACCTGTAAGTTAATGAGGGTCATTTTGGTCCAATCCTTTTATCGATTCGCATTCAAGCAAAGCTGTTTCTGATTATTTTGACTTGCAGCATCTCGTACAGCATATGAGAAAATTTAAAGTCAGACTTTTTGGTTTTGGCGTAACAGTGGCCAGTGTTTGACTCCAGCTTCCCACTGTTTTATCTCTAGCTAGTATCATGACATCACAGTAATGTGGACCATGAAGGGGTCTATAAGTCCCTCTTACCAAGTATAGAAACATTTCTATAGTTTCATTAGCATATTCTTATATGGTTTATCATTTCATATCAAACAGTTCATGCTCATGCTCAAAAACTGAAGTTAGTAAAATAAAAAAAATATATCACATCTCACACAACTATTCTTTGGTTATGTTCCATTGATTGCAATACAGACTTTGGTGTAAATTTCACCTGGAATCACCTAATATTCCAGATGAAATACTGTGAAATTACAGTATAATCGGCATTGAGTTAGAATTAAGATAACAATACTTTCTGTCATTACTCAAATCAGAAGTCAATGTCTGAAAATGTTTTGATATAGCTCTAAAAAGAAAATGAAGACTAATCAATATGTAGTCCAAGAAAGGAGCGATCATAAATGAGAATTCTCTAAAGAATTCATGTTCCTTTACATGATGGGGACTTTACCCTCATTTACCCTCAAACATGTACATGTAAAAAAAAAAAACCACGAGAAAATCGTCACCTATCAATATTTTTTTCTATATTAGTCTTGTAAACCCCCTCAGTTCTGCTTAAAACTGACAAATGTTAAATAATTTTAAGGATTGTAAGCCTTTAAATACCAGTTGGTGGGTGTGGTTTATATTCAGGTGTACTCAATAGTCCAGACAATATGGTAAATAAAATTTCATTGATTGATTTGATTGAAGCGTTTGACATTTTGCAGGGTTAAGATTGTAATTTGCCACTAAATGTAACCCTAACCCTAATTGGACAAGATCAAATAAATTCAGCGCGTACTATGGTCTGAGAGTTGTTCGAGTATTTGTATAATTGCTAAGCCTGTACGTTTACATGCACTTAAACAAATTTAACTCACTGCCTTAGTCAACGTTTTCAAAGCCATATATACATTTTAGTCAGACTGTAGGCGAATCAAAGTAGAGTTTTTGTAATCAGACTACTATTGCCAGACAATGTAAAACAGACAAGTCCAGCTTTTCCAGCATGTATATGCAAGTCACGGTTAGTTAGATTGACTGGCCTGGAGTGGACACACCCCCTTCAGGAAGTGATGGGACATGACAAGTGAAGAAGAAGATGAACAACAACAATGAAGAAGACGACAACAATGACATTTAATTTGAAGAAGATTGTACCGTATGTCCTGAGCTGTTACATCATTGTTGTCCATATCCTTGATCATTGTTGTTCTTCTCCTCCTACTGTGTCTGGTTAAAATTTTAATTGTTCTTTATCCATGACACGAGCCAGAAGAATGCCAACATGAAAGGGTGTGTAGCACCAGCTAGTGTCTGGGAGTCGAACGTAAATCAATCAATGATTTGAACCTCTGTTCACGCATGAACACTGGGATTTCCTTGAAACTTCTTAGCTTGGTTATTGAAAATAGCTTGGTTTAGATGTGCATGTAAATGGACTGAGTGAATAGGGGCATCAAAGTATCACATTAATTAAACTTAATTAACTTTTGATTTGTCATAATAATTAATTCATCTCATTTTTTTAAAATCTCTTGATAGTATGATGAGTGATAAATATAATTACACCTTACTGAGCTAAAGTTAAAGCTTGTATGTGCCCTGTATAATGAGATTTGTCAAGTGTTTTTGGGTGTAGTTTTGCTCATGGATCACTAGATGGCAGCACAGAGTAACAATAGCATCTGAAAGCTATATTCTGTCATCTTTGGCCATGTCAGATAACATTAAACATCCCCTTTTCTTGAACACTGTGTGAAGTCCCTCACCCACTCGGAGCCTCTTTCAGCACAACATACATTCCAGTCGCTGTCACTGGTGCAGTTTAAGGAATTCAGGATTCACTGCAAATGCACCATATGACCTGGTGTGAGCACTTGTAGAAGACACAGCAGCAGCAGCAATAAGTGTTAGGGAACAGCAGCACACAACACTGGGGTGGCATTAGCAGGTACAGTATCTGAAACCAGGTGGAGCAGCATCAGGACTGTTCAGCATCTGGCTTCTGAAAGGGAAAAGAAACAACACCACAGCAGGTTATCCACCACAGGAACCAAAGACAGACACGGGACAAACAAAACTGCAGGGAATTCACTAAACTGAGGATGGAAAAACTAGAATAATAATAAAAGAGTTAAACAGTGGAGGAGACCATATATGGACACTGGATGGTTCAGGTTAGGATAGAGGGTAAGGGTTTGGATAGAGCAAGGGTCTGCCACTCTGGTCCTAGAGAGCCACTATCCAGCATGTTTTAGATATATCCCTCTTTCAGCACACGTCACAGTCATTATCAGGCTTCTGTAGAGCTGAATGATTGGATGATCATTTGAATCAGGTGTGTTAGAAGAGAGATACATCTAAAACATGCAGCACAGTGGCTCTTTAGGACTGGAGTTGCAGACCCCTGGGATAGAAGGTAAGAATTGGGATAGGCAGAGGGTAAGGATAGAGGACTGTATATGGACACTGGATGATTAAGGTAGAGGGTAAGTGTTAGAGTTAGGAAAGAGGGTGAGGGTAGAAGGTGAAGGTTAGGATAGAGTGTTAGGGTCGAGGGTTAGGACATGTGTTTCACCTGCTGCCTCAGCGCCTGCATGGATTTATACTCGATGTGCTCCCTCTTTTTTCGGATCCAGTCCGGTTCATCAGGGATCAGAACCGCCAACACCACTTTGAGTAAGATCAGAATGTGCTGCAAACACACACAAAAAACACTGTCATGGAAGCACATGCACACACATAATGTGTACACACACACACACTCACACACACAGCAGATACAGATGTTTTTTTTTTTTTCCAGATCCTGCTCTTATGTTTGTGCCCCTCCTAAGTGTCCTCTGTCCACTACCTCCACTAACACAGCCAACAGCAGGACGTTGGTGCTGCTCAACTCTCCGTCCTGACACAGACGCTGTATCCGTGGTGACAGCAGCAGCAGCCAGCAGTTAGACACAACCGACACGAAGCTTAGGACCTCAAAGGCGATCTGAAACAACAGACCAGACTGTTAACTCCGGACCAGCTCGCCCCCTGGTGGGCTATCTGGATACTGTGTGTATCTAATTGTATACATCAGGTTTCATGAGGAGGGCTTCAAAATTCATTGGTCAAATATGGCATGTTTGACGTTAAAGGGTTAAGATGGCGTCGTCTTTACCTGCCACACACCCATGTTGGCCACAGGTGGTGAAAAAGGTTTACGGAAGAGCTGGCACATCTTGTAGGCGTCCGAACGGATCTCAGTGAGGTTATTGATGAGCAGCAGCACGGCCGTCAGAGGGTACACACAGGAGAAAAGACTCAAATACCCAAACTGCACCAGGAGCTCGATGTACTCTGCAAACAGGCCCTGGGACGACAAAGAGCCTCACATTCAGAATCTTTATGGGTTTAGGGGGAATGGCAGAGACTCAAAAGACTGGAAAAGGGTTAGGAGGTAAGGGTTAGAGTTAGAGTGGTTAGGGTTAGACAGTTAAGGTGAACAGGGTGAAGGTAAGGGTGGAAAAGGTTCAGGTTATGATGGACAGCATTAAAGTTCAGGTGGTGTACCCACAGGCAAAGCAGGAAGGGTTAGGGTTTAGTTTCGTGTTAGGGTAGTGTACCCACAGGGAAAGCAGGCAGGCTACTCTGGTTCCTGTATTTATCTTCCTGAGGGTCATTTTCGTGCTCCTTTCGGTTCGGTGCACTGATGAAGCGATCGACCAGGAATGGTATAACCACCTCGGTCACCTGGTTCACCAGCTGGGTGACGATGAGCAAAGACGCTAAACGCTGCAGGTAAACACACAAACACACAGTGGTTTTATTAAAGATGGTATGAGTATTTACTGCAGTGGAAGAACAGGATATATATATATATATATATATATATATATATATATATATTGATGCATTTCTCTCAAAGAAATGCATCAAATTCAAAGTATCTTTATTTGTCTCCCTTTGTGTTATCACCTACAACAACAGTTTTTGAGCTCTCTGGAGGTCAAAGGTGACCCGTTGCAAAATGAACTTCTGTAACATTGTTTGGGTGTATCAAGCATAGACATATCACACTGTAACTTAATACTGGATATATTGTCATAATATTACATGCCCTGACGTATATATACATAAAACGAAATTATCAACATTGCAAAAGGTCAAAGGTCAAGGTTGCATTCAACAGAAAGGTCAAAATCACATTATTGGCTCTAATTCAAGAATGGGTTGTCTTAGAAACTTAATATTGGCACAAAATAGGGGTGATATCTACTTCTTTTTCTTCTTCTTCTTTTGGGCCCATCTTTTGAGGTCTTACCTTCCGGAGCAGAGGCACATCCTGTTTATAGAAGGCGATGTGGAAGAGCACGGCAAAGTAGTTGAAGAAGGTGAACTGGAGGAACGGAGAAAAGCAAGTAAGTCAGTTAAAAGCTGAGGATGTTTGAGAAGAGCAGAAAGAAGAGGAGAATCTCACCACTAAGACTTTGCCGGTGACATGGTTCTGAAAGGAAGACTCCTCTCTATGGTTTTCTGAGGACGTAAGGAAACCAATCAGATTTACCACAGAATGATCAATTTTATTTCAAATAAGCACTAACTAGTGATGCCAGGCGCAACAAACCCCACCCCTGACAAACATTTTAGCACTTAATGGACATCTCGCTCTCTCTCAAAATGGGAGACTATGAGTTTGACCTTTCAAGGTTGCCGAAGGTCAAAGGTCATGATGCCATTTTAGAGCCTACACGTAGTTTCCTAACTGTCAACAATAGTAAGTCAGTACTTATCACCACTGTTTTTAGAGTTATGATTATTTAAAATCATTTAACCTTGATTTAATTTTTATGATCACTCACCATTTTGACGCTCATGCCAGGTGTCCTTTTGGTCAATAATAGTAACCGATTCTCTATCTCCACTGGTTTTGCTGTTATAGTATATTTGAGTTTTTTAGGTATTGACCCAGTGACCCCTCACCTCTTGGGTTAGGGTTTGCAGAATTAAAAGACCAGCATTTTGGTTCTAATTGGAAGTCAATAAGAACAATAGTTTAAAAAATTCTATTCAAAATTACATTTTGATCTGTGACTTTGACCTTTGACCTAGTGTCTTCAAATGTGTCCTTCAAGAATCTGATGTCAATGCACATCAACAGTGAGAACAAAAAGAAGCTATATGTAAAACTGAGTATACATGAATGAAAAAGAAACTACTGACTCTGATCATTGTGGAAAAGCTTTTTAGTGTAACCGTGACCTTTGACCTACATTCACCAAAATTTAATGGGATTTATTCTGGACTACCTTACGCCTTTCTTGAAAATTTCTTGTAAATTGGTCCAGTTGTTTTTGTGTAAAGTTATTGAAAAACACATAAACAGACAACCCAAACAACCAAACCAAAAACAATACCCCTCCTCCTTTTTTTTGGGCCAAAAGAAACTACAAATGTAAATGGAACACTGCAAATTCTTGAAGGTAATAAGCTTTAACAACACTTGGTAGAAGCTGATCTTAAATTGTCCCCAATTCCACATGACTGATCAGTTGATGTAAACAAAAACAATAGGTCATTTGTGTGACAACATCCCATCAGTAACTATTACCTCTTGTACTTTTGTTCATTGTATCTGAATAGAAAGACTCATTTTAGGACCCTGACCTTATGTTTGGCTTCGAAAACCCAAATGTCATGTTAGGAAAAAAACAAACAAAAAAAGTCTGTTTCTTTCACATTAATATTATTTTCCATTTTCTATTTATTAGATCTTTAAATTGGCATCTTTATCATGGCTAACAAGGATTATATTTATTTAGCTGGTGTTTTCTGTGTACACACACAAGCTATCTACATATTTTATTATCATTATATACACGTACAACAAAATTAAAAGACAACTCTCTTGTGCAAAAATAATACAGTAAGCTTACAGTTAAGCAGCAAACAGCTAAAGGACAAAGAACTGTAGAAGAATATATCATAAAATACTAAAATATACAAATGCTCCCAAATGTACAAAGCCTATCTATGAACTAAAGATTATAAATATGTAAAACATATAAGGATAAAGGTTATAAAGAAGGTGACGTTAAAATAAGCTCATAAGGAAGAGCACTGAGGTCCACCAACACATTTCCATAATGGGACAATAAAATAAGTCCTATCATAATTTGTATAACGCCCCCCTTCCCTGCCCCAGACCTCACTCACCATATTCAGTCAGAGTCTGGGCCACATTCTTGTAAACTGTGGCCAGGACGTTTGTGTAGACTATGTGAAGCACAGACGGAGCATAAAGCAAAAGCTGAGTCTGCAGAGAGTCCCAGTCAGCAGGGAGCTGCTTGACCTGGGCCTCACCCCAGTAGAAGACCCACATGCCCAGGACCACCAGGCCTGCACAGGGACAAACACAAAAGCATATTAATGCCAGGGAAAACTGTTGTGTGTTCAGAGTATTACAGTGCAAGTAGCAGCAGGAAAGAAATGAGCAAAACTACAGTATAAACAAGTGGTGCAAGGTACAATAAACCCCAGCCATCGCAAATGTTTTAGCTCTTAATGGACATGAAGAGCTAAACCTCCCTCTTGATCCCTCCCTCATGATACCAGTTTGGAACCTACTTCTCCTATCTGTCAACAATAGTAACTGAGTACTTATTACCACTCTTGTTTGAAGTTACGACCATTTAAAATCTAAATTGTGACATTTTAAGGTAGAAACTAGAGTAGGAAGGTAATAATAAAGTAGTAATAATAATAATAACAACAAGTGATGCATGACACAACAAACCCTGCCCCTTGCAAACATTTTACCCAATTGGCCCCATGTCTTATCATTGTAAAAACACATTTTGGTGACCTTGACCTTTGATCCATATTCACCTAAATTTTATGGGATCTATCTTGGACCACCTTGCCCCTTTCCTTAAAATGTCATGGAAATTGGTCCAGTACTTTTTGTGTTAAGTCACTTAAAAACAGACAAACAAACCAAAAACAATACAATCGGCACTAGGTCATCGTGACGGAAGTAACAGAGTCCAATATGGCGGCTACCGAGTCAGTACCCGCTGATTAACGGGCAATAATTTTCACTCTTGGATGAAAATCCGAGGCTTTTGTTGTCTACAAGGGTCAAACAATGAGTTCCTGGCGGTGTTGTTTAGTAGAAAACTGATTTGGTAAGACAGTACTCGCGCTAAGCCTGCACAAAATCAGTTTGACAGATAAGCACACGAGTTAGTTCAAATTCAATTCAAATTTATAAATGATAACCCCACCTTCATCCACAGTCTGTGTCAGGTTGTCTATGGTGTTTTTCTTCCTAAATACTTGCTTATTAAATCCGCTAATGCTGGGCATTTTATTGATAGAATAAATAATATTATTCACTTTTGGCTGTTTTAAAATCCAGTAAATGAAGCTAAATATATAGAAAATCATTCTGAAGCGTATCGACGGGGGCCAGGTTGGATTCTGTTACTTCCGTCCCGATTCCATCTATGACCCTACTGCCGACCAAAACAATGCCCCTTCCCTACCTAGAAACAGCCCCACCACTGGTACCGACACCAGCGCCATACGCAGCTCACGCTTCCACTCAGGAAACAGCGGCTCCACGCGACCCGTCACAGGATTAACCCCGATGTCGCCATGGAAACCGGGCCGGGGTTCGGCGAATCGCTCGGCCAGGTGCAGATTCCCCCAGCGGTATGAGAGGGAAGAGCTACGACGCTTCCACAGCTCCATGAACACAGTGGACCAGAACATACTGAACACAGCCTGGATCATGTGACCGCCCACTGTGAGGCCCGAGGTGTCTTCGTCACTTATGACCTGTGACCCCGAGACTGACTCCACCATCTCCTTCTGGACCTCACCTGTGATGGTGGTGGACATGGTCATGTGTGTGGTGGGGAACACAAAAACAGAAAACAGGTGTTTTTGATCATTAAAGATGTGAACAGACTGTAGGATAGAAACCATTTACTGACTAACTGTTTAACACCTGTTGATCGACTAAAACTATTAATACATGTCAATCATGGGTGTAAAATGCAGTTAATCATCTTTTCACGGTAATTAGATATAACCCATTTGGATGTTCAGAGGCTCTGTGGTTACAGGTTACCGTGGAAACACCATCAGTTTTTACAGCATTGATTCACCTGTAAATTCCATGGAGTTTATATATATATATATATATATATATATATATATATATATATATATCTCACCAAAACGCTTCCTTCTTAAAACACTACATTAATGTGAAGTGTACATTAGGCTGACTGCGGCTAACACGTTGGTGAGGATAAAGCAGCTTCAGAAGATGAATGAATGATGCAATGGTTTTATTATTCATATATATATATATATATATATATATATAAAAAAAAAAAATGTTCCTCTCGCCCCACGTGGGCGGTGTCTCCTTCAGACTCGGGTCCTCTACCAGAGGCCTGGGAGCCTGAGGGTTCTGCGCAGGATCTTAGCTGTTCCTAGCAATGCGCTCTTTTGTACAGAGATCTCTGATGTTGTTCCTGGTATCTGCTGGAGCCATTCTCCCAGCTTGGGGGTCACTGCCCCTAATGCTCCGATCACTACTGGTACCACTGTTGCCTTCACACTCCACATTTTCTCTAACTCCTCTTTCAGCCCTTGGTATTTCTCAAGCTTCTCATGTTCTTTCTTTCTGATGTTGCTATCACTGGGGACTGCTACATCTATCACCACCACTGTCTTCTCATGTTTATCCACCACCACAATGTCAGGCTGATTGGCCATCACCATCTTGTCAGTCTGGATCTGGAAGTCCCACAGGATCTTGGCCCTTTGGGGGGTTCTCCCATCTTGACCCTGGGACCTCCAGTCCATACTCTTTACAGATGTTCCTGTACAGTATGCCCGCTACCTGGTTATGCCTCTCCATGTATGCCTTGCCTGCCAGCATCTTACACCCTGCTGTGATGTGCTGGACCGTTTCAGGGGCTTCTCTACACAGCCTACACCTGGGGTCCTGTCTGATGTGGTAGACCCCGGCCTCTATTGCTCTGGTGTTCAGGGCTTGTTCTTGTGCAGCCATGAGTAGCGCCTCTGTGCTGTCCTTTAGTCCAGCCTTTTCCAGCCACTGGTATGTCTTTTCCATATCAGCCACTTCCTCAATTTGTCGATGGTACACGCCATGCAAGGGTTTGTCCCTCCATGATAGCCCCTCTGGTTCCTCGACCTTACTGGGCTTTTGTTGCCTGAGACATTCACTTAGCAGTTGGTCATTGGGGGCCATTTTCTTGATGTATTCCTGGAGGTTCGCCGTTTCCTCCTGGACAGTAGTTCTGACACTTACTAGTCCTCGGCCCCCTTCCTTTCGCTTAGTGTACAGCCTCAGGACACTGGACTTGGGGTGGAACCCTCCATGCATGGTAAGGAGCTTCCTTGTCTTGATATCAGTGGCTTGTATCTCTTCCAGTGGCCAGGATATTATCCCAGCTGGGTATCTGATTACTGGCAGGGCATAGGTGTTAATGGCCTGGATCTTATTTTTGCCGTTCAGCTGACTTTTCAGGACCTGTCTTACCCTCTGTAGGTATTTGGCTGTGGCTGACTTCCGAGCTGCCTCCTCATGATTACCATTACCATATATATATATATATATATATATATATATATATATATATGACTGTCTTTTACCTCAGTCATTTGGATGTATGTATTTAAACATTATTTACATCTATTCATAGTCTTCATGGTCCAAAAGTTTTCTTCCACATTTTAGATGAGTAGTTGCTTGGGCCGTTGGTAGACATTTAGGTTGTTAAGGGTTAAAGTAAAGGGGGAATCTTGGTCCTTCACTCAGACACAAGCATTTTAGCTCATTACTGACATTGGGTTAAGGCTCAGGGTTAGGGTTCTGACCAGAGAAGTATGCGATGCACAGGCCCAGAACGGCAGGTGGGAGGAGAGACCAGGTGTAGAAATCCAGGAAGCTGAAGTAGAATCCTATGGAGCTTCCGAAATAAGAGTTGACCGAATCTGGATGAAGGAAAAAGAAAAAAAATGAGTGTAAGTGAATGTATCAGTTTGTATGCGGTGACACTGATAGACCGAACGATTTTAATGTTGATCTCCTTCCAGTGGGACATGTCAGATATATGAGGCACCAAGCCCACGTCCAGACCTCCAAGAACATGTGTCAAAAAAAGGTGACTAAAGTGGGAGGGGTCAGATCATGTCCATGTTTGCTGGTTCATTCCAGTGTAAAGTGTTTAAAACCGTTTCTACAGAACAGCGGGATCTGAACCAGTCCAGGATTTATGTAAACAGAACATTATCACCACCTGTCCTCATATGTGGACATACACCTTCTTCCACTAAACAAACTCTGACCAGACCTCACTGTTATTATTTTTTTTTTGCAGTCTGTTAGTTACAGAGGCAGAGGAGGGCCAAACACATTGCAACAGCCCAATGCGTCTCAGTTAGAGAAAACAGCTGCACGTACGGAAACAATGCAAATTAACAAACTCAAACACAAGTATAAACAAGGTGCAAAAAGGACGTGTGAAAATGAAAAAATGTGCCACAAGAAACAACAAGTATTCAGAGAATGCCTAATCTTGCCCCTATTTTGTGCCAGTCTCAAGTTTCTATGACAACCCGTTCTTGAATTACGGCCAATAATGTGATTTGGACCTTTCTGCGAAATGTGGCCTTGACCTTTGACCTTTTGCAATATTGAGAGTTTCTTATAAGTATACATATGTGTCAGTGTGTGTAATGTTATGATAATATTTCCAGTATTAATTAAGTTACATCATTTCTGTAACTGAGATGCACTGGGTTGTTGCAAAGTTTGTGGCCCGTGTCAGCCACTGTAGGTAGAGTGTGTGCTGGACTCACCCAGAGGCTGGGCCAGTTGGTTCCCAGAGTACCAAGCCTCACTCAGATCCTTCAACTGAACCTGGTTATGAAGAGGAAGCATGTCCACGATCACACCGGCAGCACTGAGCTTCTGCCCTGGAACAGAACACAGGATTCAAATAATCACCCTGGACCTAAACCCAACCCCTACCCACAGCCTAACCCTAAACTTTATCCAAACCCAAACGCAAACCCTAAACATATCTTTAAACCTGATCCAAACCCAAACCCTGAACCCAACCCTGACCCTAATCCTAGAAACAGAGTTGAAATAATCACTGACCTGCAGTGTATTTTCTTCTACATCCACCACACTATTCTCAAATAATTTGTTTTTCTCATAAATGTACAATATTAATCTAATAAATCTGTGGATGTCTGAATTATTCCCTCCTCCCTCAGCTCATCTTTATTGACCCTAACACACTGTTAGACAACGTTTCCTGTCTGTGAAAACACACTCACAGATGTTGTCCCTGTGTTGCAGTGCGTAGTCATCAGACAGACCAGGAATCCTCACATCCTTCTGCGCTCGGAGA